>WAAE01021532.1:0-52242 GCA_013400495.1 Nicator chloris
TGCTTTCAAACCAGCACAGTCTGATGAGTATGAATAGATAAGTTTATTATAATAAATACAGTTGTTTCATAGATTAATGGAACTGTGACCTCAGTGCACATTTCTTCTTAAGAGTAAAATCACTGCTACTGGTAGCAAGGAGAGCACTAGAGAGATAATTATCCAGGTACTTGGTAAATCACACAGCCCTTAACTACATAAGAAAATGTAAGACAAAAAAGGGAAAAGGTCTGTCAGGTAATTTTTTTCTACAGAGTAGAAACAACTGAGACAGAAACAGTATTTTCTCAGATTAGAGTCTTGTCTGCTTTGGCACAACTAAAATCTCCTAGAAGACAAGATATGTGGCTCCTGTCCTTCACACAGAGGTGAAAAACAAAAGCAGGCAACAGCTGAAAAAGGGCTTATTTCTCATTAAGTGAAGAGCCTATAAACACCATGTCTGTGCAAGAACTCAGCAGAATAGAGCAAATCCTCCCCACCTTCTGATGCGATGAGAAGTATTTGCTCAGGTGCTCCTATCAAACCAATCCTTCTCACAATCTTCTGCTACCCAAATGTTTATCATAACCCCAGCCCTCTCTTCCCAGATCCCAAGAAGAAAGCCACCCTACACAGGAACTCTCTGTTGTCTGTAAAGTACCCCTGCATGGCCTTCTGGCCATCACATATCCATCTAGAAATTTTCTCTGTTCCCCTTGTGGCAGAACCTAGCAAGAATTGCAGTGGATTGAGCTTTGGCAGTATATGGAGCCTTAAACAGCCATTTTTCAACACAGGCTGCAGGCTTTTCTTTCACGGAACAAAGCAGAAAAACAGCATTGCTTAAGGCTCTGACAAAAGTAATCCATAGATAATGCGTATGACAAGTTTGAATTTTCTGGAGGTGGAATTGTAAAATTCTTGTATCAACAGGAAGGAGGACTTCTAGTTAATCATCAGGCCCCTTATTAAACAGATGATTAGTTCTTCGAATCTCAAGCTGCTCCCAGTGGGCGGGCAGTCCTACTACATGTCATCCCTGTTTTGGGATATCAGAAGCAGTCTGCTGGCAGGGGGCGATGGGTATCCAGGAATTTGCTGTCTGCCTCAATTTAAGATACTAACACACAGTAAACCTTTTTTTCCTGCACCAAGCCACTGCATGATCAACTGCAGAGAAGGACTGGGTAGTAATGGCCAACTGTTAAATGCCATCAAGTCTTTCAAAACTTTAATTCAGAGTCTCCCTACTTAGAAAGGGTTACAACTTCAAGATAACTTAGCTGTCAGAGGCACTTTAACACTGTCCACTGAAGCTCAAACCAGGTGCAACCCTTCCCGTCTCACTGACAGGATGCCAGAAGAAACTGATTCTCAGCCACATATTAGAGTCATTTCTGGGGACATAGAAAAATTAAGACCTGATGAGTATTTCAAATCAAACACCCTCCACAGTAAAAAGTGAGGCTCACTCATGGTAAGTCACAGCTGTGGTTACCATATCCTCTGGAAATGAGAAGGGGATGGGACTAGGTTCTCTGTTCCACCTCAGCCAGGGGAGGCTCTGGTCTCAGAGGAGTATCCCACGAGAAGACAGAGGATGACCTCTTGTCCTCTTTCCTCACCTTTCTCAGAATCAGCTGCCTATACCTGGTCAGCCTCCAACTCCAAAATCATTCCGTTTAATTGAAAGCTGAAATTAGGTCCATCACCAGTTTGATGGCATGTGAAGGTTGAGGTATTAAACCCCTCTCCAGGATATGCTCCTAGCAAGTTGAGCTGCATGTTAGTTTGGCAGCCTAATTGACCCCAGATTGCTCTATATAACTGATCCACTGAAGGAAATTCCAGTTTGTGGCAAGGCACCTACCTGCTGGGTAACTCTAGTCTCTTATTTGGAGCAAGGAGTAAGCCACCTCAACAGCACTGACCTTTGAAGGTAGTTGTGACATTTTGCACTGTTACTGTTTAAGGCCACACAGGACTGAGTAATGGTGGTGGGTTTCTGTTGCCTTTTCTACAGACGGTCTGATAATTACTGCTGTCTTCCTTCACGACACAAACCGTGCACCTTAGGTTCTTCAATAGACCTACGTCTGCCAACAGGCCCTTCCTGTTTTGCTCACTGCAAAAGTGCTGGCCCTGGAGTGAATCTCTGTTTCTGTACAGTGGCAGCTACTGAAGGTGCCTGGAAGTGTGCAAATCTATTACACTGCCTCCCCTCTCCCTCCTGGCTTCAAATCAAAGGAAAGGATAAATCGGCAGCTATATTACCAACCGCCCTAAGCATACACCTGCTGACACTTCATGCAGCTGTAACTGCAATGGAAAGCTAAGTGTACCATCAGGAAAGCCAACTTAGTTAACAGCAGTAAACGTAACAGGATGTGGAGCACAGACAATAGCCACCATCATGCAGCACACCCAGGGTCTGGTTTGGAGTTCTTTCCCAGTCTCTTGCACACACGTTGATGGAAGAAGTGCCCTCTGAGCTACCTGAGCAAGAGAAAACCACTTTTTTTAATGTTTTCGTCTGGGACATTTTGCAGGTTCTTGATAATGCACAGAATTATTATGGACTGACCACAAAGAATATAAGGATTCACATTCAAAACCCAGATGAATATGGCTGTGTGATAAATACAACAAAATTTAATCAGCAACATAAGAGAAACATGTGGAAATGCACAAAAAAACTATTTCAAAACCCATGAAAAACCACAAACTTAATATATTCCTCATTCTTCTCTACAAAAAAAAAAAAAACCAAACAAATTACTCTTCCCATGCAGGGCAGGAATGTGTTTTAAACATGAAGAATATTAGCAAACATTCATTTTTTTAGGTTTCCATTAGTGTTCTTATATGAATTCTAAATGAAAAATTAAACAGATTTCATCAACACAAATGTGTACATGTGCAGTTGTCTGCTGTATGCAGTAAACTGGTTTCTATGGCAGAAACATATTAGCCTAAAAATACAGCACTTCCACCTGCTTTCCACATTAATTCAGGTCCTGCTTTGGATAAGAGTTAGAAGGTACTATGAGATGCCAGTCCTCTCTGTTCTGTTCTTCACATAATTACCAACAGCCATGGTTAACACTTCCTTCCAGCAAAAATGTCCATGTTTCTTTCTGGAGGTCTTTCAGACATAGTAGCACACCTTTGAGAAGTCAAGCCCTACTTAAGACAAGGAACCCAGGGCAGAACTCAAATGCAAATAGTCAGAATTTAGGAGGCAGAAGACATGCTACCAAGGATGCATTTAGAAATCATCACATATACAAGTAGGTGTGATGTTAGAAAAGCCAAACCTCACCTATAACTAGTAGCTGGAAGGGACACCAAGTCCAACAAGAAGAGCTTCTACCACTACACTGGCAGTGGAAGCCATCTGTGGACAAACCAGAGAGCAGGAGATGTCATTTACCCCAGCTTCAGCACAGTTTTCCACACTGTCTCTCTCAATAGTCTCATAACCAAGTGCAGACCTTACAGTCTGGACAGGCAGGCAGCTAAATGGGTTAAAAATAATTAAAAAAAAAAACTAACAACCAAAACAAAACCAAAACAGAAACACCATGGCGAGAGCTCAGAGGCCAGAGGATAATGGGACCCCTCCCTATGGCTGAGTCCTTCACTGACCCAGTGACATCAGCCATGGTATATCTACTGCTGTGAACACATGCCCACTACTCATAAACATATTTCTGCTGTTTTATAAATATGCCATGAAGCCTGGCAAGGAGAGGATTAGAAACATGCATCTGAAATTTATCACCTCATTAAAAGTCCCAGTATGATGGTAGCTAAGAACTGAAGGAAAAACAACAGAAAAGACCTATGGGATTGATCACTCATACCAGGAAATATACTTCACCCTGCAGTGAGGGGGTCATTCACAACTACTACTCATCAGCAAAACATAAGGCAGCCTTCCTTCTCCTATTCATGCCCAATTTAGAAGTGGAAAAACAACAGGAGTATCTTAAGTGCTGCTGGCATCTGCCTACCGGGAAGGTGGTTTTGCAACCCAATGCATTCTCTATGTTACTATTCACATTATTGCCATGAAAGAAAAGTACCTTGACTGTTTCTTCTGCCAACCATCAGCACATCTAAGATCAGGCTGAGCTGGCTTACTTAAGTAAGAGTGGGATGAGGATCCTTGTAGAGCATCAGTTGAGTCTCTTGAGACAGCTTTAAATTCTGAATCACTTTCTGTGCATCCACATAAGCAGACGTATGATCTAATTCCTTAAGCAAAGTCAGGAACAACTTGGTTCTCTGCTTTTTCAAAGGATAAAAATTAGATTCCAATGACTAATTCCTTTCTCTGCTTTATATTTGCTTACTTATTTTTCTAGGTCATATAAAAAAACTATTTTGCTGAAGTAGGAGAAAAGTATCTAACTGACAACAGTCTCTGGTGACTCAGGCAACAAGGACATGGAGAAACAGCTGGATGGGTTAGGGAAATAAGAGCAGTCTTGGAAGTTGTCTGTATGAACGACAGAAGACTAGCATAAGTCTCTCAAATTCTTGGTAAGCTTTCCATGTTCACTTCTGGTCTTAAATAAGCTGTACCTTACACACACAGGAGAGGGAAAAAATTTTGGAAAATTATCAATTCCTCAGTTTTGCCTTAAGAAATGGAATTACATTTGGAAGAAACATGCTTGAATTAAACTAAAGCTTACTGATGATATATGAAGGATAAAATAATTATGTCCATTGGAAAAATTATTGTAAAAAATAGTAATACGATTAAATAATTGGACAGAAAGACGTATCATTAGTTCTGGAACAGCGATCTCCAATCTTTGCCCTATCTGTTAAGACAGAACACATAACAGACAGGTTTTAAGAACGTTTTGAACAATATCTCTAACAGATATTTTCCTTTTAAAATTATTATACTGGAAGGCAGATTGAATAAAAAAATAAAAATAAACAAAAAAAAAGCTCAGAAAGAGGAACTGTCATATAATTAATTGCAAGTTTTACCCACCCAAATCTAGCTGAATTTCCCAAACACTTCCGGCACACTGTTCCTCTGGCTTAGCAGACACATTCTTATCTGTCTTTGGATGGCTGAAGTAGAGCCTTTACAGGAAAGATTAACTCAGCTATCTTGCCTTTAAACTTCTGATAAAAGCGAACCACCACTTTATATGACAGTCCACCGGATTTCTATTACTCTGGGTAATTTAAAGAGAGGCAGGCACCTTCTAGGAGGATGTGCCTACCCAGAAGTGACAAGTCGTGTGGATGGGTCAGTTCAGGGATACCTCGGTCCCAGCATGCCCCACTGCATTTGTGAATAGACACAGCACTTGGCATTTCTGAGCTGACATGCCAACCTTTTCATTATAATACCAACTGTCTCCATGAGAGATGTGACATAGTGCCAGCATGAGACTGAAATCACAGAGAAATCATTAAAGAGGATTGCATTGCTGGGTTTTGTAAGTCTCCAAAGACAGTCTCAAGACCAAAGGAGAGACTACATATATTAATTGGGTAGAAAAAAGTTCTTTCAGAAAGCCAGTGATAGAAACAAATAGAATCTATTGCAAACCCCTTTAAATATAAATCTAAATATATCTGGTTTGTATGTACTGTTGCTACAGAAATCGTAAGATAAAATAAAACCCATTTCACTCCAGCCCATCCCAGATCTAGATTTGTACAGCGGAGGCACTCTCAGGACGAAGCTGTATATTATGCCTTTAGATGATTTAACATGTAACCATATGCTGATGGTGATGATGCTATTCATGCCTCCTCCCTCACAATATGCAGAATACTCCCTTCCTCCCATTTCACCAGTGTCTGCCAAAAACTATACCAAGCTGATTCAACACTGACTCGAATGTGCTAAAATGAACAACTTTCTGTGGGATTAGCAAATTGAATTAACTCAGTGAAGGGTCAAACAAGTGCTGAAGCAACGGGACTTTGCCGTAAGATACTGGGATTGGAGTCGTGCCTCTCCTCTGCCATACAGGTGTGAAAAGACAGAGCAGGTAGGAAGTACCAGGGGACCCTAGACAACAGAAAGTGAAGCAGAAGTAACAAAGTATAACAGCTCAGGCACCGCAGACATGCATGACCTTCCTATTGCTTTGATGCATCCCTCCTCTAACCCTTCTGGGCTCCTGTGCCCTCAAATAGCCTCTCTCCACTCCTTTCCCTATTCCTTCACTTGTCACACACAGTATCTATCCTCTGAGTTTGCCATCCCTAAATCCTTATTGTCTTTCCCTAGTGTTTCTTCTTGCCCACTTAAACTCATAATCACAACAACAACATTGGCATTAACGCGACACTCATCACCATCGGGACAATCGCTGAGCACGCACAGCCCGCCCTTCCCCCTTCCTTTTTCCACTTACTTGCTCCATTCAGGAGAGTGGCAACCACAACACTTTCATGCAAGGACTTGGATAACATGGTGCTGCAGTGGCTACCACAAAATGAACCAGTGACAGTCTTCTGATTGACCTGACAGTGTCAATATACAACAGGATTTTTTTGGTAACCCTTGCTTTTGCAGGACTCTGTATGTACTCAAAGGGTCTGAACCAATACCCAACCTCCAAGTAGCCAACCAAGGGAGACTAACGCTGTCTGTGAAAGCACTTGGGCAGAAACGTTAGCACCAAGGTGATGATGAATAACACACTCCCGAATGTCAAGGTACAGTGGGATTTTCATAGTTTTCTAACATCCCAGCTTCCTTCCCACATTGCAGAAAAGCAAAATAAAATGTAGGTGGAACAAAAGTACTGTTGTTATTAGCATGCAAAGAAAATGAACTTATTTAAATTCCCCCATCTGTTCTGGCCAACCATTTATGATTAATTCTCAACATTTCAGACACCTGAAAAAAAGACTGAGTTCTAGGCACAAACACTTTCTAAGCAGTTAATAGCCAGGACCACAGATGATTAAATCATGGTGTTTCATTCTTTCTGTGGGCTTTGTTTCACAACTGGCTTCCTGGCTGCTTTTAGTCTCTAGTATTTCTCTCCTGCTTCTGGCAGATGAAGTGGAGGTGGAAAAGGCAGGGAAGTTCTTGGGTAGCATAAGGATTACAGTAACTTCCAATCCTTCAGCAAGAAAGCATGTGCTCAGGGAATTGATAACTTAATGCTCTTCCATCTCACTTCATTTTTATTTTTTATAAACTTATGTTTACAGTTGTTTGCAATGATAAAGTTATATAACCCAGGTACAAAATTTACTACATTTATCTCCTTTCTGTCCCCAAATCCACATGGAAGGTACCTCCCATCCACATATTTCTTCCACTTTTTTGTCGTTACTGTAGGCAGTATGAAACAGAAAACTGCAATTAGAGAGATCCTCAGTCATACACCAACAGATCATCGACATTTGGTTCATACCCAAGCCCGATGTGAATGTAGATGCCACTACTCATGAAAGGGACAGTTATGCCACGGGTAACAAATCATCTCAACTCTCTAAATTAAACAACAGTACTAGCACAGGGACGAAGTTACTTTCAAAGCATTCCTGCAATTCTGTCTGATTACCTGTCCTTGTTCAAAACAAAGGGAGAACTGTCTTCACATTGCTCTACTTAAGTTTCCTTTCAGTGTTCTGAAATAAGAGCTGTTCAAGTACTTGAGTTTTGTTGTCAGCTGTAGAGGTCATCTGGGGTGTGTGGCAAAATGAATCTACAGTTTTTTTTATAAGGAAAAAGGGAAAGAGATGGGTTACAGGGAAGAGGGAAATTAAAGTTTATTGCATCTTCATTTTCAGATTTGCCAAAGTCTCAGAGAAGTTACAGAATAAGTATAATTAGTAAAAGAGTAACAGTCGAAGAGCCTACAGAATCTAATTCTCTTTTGAAAAAGAAAAGCAATGACTACTTACATATAATATGTAGGATATAATCCTTCAAAATACCAGCAATGCTTTTTGGCCTCTGTACACTACAAAGAAAGAAAAATATGGTATTAATATTTACACAGGATGATGTACAGTTATAAACACAAGCTTAGAGTATTTATAAATACTGTGACTCCAAGCAGTTAAGAAAGGTTTATATTCCCAAAGATTTCCCAATCCAGATAGACACAGCAAGTGGGAAGTCCGTTCACATAAACGGCAGTGTGTCCTGCCAGGATTCAGATCCCTCACGCAGGGCTTTGTCTGTGGGGCCCCACCAGCTTCCCACAGTTCCTGAACAAAGTCAGTACGTTTGGCGCAGCCCCAGGATCCAGCTGCATGTGTTCTCTGGCAGAACTGCTGCCTTAAAAGACCACGGACAACTTAAGAGTCCATGGGTGGTTATAGCCCCTTATGTGACCCTCCAAGGCACAAGCAATTTGATGATACTACGCATATGACTACACAGTAAATTCAACAGTTAGAGGGAATTATCCATCTTTCTGGAAGTGTGTGACATGCAGAGCCAGGCTCAGGAAGGAGCAGAATGGAGAACCATCTATCCCATCTCCTCTTCCTACAGCTTGGAAATGCCTCAAGTGTTCATTAAAGTAGTGGGGAAGGAAACTGCTTTCTGCAGCTCAGGGGTACTGTTCTCTTTTGCAGACTGCCGGTGTATCCCTGCAAAAGGATGGTGACAGGCATTTTCTCAGCATGTGTGTGCCAGCGACGTGAGAAGCGCTCATCGTTACGGGCACTGCCAGAGCACAGGCAGCAGCTCGGAACAATAGCGGCCCCTAATAAAGAAAACCAGATGTCAAGCTCAAACTCTACACAATGCACAAAATATTTCTGTGTATCCCACTGACATCACTAGCACAAAATGCCATCTTCACTGCAGACACGGCTCCAGCAGCTCCCCTGCAATCTGTATTATCCCATCACACATGGCCAGGGCATGGTGGGACACCCACTGCAAAGCAGTGAGGAATATCTGGGGTTTTAGCAACAATTCCCTCTGCTGCTCACACCTGAGGACGGAGAGCCTTTGGCACACTGCCAGTGTTTGGATCATTCTTCATGTTCACTTGGCAGCTCACCTTTAAATAATAGCTCATTTAAGATTATTAGCCTTCCCAAATCCCAGAATACTAAATGAATCCAGTTAAGACAAAGACAAAGTGGTTTTAGAGCACTGACTCTTACTCTTCATGAATAAAATAGGCTGCAAACTCTTTAATGAGTGTCTGATGAGCTAAATCACAGACAGATCAATTACAGCCTGTGAAGACAAACTGCTATGGATTAAATTGTTAAGAGTGGTACAGGAGATTGGAGGAGGAGGAGAAGATGCTTTTGATGCATGTGATCGGGCCTTTTTCCAGTAACACAACGGGCTCACACCAGTCTTCAAGATGCACAACCTTTAGCTTATGCTGGAAGGACCAGTCCTCTTTCCCTAGGATAAACACAGCAGAGACCTTGTTCCCCTCTCAAATTGATGCCACAGTCCAGGGAGTATATTCAGGAGGATTCCTTAGCTTCCACTGAAGCAAGTGGTGTTCAAAGATCCATCTCTGCATTCACCCTATTCCCTCTTTCTCCCCCTCTTCTTCAAAGCTTCCAACTTTTTAACCCTTCCTTCCAAATATTTTCACCAGCTGGCTGTTTCCTCTTACTCTAAAATTAGAAATATGTCAAGTTTCTCTCCATAACACCATGCAAACCTACATGCATTGAAAAACCCAGTAGGCATGCTGCCAAGTCACTGAAAAATATATTGGCTCTTCACCTTTGAAGGCTGTAGATCAGCTGACCTTGGCTAAAATCCCTGTGCCTGCAGGTCAAGCCCCTGGGAAGCCTCATTTCAGAGTACAGCTTGGCGTGTGCACTGCCATTAAATGTTTTTCCTTCCTGCTTCTCAGCCAGTATGAGTCACCATTTACCTCAACAGCCCTGAAGCATTTTGTCAGTCTCAAGCATTTTAATTGATGTTTTCCCAGAAATGTTTCTGAGCACGTGGAGCATGCATACCCTTTGTAAGTGTAAAGCAGACATTTATATTCAGCACTCTCCCCCTATATTTTAATCTGCTTTACAAGTTCTAAAATGAATTGGGAAGATTCCACCTTCCAAAATCTTCCTAACTGTAGGATTTCTTTTTCTGCCTCCAAATAGTTCTCTTTTTCAGACAGCCAATATGCTGACTGCTGTCACAAGAAAGGCTCCAGCCCAGGAAAGTTCCTTCCAGCTTATAGGGCTTAGATACCTGCACTAAACATTCTTTGGTGCCCAGACATAGTGTTAAATTGGCCCTGGAAGAGCAGGCACCAATCCCAGCTCTGCCTTTTTTTAATATCATAGTGCTATGAATACTGCATGGCAGTTGTTCAGCTCTCCTACATGGGAATCAGGCAAAAAAAGCAAGTGGACCTAAAATGTGAGCAGCAGAGCCAAATCTGATCCACATGACATGTCAGACAGATTTACACGCACAAGGGCAAACCGCCGAGCTCCTCGCTCAGTTAACCTCCCACCCATCTCCATGGCAACTTTACTCCAGTAAAGCCTGACACAAAGCAGGCAGCTACTAACCACCCTCTCTGCTGCTGGTTAGCACACTTTGCAGGAATTCACTGCTGAGAATAAGTCGAGAATGTCACTGCCTCTAAGGATTTGAGTGCCTTTTGCACTCAGGAACCAGAGAGATGAACGAGGGTCAGGGTACAGATTAGCTTTTCCCACATACATCCTCTGAAGAAGGCTCTGATAACCTGCCGCTTGCCAAGATCCAAATTATTCTCCTGAGTGGTACTGGCCTCAATAGCTAAGCTGGTGGAGAGCCATACAAGAGTAACAGGAGACATATGCCATCAGCATCAGGCTCTCAACCTTTGGAAAGCAATGTCCTTGTAGTTGTTTGAGACTATTAAACCCTCAAGAAACCACAGCTGGCAGGAACTCGCTGCAGCCTACAAACCAGATGCAAAGGGAAGATCAGTCATATTGCTGCAATACAATAGGACCTCACACATCAGGATGGGTGCCCACTATGCCAGCTCCCATATGAAGACAGGCTGTATCTCAGACTTTCTAACAAGCATTCATTCATGTATTTAAAAAGCCATTTACACATTCACTAATAACCAAAACAGTGTGTCTATGGTTTTAAAACTAAGATTAGGTACAGCCCTACTGATACTTCCAGCTTTTCTAGGGAAAGGACTCTGTACATTTCTCTTATAAAAATTCTCCCTTCTATGCCCTTTAAGAATTTGGCACAGGTATAAAATATAAATATGAGAGTACATTCATTTTTAAAATAAATTATGCAGATCTAATTGGGTGTGCATATGTAATCTTTAGAGAATTAATGTATGTGAATTAGCCAGATGCTTGAATACATTACTTAAGTTTGCAAAGAAAAGAAGAGAAAAAACGCAAGACTTGGTTTTTTGTTTGCCTGATTTTAAATAAATCAGCCTCTGTCTTGCAGCCTGTTTTCTCTGCAAGACTGTAGCAATGTGAATTGCAAGCTGTCCTTTTCTGTGGCCTCTATATTATTTCAGATTTCCTTTAAAAAAGGAAACCTGCTTCCTGCCACAGATTGATATTGCAAATGTTACGGCTGCTAGTAAGAACAATGAGAAACAGGAGCTACTGAAACATCAGCCAAAGACCGGTTTTCATGACACTATAAAATAGAGAACACAAAATGCACACACATGTGTACACACACGGTGGGGGGGATGCTAGAGCAGGCAGCCTGCTCACTGAATGTCGGGTGGTACTCCACAGATAGGCTTTGCAGGATTTGCAGAAAGACTATCTCTATCAGGAATCTCCTCCACATGGCACATCATTATCTCTCAGTCCACAGAACAACAAAAAGAAAATAGATCTGATCAATTAATTACTCTTTGTAATCAAGGGATTCACAGCCAGTGCCTTCAGCGGAGATTTGGAAATTAATACCAAAAAAGTAAAAGCAAATAAAGCCCCATATGCATATCCCAGTATGAGTACAGTCCGTTTTTGTTATGGGTACCAATGAAAAAAGCAGCCTGCTGTGGACAGCCGTGCCTGTGGAGGGCAGATGGAGGCCAATTGTTATCTGTATGCTGAAGTGACATCCAGAATGAGTTTGTGACATCTGCTAAAAGCCAGATTCTGTAGGAAGCATGGGGCTGCTACCAGTCACAAGGCCAATGAAAACGTATCAGTTACCAGAAACTGAGGGTGAGCCTTTCTTTTCCATTACGTATTACAGTTATAAGGATCCAAGGCAGACCCAGAAAAACAAAACCAGGTATTTAAGAGTGACCTACCATACTGATATGATGGAAATGGCTCCTGGTATTCTGGGATGACCTGCTTAGTGGTTCCCACATAGCTAGGTATGTGCTATACATTAGTAGGGTTCAAGATGATCCACATGCCAGTCTTGTGGCTGCAGCCACTGAGGCTCCGCTGGGGTTAATACACAGAAGAACAGGAAGAAAGAGCTAGAAGTATCTTTGACATCTTAAACATCTTATTGTTTCTGAGCATCACACAATCTTATTCCAACACAGAGCCAGAACTCTGTCTTCCATACTGCTGGATCAAACTAGTAACTGAGAAAATGGAAAGGACAAACACCTTTCTCATCATATGGCTCCACAGCATCTGAGAAACAACTGTCTACACCTGCTGCCCCTCTTGCAGAAGGCCCCTTGCAAAATTCCGATCTTTTCTGGTTTTATTGGTCACTGCACCTGGTAAATACTTGATGAAGCCCAGAGAAAATGAAGATGAAGTCTACAGTGCAACTCCAGACTAAATAAGCAGTTCTAGAAGGCACATTATTGGCTACGAATCACAGTGTTTTATGGGATCTGACCTTTAAAACTGCATCAGTTTTCAGAACACTATCCCTTTCAGTGCCTAGACAAGAGCTGGAAACATTATGAGATGCAAGCTGGGCTGTATCAGAAGGACTTCTGTGTGCTGAAAGTTTGAAAGACTGTATTTGCAGACACAAGAATATGAGGCACCCTGTTCTTCCATCACCAAGAAAAGGGCAAACTCTCCATTAAAGCAAGGGACAGCATATCCTGGATCTGGAAAGTGCAGCCTAAGGGTGAAAACAGTTTGCTAGAGAAAACACATTTTGTTTTAGCCTTGCCTGAATCCATCAGAATTCATCCCTACTTCTTCCCTGGTGATGCTAACAGCTGAGAGTGGAAGTAGCCCATCTGCAAAACTATTCTAAGACACTGAGCTCGCAAGCCATGTTCCCAGTGATTTCAACATATACCCCTGTTGCAAAAGACAGAAGCAACTTTTAGTAAAACTCAGGATTATGTTAAGGTATTTTTATTTAATGAAGTAATGAGAACACAGCAGGAAGCTGTTGCATAAAAGGATGCCAATCCTTTATCAAGCTTTCCCTCCCATTTAACAGTAAACAGAACAAATACTATTTCAGCTATACATCTCTTTCACCAACACCAAGATTACACAGTCATATAACTCACAGTATAAATAATGATTTTCATATATTTCATAAGTAAATTAAATGGTTTTGGTTAAAACTTTTTGGTTAAGACAATTAGTTTTGGTTAGACTTTTTGTCTGTTCTCTAAGAAAGAAGGGAATATTTCTGATAATAGGATTCGTAAAAGAAACAACTTTTCCACCTTGAATTAATCAGTGTGTTTTGCAAGAGTAAAAAATTTCAGCACAAGCATCTAATTCTTATTACTTCTTGTGCTGTTCAGAGCACACATATTAATTATCATATTTTTATTTAGAATTAATGTGGGTTTAGCATTAGATAGCTTCCCATCACAAAGCATTATATTACATTTAGATCTATTAACCGTTCCCACAGAGGAAATACAAATATCCCTTGTGTGCCATTTCATTTCAGGAACCTGACTCATTTATCTGCTTAATTTTTAAATTTTTTTTTAGCCATTATGCAGCAAATTGCAAATGCACTTCAGTCCCAGAACCATACAATTTCAATTGAACATAATTCCTTCATCCACATCCAAGGAAGGAAAAAAGGAAGAAATAAAAGGCAAAGCAAGGCACCTTTATTTTTCAGAGCCCACGACAGGGAGGGTGCAGGGTGGGCACTCAGCACCGCGGACAGCGTCCTCCCTCCCCGCAGCGCCCCGGTGCTGCTGCACCTTCCTGCAGCCCAACTGAGGCAATAAATCATCCATACAAAACCTCACCCACACACATCACCTCACTCAGGTCTCAGTTCTCTCTCCATTCTCACCTACACCTACTAACAGTAGCCACACCTCCTGATTACCTCTTCACATGCGTGAGCACTAATATGAGAAATTAATAAGCACAAGTACCATAGAATCACAGAATATCGCAACTTGGAAGGGCCCCATAAAAATAATTCCGTCCAGGTCCCTGTTCCTCACAGGACTACTGTGAAAGTGGGCCACGATGGTTAGATGAGAGATCTCTGGAGACAGGGTTGCTCATGGAACACGTGGTTTATTTGCAAGGGTCGTGGGTGACAGAGTCTGCCATCAGCTGCCAGCCCAGCTGATGGCGTGGTTCCAAGAGTTCCAAAGAGAAAGAATTTCCTGTTACAGTATGTTTTATCCCATTCCATGCTGAATATTCTATTTACAGTGACCAACCGGTGCGAGACACAAATCCTACAGAATTTACATATAGCTTATGAGAACTACTAGATTTGAGTCAGGCACTACCTTCTTATGCTAATCTCTATAATCCCTTCTTCCCACCATCTCTGCAGACCCCCTTCCACATGGTCAGAGGTATTGCCCAATATGCTGTCCTCTAACCTACCATGCTTCATATCTCAAAGACTGCTGTCATTTCTATTTCACTTACTGGCTTTATGTTTTCAGAACCTATTGCCAAACAATCATATTTATAAGATTTCCCTGTATCACCTTCCCCAACATACCACCTAACATTAAACCATATAGCTAAGAGCATCATCCAGATGCTCCTTGAACTCTGACAGGCTTGGTGCCACAACCACTTCCCTGGATAGGCTGTTCCAGCGTTCTTCTCAGCAAAGAATCTTTTCGTAATGTCCAATGTGAACTTCTGCCAATGCAGTTTCATTCCATCCCCTCATGTCTTACTGCTGGTCACCAGAGAGAGATTAGCACCTCCCCATCCACTATCCCTCTTGAGGAAGCTATGGACTTCAATGAGATCACCCCTCACAGCCTTTTCTCCACACTCCACAAAATGAGTGATGCCAGTTGCCTCTAATTAAGTCTTGCCCTCAAGGTCTTTCACTACTTTAGTCACCCTCCTCTTGATGCTCTCCAATAATTTTATGTTCTCCTAATATTGTGGCACCCAAAACTGCACACAGGACTCCAGGTGGAGCCACACCAATGCAGTGTAGAGCAGGACATTGGACCAGCTTCCCTGGACCAGCTGGCAATATGGTGCTTGATGTATCCCGGACACAGTTGGCCCTTTTGGCTTCCAGAGCATACTGTTGACTCATATCCAACTTCACAGCAACCCAAACGACCATCAGACTGCCTTGGACAGAACACCTGTACTCAATCTTTTCCAAACTGGAAAGTCTAGTTATGATAGTTGTCATAATTATGTGAAATAGCCAGTTCAGTTCTACATCAGAATGTCAAATCTGATGCTTACATAACTGCCAAGAGAGCCTCGGTATCAGAGAAGTTTAGGACTTGCTTTACCTTCTTTGTTTTATTTCTACACCCATGAATGCCGCAATAATTGCACAAATATAAAAGCTGGGGAGTGGGGGCATTTAAATCTTCCTGGTGGAATTGACCTTACACTAAAAGTTCTGATGTTAGACCTGCAAGAAAGCATGAGCCATGCCACATACTGAAGGCATTTTCACCCAAAAAAGGCAAAACAGACTTAACATTCCACTGGAGTCTCTGCAGCTTCAAGAGGGTAGTGGCAGACTTTTTTGTTCGAACTGCAAGGAAACAGATGTAACGTTTTCCCAACTCCACTTGCAGAGGTTGATCTGTTCCAAATGGTACTGGGCAGGTTCCACAGGACCAGAATTGAATTTAGCTTCTGCAATTATCTGTTTCCTTTTACATGCGCACGAGAAATAAAACCAAAGGTATTATTTGCATTCTTTAAATACAGAACAAGTCACATCATAAAACAACTCATAAAGTAGGGTGCATGGGAGGAAGGGATCACTTGTCAGGAACTGAAAGGAAGACCATGCCAAGAGTGAGGACATCACTATTTCCTCCCTCAGCCTCTCTAAAAATGAAACAAACCTAAATGAAATTTTTCATATAAAATGATTTGGTGATACAATGTTTTTACTTTTATGCCTCTAATGAACACCATGAATACAGACACCAAACCAGCTTTCCTTTCACTAAGAACTGTAAGCTTGGTTCATCTCCAGCCTCGAACCTGAGTAGGCACTTTCTGCTAGTAGGAACTGATGCTATTTAGGGTATTATTAAGGGCAAAATCTAGTTTTAGGCTTCCCCAGTTTTTATCTAAAACTATGCCAGTCCATGCTGAACTGGCAAATTTGCCTGTTTCCTACATGCATTTCATTCTTCCACTTTACCATCCCAAGAATGAAAACAGTCTTTAAATTACCTAGTACTTAAATACTCAGGGGTTGTCTTTCATCTACCAAACTAATAAAACCAAAGCAAAGAAAGACTGAGCAAAATAAGATTAATTCAGACTCAGTTTTCTTCGTCATCAGCAGTGCAGACAAGATCGAGGCACTTAAAAGCACTGCACTACATATGCTGGTTAGTTAAGTTACGACAGCCCTTCAAAGGCTGCAGGAAAATAGATTTCTTGGATGGTGCCTAGGACATAGGGCAGCTGCTTTTGGAGTTCACAGGCTCTGCTCCGTTGTTGTTATGCACCCCCCACGTGTTCATTTGTTCCACAGAGAGAGACAGCTCGAGCTGAGAGGACAGAGCGCAGCTGCATAATCACGGCAACTCTTGCTCCCCTCCCTAATACCCTTATTTTTCATTCTTGACATTTAATCTGGGGATGCACACCTTCCTCAGATCCTTCTTATGAGGAGTTATTGGAAAACAAAACATTGTTTTTATTCAACTAAGACTCTTATCTTTTCACTTTTCTGAGGTATTTATTCCAAAACCGCAAATACTGGATCACAATGCTTTGTGCTTAAAAGTCCTGGAAACATCTGTAACACTGAAGATATCAAATCCTCAGTCTCAAAAGAAAAAGATGTAGAGTCCATGACCAATCACACACTCAGTGGTGCAGGGAACAAAAGAAATCAATAATAATGAAATATTATCTAAGTGCTGTTCCTGTTACCTGGAAGGTAAGAAATGCTGAGACAAGTTCTCACCTTGAAGAGGTTATTCTAGAACCCCATCACATTTAGTGTTAGATTGTTTTTAGGAGCAGCAGTTAATTTTAAATCAGATTAAACATGTCATGTGTATATTAAATTAGTAAGCATTTGAACATAGTGGAGATTAAAGAGGTTACCTTGGAAACATTCTGATATTTGAAAAGCAGTTTCTAAAAAATCCTGGCAAGTGAGAATCCAGGTGCTTCTTTGAGGAGAAGCATCTACTTGAATGATTTGCTGGGGCAAGCTTCATACTTGGTCAACTCCCACCTGCTTAACAGTGAAGTCAATTATTACCTACACACATTAACAGCCATCATTACCGTGTCCTTCGCATCCTCACAAGGCCTCTCAGTCTGTTGGTCCAGGTCCAGTCTGGTTTAATGACCACACTGAGACTGGAGGAACACTTCTAAAGGAAACTTCAGTTCATTCGTTCCAGCTACATTAGACTAACTACCTTGAAGTAAATGCTGAAACTCAGCAAGTAACACAGCAAAGGCAGGCACGGTCTGGTCTGCAAGGCTGGCTCATCCAACACGCCTGTCATACAATCATCTCCATGTCACAGTTCAGAAACCCATCTGCTCTGGGACTCAGTTACTGCAACACTGGAAGTTTATGGGCTTGCGTTCATCCAGGCTAATAACCACATTTTTCCATTCTTGCACACAGTCTATTAAAGTTCCTACTGATTGGCAGCAAACACATCTCTGTCTCAAGCCAAAACTCTCCTTACAGGAAGAAACAGCGGAAGAGTTGACTGAATGTAATTTGTATTTGTTTAACAAGTCAATTCACGCTTTTAGGGAGATGCTGTGTTGTGGCTTTTAGGCACACACTCACCAGGTAGACTGAAACATCAATGCCTTTTAATTTAAACTAAGAACCTAAACTGACTCCTGTCCAGGCAGTCCAATACACTGCCATAGCAATAGCATATGATTATTAAATTCCAGTGAGACAAATCTAACAGCTGTACCTCAGAACTACTTATTTGAGCAGGAAGAAATACTAAACATTTGTCCTTGGAATATTTCCTGTTAAAGGACTAGAATAGCAAATAAATAGATAACCCTTGCAGGCAAGTAACAATGCCCACTGATAGCAAAACATTTTTCCAAATGAAGTAACTTATTACATAAGACCTTAATATTCGCTTTTCTTTTATTAGGAGCCTGAATGTACTTAAACAATAATCTACAATGTCCCAGACTGTCCAGGTTCAACATAAACCCTTAAGAATGTGACCAATCTCTTCATTTAAACCAAAAGCACACGAGTTTTGGCATTTTTCTAAATGGTTTGTTTCCTTGCTTTGAGTTATCACCTGAGTTTTATCAAACCCAAAACAGCTTCTTGGAAGAAGAAGAAAAAAAAAAAAATATTCTTAAGACAACTGTTTAGAAAGAGATACTGGATACATATAACCAGACAAATTCACACAACCTCTTGGGTTATGTATAGAAGCTACAACTTGGCTCACACTGCCTTTCACCCCTCAAACCACTCACTTCTCAACCTGATGAAGGATATGCAGGATGTGGGTAGCTTTTTACATGCCTCCTCTCACTGTTAATCAGTGCGTGCCCCTCGTTCAAACATCTGTCCATATACATGGATTTTTATGGGACACCATTAAGCTTTCAGCTTCCATTAATAACAGTTAAAATGTAAATGTCCTAGTTATCACTGCTGGACCTCTTGCTACCACCCTTGTGATCTGTGGTTCATATGGTATTTTTCTTTTTTCCAGCTTGCATATGGTAGATCATATTTGTGTGTTGGGAAGTTACCTGAAAAGACATTAAAAAATTTGGGGATGCTGCAGTGAACTCTGCTCTTTCCTTTTACACAGACAACACAGACATCAAAAATCTTCTTACTAAGGTTATTTCCTCCCAAGAAATATCTGAGGTTACCTCAGGGATGTTCTGCAACTGAGAAGTGCAAGAGTAAGATGAGGTATAAATGAAACATTCGCTCTTCTTTAACACATGGCCTACACTCCAAAAAAGCTCAAGATCCTTGCCTGGAGGTTAACAGCATGAAATATGGCCATAAATGTTTAATTTATAAACCTAGCAGCTAGAAAATTATTCAACTAGACTGAAAGTGCTGAGGATTTTAATAGTGCCTGCCCACACTAAGAGATGGAAATAGCACCAAGAGCTCAGAGACGAGCACAGACACACTTGCATATTTTGGTCAGTGTTGATAATGTTGCATAAACTGAACTTTCGGGGAAAATTTAATCCCTGTGCATGTAGTGGGCAATTCCAGAGATTTCAAGGGCATTAATTCTGCTTTCACAGGATATGGCTTGGCTTGCTGCCCCTCTCTTCACAGGCCTGCCAGCTGCTCTTCCAAGTGCTGGGTTCATCTCAGAGGGGAAACAGCACTGCAGCACAAAGGCACTAATGCTCCTACATTTCTCCAGGGCAATTCTGCTCAGGCAAAGGACCCTTTATACTGCAACTACAAATGCAAACTCATGGATGAGAGAAAGAAAGAAAGAAAGAAAAAAACACGAGCAGCAGGGCACAGAAGCAAGGAAGACAATGACATGCACAAGAAAACTAGAAAAATATCAAGTGGAATAAAACCTAGGGCTAACTGGAGAAAATGGCACTGACTCTGAGCCACAGCCAAGCCTTCCTCCCAGCATGTTTCCCAGTAGGCTTCAGAGGATAGAAACCAGTAGGATGGCAGCCAAAGAAATCACAGAGGTAGTCTCTGAATTACTGCCCACTGTCTTGCAAAGGTACTGATGAAGGGAGAACTCCACTGGCTTTGTCATTTTTATACTACAGACAGATACCTGGTGCACCTCTCCTCCATGCAAGGCAGCAGTTCCAATTTTTCACCTACAACCAAATTTTGTTCTTGAGCCCTTTCTGACACAAAAGCATGACACCATGAATTAGCTACAGCTCCTCATGCGAGCCTAGGGCAGAAATCTTTTTATCATTTTCCCACAGTGCAAGGCAAAAAAATAAATCCTTTTTTGTGTAGTGTGCTTAGCCTCTAATTTGGGAAAGGAAAAGCCTGGCACCTCACCATTGAGAGGTTGCTTGTCTTTGGCTCACATGTGCTATCGTACTTTTTTCAATGAGAAGATGAAAACTTCTAATAGCTTAAATGTAAGGATGCTAACCCATGTCAATAAAGCCACATCCATGTAAAATAGCAGAAATTTTCACCAGTTTAGAGACTCCCAAATAGAACACCAGATACTGAATAAAGGCTCAGTCCTTCAAATATGCCAATAAGGCTCCACATACAAAGAAGACTCTTCTTACTATTCACAGTGCACATCCATGTTAGGGGGAACAGGTTTAGCTCTCCCCTAAAATTTTTAAGTCATTGAATACGAACAGCAAACCATCACCTTTATTCATTTCCACTCAAATCCAGAAATATATCGACCCATATTCAACACTTTGAAAAGAGTGCCGATGAACTCCCATAGTGACATGCAGTTTTCTAAAATGATGTCCAGCCTAATGGAAAGATCTCTGGCCATAAGTTAGGTCACATAACCAGACAAAAGAATTGGACCACCTCTTTCTTCAGTTAAAGGGAAAAAATATATTCTTGCTAAATTGCTTTTCAAATACAGAAACAATGCACTTATGCCTGGTTCCTACAGCTGCTCTAAGGAGCATCTTCTTGAACTTGCAGAAAGGATAAGGCTCTGTCTTGTCATTCCTGACACATGATCACGAGACTTATGGAAAGAAATTCAAACCACTAGACTCTTGAAGGGTACTTAAGAAATCCTGTTTAAAAATCATTCTCTAAAGCTCTCCTAGCTTGACTTTAGGGCCTCATCCAAAGACCACCAAACGGAGTGGTTGTTAGGGATTATATCTCTGACTAGGAGCATAAAATATAAATAAAATGGAAAATCGTTTGCTGCCAGCAATCTTTACAAAAGGCTAAGGCAGATGCTATTAGTAGCAGGATTTTTAAAGGAGAGGGCTGACTGTGGAACGTGCCAATTACCTCACTATGCACTAAGGTGCCACTGAAGTCCTCAGAAATTCATACCAGCAACCTCGCTAAGGGGCCCACACAACACAGAGTAAAAGTGCTAGGCAACCCTTGGTACTTTTTGTTTTATGGATGCTTTTGTTAGGCAGGGCCTTTTTTTAATTAAAAACAAAAAACAGCCTCTTGGGGGATCTATTTTCCTTTCCTCTTCTGACTTCAGCACAAACACACTAGAAAAATTAGAGCCACAGTACAAATAAAAATAGCTGAAGAACTTGCAGCTGTTGTTAATTTCCAAAGTATTCAACGTTGCCCGTTTAATGATGGAACAATATGCTCCAGTTTCAGTCCTGGCACAATGCTATCTGAGCAGCAGGCAGATATTTTAACTTATGTGAATGCCAAAGGCAAGTCAACAACTACAGCAAGTAAAGAAACGGAAGGAGGACAACATGATGTAAACCACTGGATGTCCACACCAAACATTTTCTCCAGCATTTTGTTTCTCATTTAATGCTATTAGTTGACTCCCCAGCTGGACAGACCAGGCTTGCAGACTTACTAGCATGCTTAGCAGGAAAAAAAATGCGCCTAATAAAAATTCATGAAGTGGAGAACATTTTTACATCTGAAGAGCTGATTTTTCTATTTTAAGTATAGGGTGTTTCTGTTGTGAAATGATTTACACAGGGAAGTTTTGCTCACTTATCTCCCTGAATAAACCAACTTGTCTATAGTCTGGATGAGTGGATTTCCTGAATTTCATACAGAACAAAGCAATAAAGTACTTGGTATTTGTAGAAAAAAAGAAATGAAACAAAACATGCCTCTTAAGCTTGGCAAGGAGAATCTAAATACTAAAACCATTTTCGAAACACTGAAGTCAGATGCATCAGAAATGCTTTCTTAGTTACACCTCTTAAAGCTCTGCCTTCAGTTGCTAAGCATCTTCTCATGCATACCCACTCACAAATCAGACTGAGCAGAATTAGCAAAAAGACAATGCCTATAAATTCACACACAACAGCCACGAGCAGCAATGAAGTACAAAAGAAAAATTAAGACTTTATGTACAGGAGTAAAATTCAAAGGCTCAGAAGTAACAAGGAAATCGGGAAATGGCTGATGTATTCTGAAATACAGAGTTTCCATCTTTGTTGGGCTTCATTTGCCTCATTCCCATGCATAAAGGCACAGTAAGAGGTCACAAAGCCAGAGTATGTAGGAGTTAACATCTAGTGAAAAAAAAAATTATTCTCCTCTTGTTAAGGGCCCACTGACAGAGCAAAATTTAAAATGTGGTAAGTAACAGTTTTAAAGAGGGGGAAAAAAGAAATTTTAAAGTCAAAGCTTGTAACATCACCAAGAGCCCTCTATTATGCTCAGATATGGTTTTAATCTACTCAAGGGATGAAAAAACAAAGGCCCCAACAATCCAGCCTTGGCCCAACAATCACAAAAGCAAAGACTCAATCCAACACTCGACAGATCAGAGGAGTTCAGAAAGCTCTATATAAATAAACTGCCTGGCGAATGTAACTGAAGTGGGGCAGAAAATGGCCTGGTTGGGTTGAAAAGCAGACATAAATAATAGTTTCACACACAGCCCAATGCCTTCCTGCAGGTAAAGAACGGGATTAGCTTAAATCCCGTTTAAAGAGGCAATTGACAGCGCAGATGTGGCACAGCCATCACTGCTGAGTGCCTAAAGGCAGGCAGAGCAGGCACCCAGGGCCAACAGCACTGCGCTCCTGCCCTCAGCCCCAGGGTGGAGAAGAGCAACCAGCTGGGTTTGCTGGAGTCTTCTGCAAAGGGACAAAGCAATGGTGAGAGCTGTGGAGATCCTGTTGGTGAGAGCTTGGTGTCCAGCTGTTCCTCAGGCTTTTGGGCTCTCCCTGACTTCATCCTGCACATAGAAGTGTCCTTCCTGATCCCTTCCCCCTGCTGTTTAACAGAACAAAGCCATATCCCGCTGGTGTCCACAGAGACAGAGCAGTAACACGGCTGAACTCGTTATTCATGTTAGATATTTGTTCTGTCTGTCCACACCTCAATCCCTGCACTTATGGCTGCTCCTGTGACAGATGATATTTGCACATAATAGGTCACGTGACAGGACAGTAAATGTGTCAAGGCATTTAGGCACCTATCCAGCCAGGTACAGACCCACCAGGATATAGTCCCCAGTCATAAAAGACAGAGCCTTCATTGTTTGAAGCAGAAGTGGCTGCTACTCAGAGGTCCCTGATAGGGATCATTCACTGTATATTCTCTGAGAAGGTATCAGCTTCCTGACGTATTTCATTTTCTCTGTAAAGAAACTAGATTACAGAATTTATTTTATTCAGCTTTTAAATCTAGTCTTAAAGCTACCAACAGAGTGAGCAACTACCTGGCCACAGATCAATTGCAAAACTAGATAAAATTAGAGAAACAAGGGAAACTGAGGAAACCTCCCGAAACAGAGAATCACACACCTGGCACCACAGCAATGCTTGTGCACACACTACAACAGGAAGGTGATGTGTGGAATGGGTGAAACAAGACCCTGTTCATCACTGAGCCCCAACAAATCACTTAATACAGAGGATTTGGAAGGAGAACTTAGCTGGCATTACACCAATATGAACATGCAGAAGTAGTACTTGTATGGCTGTTTGGAAACTTGGGGACCAGAGGATGTTCTTCACACTTCAAGCCTAGCCCAGCCAGAAGCTTTCAGTGAGATTTCAGGGCTTGAAATTACATCACCAGGTAACTACTAAAGGGCTAACTGTTTTCTTTTGAGTAGTAGGAGAAGTGGTAGGGAAAAAAAAAAAGGAAAGAAAATATGCCTCACTGTATATTTTGCAGGGGAAAAGCCAAAATGAAACCCTACATCCAGAATGACTAGATCTATGAGATGCCTCGATGACTTATTCCAGGCACATCCACATGGACTGCTCTTAGAACAGTACAATGTCCATTTAAACAAAAAGAAAAGAAAGAAAACATCATCAGGAGGAATACTGCACTTTGAAACTGAAGTCAGCAGGGCTATGCAGTGATATACTGCTGAAATCCTTCACATGTTTTTGTGTTGACTTTCTGTAACTCTGTTCAAAGAGAATGAAATATCAAACTTTTTTGTCTGCAACCATCAGACTACAAAGCTTCCTGCTCACTCGTTAAAGCAATCATAACCCCTTGACTCTGAATGCACAGCTGAATGAGGCCACTGGTGATCTTGGCAGTGGAAAGGAAGATCATCAATGTGAGACTGACAATTAAATGGCAAAGATTACTAAAAATAACAAACCCACAATACACCAAGAGACTAAGGATGATCATTTGGAAATTCTTATTCTATTTCAGATCAGCTTTGCAAATTTAAGTCTAGCTATCACAGTAAAAGTTTTCTTAATGGGTTAGAAACATCTGCTTTAAACCAGAACAGGTATCAGGAGATTGGAAACAACAGGACAAACTTTCTTCAAAGGATAATAGCTTTGAAGAAAGACAAAGATCCGTCAAAAGATGCAAGAACAGAAGCACATGATGCCAGCACACCAGATTGTGAACTCTCAGATTGCTACCAATGACACTGATGAACACAAATGAATCAAAGAATAATTAAATTTTAAAAATGTATACATGCAACCACATTCATCTAGATGATTGGGAGATGTGCTGCATGGACAGTGAAACAAATCCTAAGAGAGAAACAAGATCTGGACAAGCAGGAAAGGTGATGATGCTGTGCTGTTCACCCACTTCTGCAAAAGCAAAGAGATGGAAGAGAGAAGTCCATATGAACTCATTAAATGCTCCTCTGGGTTACAGGGGCACAGAAAGAAGCTTCAGTTCTCTTATTAGACTTAATGCACAACTACCAAAACATAACTGAGAGATATTAATCTTTTCCAAGCTCTGTTTTAGGAAAATTTAATCCTCTCTCCTATCATCTCACTGTCCCTGAGGTCATCTACTTCCCTCTTTCAGCATCTGTCTTATTCTAACTGATACTACATTTTAAAATTGCTTCAGTTGACCAGACATTTTGGGGAGCACCCATACTCAGTCAACATCTTAGGAAAGTTTGAAGTGCTGAGAGGTCTTCTTGGAAAAGAACGATCATGACATCTTTAAATGCAGCAAGTAAAGTTAAAAAGGCTGGGTTTTTGTTTTCAGCTTTGAAGAAGGAAAACAAAGGAACAGGCAGCGAAGAGGAGACCAAAGCTCTCAGAATCTTGAATTGCTTTTGCAGAGGTCTCAGGCAAAGCCTAAACATAAAGCACCCAGAAAAAGGGTGTCATCAGAGCAGAGGTCTTCTGGCCTGCCCATCTGTGAGGTTTACCATTCAACAGAAAGTACCAGGGCACAGCCACCCTCACAGGCAGCTATGTCTGAAACCAGACCACTGTCTGTCCTTGCAGGTACCCAAATGTGAGCAGTGCTTTTGTTAATCAGACACAGCAAACACTAGAAGATAATATATAAGCAGATGGTACTAGTTTATATCTGTTGAGAGTTGGTAGGTAGTTTTCCAGTTTCTACATTGAAATACACAGTACAACAACTGTACAGGCAATCTTCAAGGCACACTTAACAAACCTTAGGTAAATAAAAGGCTCGCAGGATTTTGTTGTTGTTGTGGCTCAGTACAGAAGGCTCCATGTGTTGGGTCCCATGAGATGTTCCTTTCCCAACCCCTCCCAGCCAGTGAGGTAACCACAGGCATTCTAGCAGAGATATCCTGAGGCTCCTTTGGGCTCTGTGGGGAGACTCCTGCTCTCCAAAGCCAATGCAGTGTACCTGTCCCATGAGGTATAGTGCTACAAACACATAATCTGCTAGCATTGCAGGGCAAGAACATAGGAGGCGACCAGATGAGCCAGTCTCATGCATTAAATGCAAAACCCGTCAGATCTCTGTGCATGCAAGCTAACTGGGAAAGCTCCTCTGGTGCCCTGACAGCTGCCAGCATTCCTGGAAACACTGCAAAGGATATTTACAGAAGACAAAGCCAAAATGTAAAACAAATTATGAGAAAGTGCTGACTTCTCAACCTCAAACAAAGAGCTCACAGCAGCGAGTGTGCATATGAGTGGGTCTCTGGATTCACTGGCATTTGGTTGACTTCTTTTCAGAGTGAATTCTTGGATTTGTCACTGCCATTTTCCTTTGTCAAGAGCCAGTAATATTGTTTTGCTAATGGTTTATGCAGGAGTACTGGAGCCAGCAGCTTGCACACTGGTTGCTTTTATTGGTCTATTAAAACGAAATGAAGCTGATACTAAAGCTTTTATAATCATTTAGGTTACTTCATTATGAGTTCAGGGCAGAAAAGCCACCAATGGTGTGTTATACAACTGAGCAGGCAAAGTACATCTGCCCATCACTCTAAAAGAGAAATCCATATGGAGTAAAGGAAAAATCAACAGCGGGAAAGTTGGTTCTCCAGAGTTTCTGCTGGTAGACAGCTGCTTGCTGTACTTAGCACCACAGAAAAAAAAAAAATAAGGGAAGTAAATTCACCAGAAGTAGACTTTGACAGCAAGTATGCCAAGATGTCTGCTATTGCACATTTATCATTGGCTATATCCAGAAGCCCATATCAGGAACCAAGACATGGCTGCACAATCACTACACAATAAGGGAACAGGGACTATCAAAGTATAAAACAAAAGACACAACAGAAAGCAAGATGCAAAGAGAGGGTAAAATAAAACAATGAAGCAATATTTCTTGTCTTGACAGCAACTGGTCTCGATACAGCCACTTAACTGCTGCCACATTTTGCATTCATGGCATAGAGTCCATGGCAGGACCTGCAGATAAAGGGAGGAAACTGCAGGTGTTTACTGAAAGCCTTTCCCAGTGTTTGGGAAAAAAGCAGGACGAAGGAGGCTTATCAAGAATTTCACAGATTTAATTGAAGGTTAGGTTGGATTTAGGAAGAAAACACTAGGAGCAGGATGATAGTACACAGATGCAAAATGCCTTATTCTGACTACCTATTCATGTTTTCATCCAAGCAGGAGCAAAGTAAGACCATCCGGCAGCATCACGAGCATCAAGGAAACCATCAGATGTATCACGGAATCTCACACCAGTTTCTTTTGCAAACAACCAAACTAAACATTATTGTTCATGTCCCTGTGCTTCTGCAAGTCTTTCTTGGAGTGTAGAGTCAAGAAATATCTTGTACCCACAGTAACTGCGTTAGCCTTGCAAGCCTACAGATATTTTTATTTGGGATTTTGTGCTCAACAAGTCACTCCTCACATTCCTACAAGAACAGCAAATTTTATTTTTAAGTTTTTTAGGGTTTGGGTTTTTTTTTTACATTCCATCTACGCTGACAAGTTTGCTGCTTGATTTTCTGGCCCCACATAAACAGAACTTTATTTTAGCATTAGGCTGTCAAATAATAATTTCTCATCTTCTTTTTTTTAAGCTATATCAAGTGACATTCTTGAATTTGTAGAACAATTTTGAAGAGACCTAGGAACTAAGAAGAGGGTTAGTTGTATACTACTGTTTTCAATTCACAAGAAAACATAAAGAATAACTATACCCATGGTTCAAATTCTCAGAAGAACTTAGAGCTGCGATTGAACCAGGATTACTGTGCTTGAATTTCACATGCCATTCATTCAACTAGCTCAGGTCTAAGGAACAGCATTAAACCACTCTTCATTCACATGACATAAAAGTACAGATCACTGACGCTAAGTATCAGATGTGCTTAAAACTCCCCTTCTCAAAAAAAAAATAATGACTAGCCATACATCAGCAAAATGTAGGAACAGTAAAATGTACAAAGACCTATGTGAACCAGGCTGCATGCACTCGAATTGGAAAAGAATGGGCAAATCAGAGAAGCAACATGTCTCTGAGAAAGAAGCACCCAAAGTCCTTGTGGTTTTCCATGAGGAACATTAAAATTGCAGGCATATGATTTATCAGAAAAGCTCTGTGTTGATGAACAAACTGACAGTTACTATAGGCCTACACCTGGAGCTCACCTGAAAAAAAAAGCAACCAACCCATCAGGTAAGATCCCTTGCAGCTGAACTTTGATTTGTAGTATATAATGTAAGATACACTGAAGCATTAGTTGTTAACAGCCCAACAATATAATATGACTGCTGCAACACAGAACAAAGCATATAATCAATTTTCTTTGTTTACAGCCATAGTGAAATAGATGAAAATGACATGGATACGAATCCTAACAATCTGCAGACAATTTTCAGTTCCCACCACAGTGGCACTACTGTGATGACAGGCTTAGATAAGGAATGCAAAATGCAGAGCAGAATGTGTTTTGAGGATTTTCCATTAATTTCTGACTCTCCATATACATCCACAAGTAGTCAAATTTGCCTACCATTTCAAGGGCAGAGCACAATTAAGAGACCCCAACAGCCTAAAAGTCCCAGCTTCATCTCGTGGCCTGTGTCTCGGCATGGGCACCTCTGCCATCTCTCAGTCCAGCTGTGGCACTAAGAGATGTTTGTGATATACCGTAAAGGCATCAGTGACTCAGGAAATCCAACAGGCAGCAAGTATCAAATTGCACTTCCTCAACAACACAGGCTAACAGATGGAAAGAAGATCAACACCCCATCCTGACTCCCCCCCAAACTCCCACACACACCCTCCACCTCAAACATAATGAAACAAATTCTACTTTCTCTCCTTCGTCTACACCAAAGTTTCACAGGATAGGAAATGGAGCCTCTTACATGAAAAACTACTCAGCTCACTGGAAGATACAGATATTGGCCATGCTGCTTAGTACACCACTGGAAGACACCACCACAGCAGTGGCAGGACAGCTGGATGAAACAAAACTTAATCCTGAATAACAGCTACAAACCATGTAATAAAACTTCCATTATGTAATACAGCTCTAAAGAGCCAGTTGTGATGATGAGCAGCCTCTATGCTCATGCTGCAGAAGGGAGCTGAGCGTTGGCTGCAGAAGCAGGACATGTATTCCAACCGTCTTCTGACAGCTGCAATTATCCACACTCCAGGCTAAAATCTGTCCATCTCCTCCTACAGGTATGCTCCAGCAAGCCTCTGAGCACTAAATTTTGAAAATTCAACTAGACTAGTTTCTCTCAGAGGAGGTGAGCACATAATAATGTCCCCCTTAGCCAGCCCCATCAAAAGCAGTGAAGCTTCAGGAGGCACGAGTCAATACGTGCTTTTCCGGTAGATTTCATGCTCTTTACCTCCCTGTGTTGAAAATTCTTTTACTCCAGTAATAACCTCTTGCAGAATATGGGCAACTAAAAGTCAGTAACGCTACTGGAATCCAACTCAAACCAATGAGTTACTTTATTACTGTTCCTTAAAAGCTTAAATATTAAAAGTAGCTGTATTTTAAAGATCAGTTTGAGCTCTTTTTCCATACAGGAGGTGAATCCCAAATTTTCAGTAGATACTAGTGACCAATTTCTCCCCTATTTTAAAGCGCACCTCTAAGTCCTCATTTCTGCTTTCCAAGAAGTGCTTGTAGCTAGAAATCAGATGTACAGGGAGGGAAAACTACAGTGAATAACCAGATGGAGCAGCTGCCTTTCAAGAAGGGTGTAAAAGGTTTGGGAGCCTTCAACTTGGAAAACAGATGCCTGGGTAAAGAGGAAGAGAAAGGTTTAATGCACAGCTGAATGAGGCCAAGTACAGGACTATTATTTGCCAAGCCTTGCAAAAATAGTTTCAATGAGTGTCCCTTTTCCTAGCAAGAAATTCATTTAAGAAGTACTTTTTTACACAGTACACAGACAAAATCTGAAAGCTGTTGCTGCAGGAAACTGCAGAAGATGACAGATTCAAAAGGAACTAGACAAATCCACGGAAGACAGCTCCAAACCAGTAATTAAACCCAATAAAAAGGGAGCTACACCCTAATATCTCTGATCTGAGCGGTCCATATGCTAGGGAGGCACCAAAGGAATGGACCTCAGACAGTGGGCAGTCTTGTGGCCCTTTCTGGCACAGCACCTGCCACCATCCGAGACAGAGTAGACACAGACAGACACTTATCTCACCCACTGGATTTCTTTCAGTCTTGCAGACACTCATATTTCTGAATATACAATTACCAAGAGCTCAATTAATAAATGGTGTGAACAGAACAATATTTTGGTCTGTAACTGAAGGTGAACAAGGCAAAAGCTTTTATAAACGTGCAAGAAGAAACATCCTTATAAAGGAGGATAACAGAACCCATTTATTGAAGTCCTCAAAGAAATACTTGCATTCTTTCAGCAGAATAAATTCAGGTCACTAAGGAGATTTTCAGTCTTGTAAATCTTGACAAAGTTTTTTGAAATAAAACCAGCATGGCAGCAATATATTTTTTTCCTATTTCACATTAAATAAATGAAATATTCATCATTCTGTATAATCATCACTTAATTGAGTTTTAACCACTACCACATATCTGGGGGCAAGCATGAAATATTAATTACCTAAAACCTACACAAGATGTATAAAACATTTCAGACACATGATCTCTGACCCTACAGAGTTTAAGAAGCAAACTAACCAATCTATCAAAACACCTTCTCCTAGTTCATACATGGAAAAGTTATGCAGTATTCAATACTACATTAAATATTCAGACCTACTCTGTATAGCTGCAGCCAAAGAATACAAACCCCATCATTCTGCAGATTTGTAAAACCATAAGCAAGCACAAAGATCATCTCATGGCTGCAAGACACAGACCATCCAATTAATCACAAAACCATGACAAGCCAGGACGACCATCTCTTCTCATCCCTGCAAATATCCCACTGAACTTTATGGCCTGAGAACTGGCCAGATGAGAATTTGGAAAGGTGTTCCATTTTGACCAACACCTCCCAAAGAGCAACATAACACATGAATGGGTCTGTATGGCAGCTTACTGAGCATGCTTTTCATGGAAGCATCATGATGAAATGTGTTGAGTTTGGCTGGGGTAGAGTTAATTTTCTTCACAGTAGCTAGTTTGGGTTTGTGTTGGAAAGAGTGTTGATAACACAGGGATGTTTTAGTTATTGCTGAGCTTTGCTTACACAGCCTCAAGGCCTTTTCTGCTTCTCTTACCACCATGCCAGTGAAGGAGGCTGGGGGTGCCCAAAAAGTTGGGAAGATACAGTCAGGACAGCTGATCCTAACTGGGATATACCATATCATATAGCGTTATGATAAGCATAAAGCTGGGGGAAGAAGGAAAGGGAGATGTTCAGAGTGACAATGGTTATCTTCCCAACTCACCACTATGTGTGATGGAGCCCTAATTTCCTGGGGATGGCTGAATATCTGCCAGCCCATGGGAAGTGGTGAATGTATTCCTAATTTTGCTCTGTTTGTATGCACAACCCTTGGTTTAACTGCTTTTATCTCAACCCATGCTTTTTTCTGACTTCTACCACTCTGATTCCCTTCCCTATTCCACTGGGTGAGAGTGAGGAAGAGGCTGTGTCGTGCCTTGTTGCTGGCTGGAGTTAAACACAGCCATCCTTTTTGGGTGCCAGACTGGGGTTTGAACATCTGGAGATAACAACAGGTTAGACTGGAAGGGGCAAGATGGAATTTATAGCTGTTATTGCTGTTTGGCTATTAATCAGCAGCCCCCGTGCCTGCAAGGCTTGCTTGCCTTACTGTATGTCAGTCTGGTGCTCATTACTGGCTGCTTTTTGCTTTCACTGCTTCCTGTACTGCTGTGCTTCTTATCATCTTACTCTGTTGTGCCTGGGAACATTTTGATAGCAGCCGTGGCGATGCGCCTGGGCTGGCAGATGACCAGAGCATCACTGCTGTGCTGGACAGGCTGGAATTGCAGTGTGAACTCAAGTCAAAGGGACTGTCACCTGTGGATGAGTCACACCAGAGCACAACACTCCAGAGTGCCTGTGGCTGCAGATAAGCCCATGCCAGAGCAGGTACTGTGGCCATGCTTATGTCTGCGCTGCAGGAAGTGTACCTCTGAAGGGATTGTGGCCAGTGGATTAAAGGCCATCCTAGAACAGGTGCATCTCAAAGTAGCTCTGCCCGTGGATAAATCATTGCCACAGCAGGTATACCCTGAAGAAACTGTGGCTCATAGATAAGGCTCCACTTGGAGCAAGCACAACTCCAAGGAACTGCAGTCCATGAATAAATCCAAGCTGCAGCAGGGTCAAGTTCACTGCACCATTAAACCCTAAGGTCTGGTCCAAAGGGACAAGGGGTGGAGATCGTAATGGAAATACCTTTACCTTGCTGTAACACAGGATTTGAGTTTCATGTTATGGGAATTACTACAGCAGAAACCACCTGAACCAACAGAAGACAAGCCTTACAAGAAGCAATGCAAGTGCAGCAGTGACCTGAATGTGGTGCCCAGTAATTCCACACAAGTAACTCCACACCACCTCTCCTGAGTGCTCCCTATGATAGATGTAACCCCTAAGTCACGGACTAAATGAACACAATGTTCATTGACTAAGGGAATGATATCTACATATTATACCAAAGGGTGTGAGTGAAGGGTGGTGGGGGTTAATGAGGACGTGTAGGATAGCGTGGGACCTGAGCACGATGTAAATGGGCTGGAATCAGCAGTACAGAATGTGCTGGTTTTGGCTGGAGTAGTGTTAATTTGATTCACAGTAGCTAGTATGGGGCAATGCTTGGGATTTGGGCTTAAAACACTGTTGATAACACAGGTATATTTTTGCTATTGCTGAGCAGTGCTTGCATGGAGCCAAGGCCTTTTCTGTGCCTCACAACTGTCTCACCAGGGAAGACACTGGGGGTGCCTAAGAAGCTGGGAGGGGACAGAGCCAGAACATGTGTCTTCAGGTGAGCAAACGCATATTTCATATTATATTACGTCATGCCCAGAATATCAGGTGTGGGAAGAAGGAGGAAGGGAAGATATTCAGAGTGAAGGCCTTTGTCTTCCCAAGTAACTGTTATGTGTTATGGAGCCTGGGGATGGCTGAACACCTGCCTGTCCAGGGCAAGCAGTGAATAAATTCCTCACTTCGCTTTCCCCATTAAGCTATTGTTATCTCAATCCATGAGTTTACTAGCTTTTAACCTCCTGATTCTCTTCCCCTTACCACCAGGAGAGGGTGAGCAAGCAGCTGTGTGGTGTTTAGTTGCCAGCTAGGGTTGAACCATGGCATGAAACACAAAATACTTTTTGTGGCTTTCGGAAAAATAAAAACCTCTGGAAGATATTTCCCATTTATAACATTTTCTGACAAACTTAGGCAAGCATCTGCAAAACCATGGTGAATCCATAATTTCTAGATAACCTTGTGAGTGAACTCTGCTTGGAGTTACAATTCATTTGAAGACAAATCTCAGATCAAAAGTGCATAGATTTAAATAGAACTTACTTATTTCTTGCAAAATTATGTCCCCAGGTTCCAGAATCAAGGTGCAGGAGGAACAGGATAGCCCAGCTCTGGTAAATAATGGGGAAGAGTTTAACACTATGCAATGGCAATGCCTGTGGCTCCTTAAGGTACGATGCCAACTGTATCACAAGTCAAGCACTGCCAAAGGCTTTTCAGGCCAAGAAGAAAGTAGATGCGGTCAAGGCCATTAAACAAAGCAGAAAAAAGAATCCCAGAAGTTAATCTTCCTTTCAACAGAGGGAATGAAACTGATATCCCGATCTTTTTACTTTTTTAAAAACAAGGTTTTATTAAAGGCCTTAAGTTAATTAGCTAAAAAACCCCTCCTAACTATGAAACAGCACAGACTGAAAGAGGACCCCCAGCCAGAGTGAGCATTGTTTGATGTGAGAACCAACATGTTCTACAGCAAGAGATAATTCTGTGGTACTTGGTCATGACTCTTAGTACTCAATAGAAGACTATCAGAGATCACTCTTCCTCACCTCTGTAAATGGTAGGATCTGCTCAATTCAATCTATTGAAACCTGTCTTTCCTATGGCTTTTAATCCATGGCTTCCAAGACTAGCTATGAATAGAAGTTATAATTTCTTAAACTAGAAGAAGAATATGGGACAAAAATCCCAAAGAAATGTGCCTGTGCCTGACAGCAGAGCCAATAGCAGAATCCCACTTTCATAAGTGTCACTGCCTTTATGACATGAGGCCATACTTTTATACTACTTCCTATAAAGTACAGTAGATTACACAAAAACACTGGATGGAAAAACAGCTTCAAATATACAAAGACATGAATGAGGAAACTGATTATTTCTAACATAAGGCAGGCTATAGACAAGTAACTTTTTTCCTCCAACAACAGTTAAAACTGGGTTCTTCTGCACCAACTAAAAAGTCATCCCCATCACCAGGATTCATTATGAACTTTGCCAACTGCCTCATCTGAGGGGCAGAGCTCTGAGGAGGTGGGAAGCTTGGGCTGTGGATCCACCCACAGATGTACTCCCTCCAGGTCAGGTTTGAGGCTTATTTGCAAGGCACACATGTAGGCAGCTTGTTTTGAGACTGCTTGATAGCAGAACAGAGAATTCTTGGGGGACACTGTAAAATCCAGCACTATTTATGCGTGTAAAATTGTGATCGCAGGCTCAAGATGCAGGGTTTCCTCCAAGCTTAAATCCACAGTGTGCAACAAGAAATCCAGAGAGCCAATTCTACACATTGGTACAAGGAACTGTAGGATTGATGCTGCTGATATGCATGCTTTTATTTGAAAACTCTTGATCTCCTTTCTTTTGGTTTCATTGCATAGAGCACTTGGACGGTCTCTCTTACCAACAAAGGTTGTTAGTGTTAAATCAATCCTGATTTACCTGCCCTGTCACCAGCCATAGAAACACAAGACTGGAAAATTGGAATATCCAGAAAAAATGTAAATCATTGGATTATTTAAAAATATTCAGGAAAAAAAAACCCAAATAAAGCAAATTAGAGCAGCAGACGTAAGACAGGAAAGTATAAACTCACCACTTAATGTAGCAGTAATCCAGTTCCATGGACATTTCATCAGTTCATATAAATAAAATTTGAAGTAAGTATCTAAGACTGCCTTAAGATGTTCATTAAAGGAAAAGGACAGCACCAAAACCAGCCTCAGCATGAATTCCCTAATCCAGTCCCTATCAAACAGGAAGGAGCTGAGGAAGGCCCCATGAACTAGCATAGCAATGTCAGGAATACAATAGCCCTGCAAAAAAATCTAGTGCTTCGAAAAGATACTACCAATACTCTCAGCATAAATGTTTTATGGATCTGTTTTAGAACAGTCTGTAAGGTTGGAAGAGGTATACTAGGCACTGCCCTCTCTGCATCCTCCACTGTACTACCACCTTCCCATCTCCGTAGTTACTGGAGAGGAATGGTGAGTATTTGAAAGGTATCTCTCCAGTATTGCCACAGTCCTTGCCTGGATGTGCAACATTCAGGACATCGCCATGAGCTGCTCTCAACACAAAAAGGAGGGAAGACAGATTTTTATGAGCTATTTATTAAATATCAATATTTCACGTCATCATATGAATTAATTATGTAGCAGCAGGTGAACTCCAGATAGTGCCAGCTTGATATGAAACTTTAAGAGAAATCTTCTGAGAAACCCTCTCATATTAGGGAGTTGGGCACATAACTGTATTTTTCAGATCCTGAAACTGTGCTTCCTGCATTCCTAAAGCAAAAACAAAACAAAAATATTCCTTTTCCTTTGCGTTTTTTCTGCATCTGTTAGGTATCTGAAAGGACACATCTGCAGAACAGAGAGGTGTAAGGGGAAGGGTGCAGTAGTAATTGCAGTCAAGTCTGTTTTCCCATCTCCCACCCACAAGGACTCGAGCCTCTCTCACTCTCTCAGAAGTTAACAAAATTTAACTTCAGGCAACTGGAGGAATCAGAATCTCAAACTTTTGTGCCAGTAGTGTTTCTTATCAACATTATGTATATATTTATGCATTCTATGCATTTGCATAGGTGCAAAGACCTATTTTCATCAGCATCCTATCTCTATCAGGAGATAGTAGCAAAATTTTTGGGACATTGTGTAAAAAGGCAGCAAGGACAGAATTATCTTTCTCCAACACACACAAGCAGATTCCTCAAGTTCCCCATGTAAGCACTTCCCAAGACAAGGCCATGCTATTTTATTGCAACCAAGAGACGTAATGTCTCATCCTTTTCTGTCTTTCAGTTTCTATGTTCAGTCCCTGAAGGGGTATAATTGGAATAAATGCTGCAAACACAGGTCTCTCTCTTCAAAGAGCATCTAAACCACTGAGCAGTGGTGAAGCTTTCCACCCAGCTTAGCACATATTTCCTTTATAAGTAGAAAAGAGGGATAATGTCAACAATTAACATAAATCAATTCTAGTATACCCCATCTAGGGTAGGAACTCTTTCAAGGACTCCTCCAGAGGACAAAAAGGAGACAAAACTGGACTCCCACACCCTGGGCAAACGCCAAGCTTTTCAGAGAAGTTCCACTCTCACAACACATGTAAACCTGGACTTTCCACTTCCTAGCTTTGGGAAGTGCTCAAGCAAAAACAGCCTTTGAAAGTTTGAAACTGTTTTGATGTGCTGTTATTTCTATTTTGACCTAATCTACTCAGAGGCATTGACGCAAGTTTGCAAAATCTTAGACTGTCAATAAGTTAAACAGAATTAGTCAGCGATCCAAAGAGGTGAGATGCAGGTGGACACTTTCATTAATTCACATTCTACACGATAAATGCTGGCGTCACTAACAGGCTGAACTTAATGAGATCATCAGAAAGTTATTAAGTCTAGAATACAATCCCAAAGTATAGTTGAGTGGTAAATGTGAAAATGCATACATCAAAAGACTAAGGGTAAGAATCTAGAGGTATCTATTGATCTTAGATTCACTACTAACAGGACGTACTGTATGAACATTACAGTTACAATAGGATAATTCCACATGGAAAAGAGTCCAATCCAGGAAATTTTCCTCCAGAGCACTCACATGCCTGTAGACATTCATGCCATTGACAAAATGCCTTGCTTGGAGCTTCCAAAAAAGTGCCCATGTTTATAACAATAAAAAAAAAGGCTTGTTGCAAAGTGTTTATAGTAAAGTAAAAGCAGTTGCCTTATACTGCAGTGGAGTAGGAAACCAGGAATCAGAAATCTTAAGTTTCTAATTCTGCTACAAACACCCCACATGACATTTCCAACACTTTCTGCCCTCTTACCCATCTGTACAAGGGTACACATCTGGACTGGATGTCACTGGAACATGCTATGACGTATTTAATATTGCTTAAGTACTATGAAATCCCTCTGTGAGAGATGGCAGACAAGCATACTTTTTGTCATTACAATCAACTGCAAAATTCTGTTTTCCCATAAAAACCTAAGTACTGGCAAGGACTTCTGAAGTGTAACAGCATAAATTGTTCTTGATTTGATTACTTGTGTTTGAATAAAGCATGAAGAAATACCATAAATGTACAAATGGATTTAATCTAATTTGGAAGATGGATAGTTGGAGAAGTTGTTACCATGAATACAGAACATATATCAAAGTCTAGGACATCATTAAGAAAGAATTTCTCCTCCAGAACAGCATAAAGCACAGACAGAGAAAAGAATGGTGATTTTTTTCAGCAGCTGGAGAGCCAGGTACTAAAGTCAGGCACATGATGTAGTTCTGCTACCTTCAGCCCATTTTCTAGGAACAGGCATCCAAGTGTGAGCACCTCGGGCAGGCAGGAGCTGTACCCAGCCCAGCAGAAGGAGGCCAGCCCTGCCAGCTGTCGCCATCATGCCAGCACCACAGGCACAAAGGTGGCACATCCCTGCCATCAAATGGCTGCAAAAACGCCTGTCAGGCTGAGAGAGAGTCAGATCCAGACACATCTGGCAAGCCTGCACAAACGTGAGATCAATCCCCTCGGAAGAGTCACTTGTTCCTGCAGACGGCTTCAGAGTCAGACCTCAGTCCTTCCTCAAGACCCGGGTGTTTACCACCCTCACACACAAGGCAGTCACTTTCAGGGAGATGTCCAGGGAGTCACCAGCAGGGCTAGAGTAACACTTGGCAAATACTGACACTGAGATTACAAGTGCCATCCCTACCACAGCAAAAAAGGCTGCCACACTTTCTCTAGGCAGTATCAGGAAACCCAGTACTAATTATCCCTTCATAACCTTGCTTCACATCATGTCTATATGTTCTTGCTTGAAAGAAAGACTTTTTACAAAGGGTTCTTGCTTTCAAGCCTCTCTAGATCTTTTTTAAAAGCTTGCTGCAGGAACATTTCAAAAGTGAACTTCTTAAAAGTTAATAATTTGGCTCCATCAGGCACTTCCAGACAGTGGGATATTTTGATATGAGCAGACACTGCTCATTTTTTTTCTCCATTGAACCGGCTTTTAGAAATCTCTTTAACAGAATCTATTTAACTGAACTTGAATCTTCGTAAGTAATATCTACAGTCTGTTTTCTTCAAAGGGAACAGATGACCCATTAGGATTGGGGTGCAAACTCCAAAACATGAAGTCCATTCTGCTCCTTCCTACCAGTGAGAGTTCTGCCATGATATCCAATACAGCTGGTAGGCTCCAGATGAACCCCAGGGTTTCTGTCACAGACCAGCAACCCACATGGTCAAAGCCTGCATCTAGAGGTTTCAGAACAAGGAAGGTAACATTACTACTGAAGTCAAGCAGATTACACATGCTGCACATGACACTGGCAAGGCAGACAAAAGTAAAGCAAAATCTTGTATGGTGTCTCTGCACCAAATGTAAAAATTGCCTTCATACCTTTTTATACCATACTTGCGCACCTTGAACCATCTTATCCACATGACACTAAGAATTAATGTTTTTCTTTGATCCTAGGCAGCAGTTTACACACATACCTTTCATTAAAATTGCTGCGAGATACTATTTCAGTTTCACTGGTTTTAAAAAGTTAACATAGTACATGAATTTTGGCTTCCTTCTCTTTTCACTACTTCACATTTGCCTATTAGTCCAGATAGGATTATTCTTAATGTATCTGTACAGTTGCAAATTAAACAGTTTTCACATTACAAAAGCTCCTGTAACAGTTCTAACACATTCTTACAAGCTTTTGCACAAAACCTCTCAACTTTAGTCACATCTTTTTCCAGATGTGTAATTTGAGAATGAAAAATTAAGTCCATTAAGCATCTGAGAATTTACATAGCAGCAAAATAATTCCATATCCATGGTCTGTGCCTGCCCTTGTCCTCTACAGTTCACAGGGTGCTGCGCATACAGTCTCCTCTGCCTACTTTCCACCTACATTATGCAACAACCATATGTTTATTAAAAACATTTTCCTAACACTCTTTTGCCCTGACAACAACAGCAGCATATTCCAGGGTTGATACCCTACTAAAAGGAGAAAGCATAAATACCAAGGAGAAGGGGTCTGTACACAAGGCAGCCAACTGTAAGAAGGAATCACCAGTTCCGCAAAGGGAATTCTTGGGTGAAGCTGCAAGTTGAACTCTCAAATCTCTAGTCTGACATAGAAAAATACGAAAAAACATGCTAGGAAACAGATATCCAGGCAAAAGGGACAGGATGGAAAACTGTATTTCTTCCAAGGAAAAAGGATTTTAAATTATATTTCTTTAATCTGCATCCAACACCTAACTGCAATACACGGGAAAGGGATTTATAAGGCACTTTTAAGGACAGACGGTACAGCCTTTCCTCCTGCAAGTAGGGAAAAGTAAAGAAATTATGGGAGAGGCAAAACCCATGTGGGAAGTGGTTGTGCCAGGGCTGAATCATAGATGGAACTGAAGAAAGCCTAGGAAAGAAATAAAATAGGATAGCACAGAAAAAAAAAAAATTAAAAAGAGAACAGGGATGCAGCAGCCAGGGAAGTGGAAACTATCGTAAATCGTGAAATCAATAACGGAGAAAAGAGAGAAGAAAGCCATCCTAAGCCAAGAAGGGTGGAACAACAGTCCAGAGCAAGGTTGGGAGGAGGAGGAGGAAACCAGGTCAGAGCCACAGGTGGAGAGAAGATTATGTGGCAGTTTGAAGATAAGGTTAAAGAGCTTGAACTTCAGGCAGCAAGAAATGAGGAGCTGAAAAAGCATTTCAAGGTAGAGAAGACGTAGCTGTAGCAATGAGAAAAGGCGGCAAACTGTACCTTCAGGACAGTGAATAGGAAGACAAATTAAAACCACATGAAAGAAAATTAAACATAGCCCCAAACCCACAACAAAAAGCCTCCAGCCACCCAGACTCCAGAAGCTGATTTGAAAACTGCAGGAACATTTTCAGAGCCAGGACCAATGTTCCCAAATGAACCACTGGTGCTCAGAGTTTCTCTTGCTCGCTTTTTCCCTGCCACAGCCTTTCATCCAGCTTCCTGCCTTCTCCCAAGCTATTCCAAGCTCACCCCTGCACAGCCTTCTCAGGACTAAGAGACTACAAGGAACAGCACCCATGTCCTCCACAGTTTCTCCCTTGATTTCAATTAGCATCAGAGAGCTCTCACTGGCTTTGGCAGCATCTGATTTTTATGAGTCACCTTCCCTTTTGCAAGAGAGGAATAAACCCACGAACAGAGATGCAAGTAAGAGTGGGGCTGAAGCACACATGGTCTTCCCAGTTGTCTCAAAGCAGGCAACGAGCCTTCTTGCTCCTCACCAGGATCCTCGAAATTGCCCAGCACCTCCCAGACAGTTCTCAGGGTGGGGTGGGGGGAAGAGGTACTGGCAACTTCAGCATAAAAAGCTGACAGTTCTGAGAAGCAAGAGAATGCAAAAATGGCCCAAATTCATGGAGAAGCAACATGTGCTCCCTCCTCCATCATCTGCTGTGCCTATGCATTGCACATCCTCATAAGGATGCCACAGGCAGGTGGCACAGGCTTATCAAGAGTAGTTGGATACCTTCACTGCACCTGTGGAGCAGGTCACACCACAACATGGGGCAGGGGGAACAGCAGCTGATGTGTCTCACCACAGCAGCACAGGAGCGATGGAGCTGTGAAGTCTCTGCAAACACACACAGCAGGCACAAGTATTTTACCCTGTGCCACTGCCCAGCACCCACTTTTTCCAGCGCTTCATCACTGTGAATGGCTATCACAGAAATAAATGCATATTCACTAGCTATTCTTAGCATTCACCAGAGAGGCGATTACCAAATTACCCAGTTACATAATCTCTTTTATATAATCACTACGATACTTTTCTCCTTATGCAACATGGACAGTGACCGTGGCCGGCTGAAGTAGCTGTTTGCCCAAGGAGAGCTACACCTCCATGGCTGCTCCATGGCTGGATGTGCTGCATAGTGCAGGTGCACAGAGGAGTGACATCAAGAGCTGCTTCAAGGCAACCAAATTTTTCAGTGCGTGTGTCTTCAGCCCAGGGAAGACACGATCATCCCTGCCCACAGGGCTCCAGAAGCTGCACAGAGCAAAGGTCACCTGCACCTCAAGCTGGTTGAGACAGCAAAACCAAAGGCACCCAGCACCCCTAGACAGCCTGTCCCAGCACTCACTGGAAACAAGTGGGATGTCTCCACTGACTTTTAATGGCCTTTGGACAGAGCCCAGGATTAGGGCTTTAATAAAAATAGGAAGTCAAGATTACTACAGAATTAAAACAAGCTTAATCCAAATCCCCCTAGCTTTGTGCCACAGCTGTGCCCATGGTTTTTGTCCACAGGGAAAACCAGGTGAAGCTGCAACCCAAATGTGTTCCCACAGGATGCCTTGTGAGAGGCATACATGCACACAGAGCTGGCAGCGTGGGTCAGCACAGCCACTGTAGGAAGTTTCACGAGCCAGGTTTTGGGCATATTCCAATGTGTCTCCTACAACATTTTCAGGATCCCATCCAATGCTTTCTAGGAACACTGCCAATACCTATCCAGACGATTGCCACATGCACGGTATAGTGAGACCCAACTTGCTAATATTCACCCTGGGTTTTAAGGGGTCAGCATCAAAAGTATTACACACAACACATGAGAAAACAAATCTAAGACCTGGATTTCAGAAAACAGACGCTCCAAGATCTACAGATCACTTGCAGATCCTGAAACACTTTTCTATCACCATGCTGTAAGTTCAGCACTAAGTTCAGCTGGCTGCACAGTGCTGGCATTATGTGAAAGCCCCAAACTGCTCTACATTTTCCTCAGCACTACGCAACTTGTAGTATCTGGCTATTATTAGGCACTTATGCCTCCCCTGCTCCCCAAGAAATACAGGTCATCCTAAGAAATACACAGGCAAACACCCAACCTTAGTATACCACTATAACATACTTTAGGAAAGGACACATGCACACAAGTTTAGGAACAGAGACCACACGATCATTTCAGCTACAGGAAAAAAAAAAGAAGCAGCCTAATGTTATCTTACACTATCTCAAACTACAGGATGACCCAGTTCTGAAAAGTTTTAACCCAATCCTATTCACTATTAGTATTGCTGTATCACAGCCGAAAGATGTGAATTGCTGTAGCCAAGAAGATCAGAGCAGAACTGGGGTACCTGACGTAAAACCCCACTGCACATGGTGGGGCCCATCATGACAGCACTGCTTGATAGTTCAGGATCAGCAGGCATCCTCTGCACCATTGCTGCTCAAAACATTGAAAATCATGGTTATCATTACTGACAGATGTTTGGGATACGCAAGACAGCACTTAAGATAGGAGCATCTTATGACAGCCCAAAAAAGAAAAGCAGACCATGAGAAAGTAGATTTAAAACTTCTTATGCACTCATCCTCCCCATTTTTTTTTTTTAGGCTAGACAATTTTCTGACCATTTGAAAGCAGCATGTTCAGAGATCACATGTCCTCTCTTTTGGACTGAGATTCTGTCAAACTTAATGGCACTTGAACAAATGAAGGTCGACTTTTAGACCCATTACCCTTCCTGTAATTGGTTAAACCCCTGGCTCCAATTGCAGCAGGGAAATAAGGTCCTGAGCTGGGAACTCACACCATAAGAGAGCCAGCAGTGAATTCCTCACTTACACCAGTATTGAGAGAATTATCTGTAGTGATGAGCAATGTATTTTTCCCCCCCCAAGGAGCAGAAATGAAAGAAAACACTTGCTTGACTCATCCTTGCCTGGTTTTTACATCAAAAGCTGAAGCACTTACAGTCACCCACCAACCAGACTGAGAAGCGCCTGCTTCCACATTTACCGATAACATGAGGAAAGCAGAAAAGAATTCACCGAGTTAACACGTTTTCCATCCACTTTAGTGAAGAGATTTAACAAAACTGGCAGAAACAAAACACTGAGCAACACCTGAGCAATTCCCCAGGTACAGACCCCGTCTGTTGGCGGATCACCATGTCTAAACAGTGCTGCACAGTTGGATATCAGTCTCCTGTGTTGAAACTAAAGGGACTGTGCCAAAACTAGCCAAGTATAAACACTTGGCCTTTTCTGGTTAGACAAGGAGCATATCCTGTCCAGAAAGGGGGAAGTACAGACTACGACCAGTACACACACAAAATTTGTGTTGATCTACCAGCCATCAGACATGCATGCATGCAGAAAGACACAACTCTGCCAGCCAAAAAAACCCAAGTTTGCCGCAACTCAAAAGAAGCCCATCTTTGCTACTACAGTCATTGATTTTACTTTTCTTTGCTAGTATATGTTCCCTGACAGAGCTTCTCGTCTACTGACAACCAAATCCTCTGGATCACAGGCACACTACCTGCTCTTAACTGCACAGCAGCACAAGCCTGTCACTGTAACTACACTGCTGGCAAGACCAAGCTACCCAGAGTAGATCTACAAAAGCATCAAGTTCCCTTGGGTGTTAGTGCCGCTGTCTGAGGCCCAAAAAGATCAACATGCACAACAAAACACTCCCCTCACATCAAGTATAACACGTGCTACCCATCATCTTCAGTCTGCTGTCAGTGAGATTCCTGCCACCTTCTCACATGCTCATGTTCCTCTCATACTAATTTCATTTCAGAGTTCTCCACTTCTTCATACTCCCAGAAAAGATCCAAACGGACTGGAATGCATGTAACTAGAAAGGCATAAGAAAACATTAAATGTAATTACCTTAGAAGGACCAATCTTTAGAGGCATTGGCTACATTCCACAGCCCTCACATCTTATTCCAGCAGCACAAGACCTAGGAAGGAAGGATCCATCCTCAAAACTATTGCCAGCTCTGTAGTTGCCTGATGCCTATCAATGTCAGAGGCAGGAGACTAAGCCAGCTGGCATAGCATCTTTCCCACTCCACCTAGAAACAGTGAGCTGCTTACACAGGGCTCGTGTGCAGCCAGGACTGGAGGCTAGGTACACTCCCATCACCCTGCTTCATCAGCCTTCACAAGTGGCCACTTTCCACTGCCTCTGAACTTTGAAACTAAGGCCCAGCTCATCTCATAGTCACTTTCAATGAAAGGCCAAGGTTTTGGGGGTTTTTTAGACCTCCAAATGAGAGAGCTGGAGTGAATGGTGCAGCAGAGGAGTGCTGAGTTTGTAGTTACCCTTAGCTGGACTCAAGGACAACAGTCCTTCCTATGCTGCAACTGATGCTGGACCTTCCCCAGAAGTACAGCCTCCATCCATGACCCTCTCCTGCCCCACAGATGGGAAAGGCTGGGGAGGCCATCAGCTCCTGGTTGAGCACTTCTGCTCTGAGAGACACTTGGCAGGTGATTTGGGAAAATGACAAGACTAACTTTGCCAGAATAGTATCTAATGGCATCTTTCAGGCAAAGGGTAAAAAAAAAGGAAAATCAGACTCTGCTAAGCAGTTTCCCCTTCTAGCAGAGCACAGAAAGGTCTCCATGATTGCCTTCCACTCCAATACAAATGCAGCATCATGTGGGGACACAGTTTAGCGGTGGATGTGGCTGTGTTAAGTTTACCATTGGACTCAATAACCTTAAAGGTCTTTTCCAACCAAAAGGATTTTATGACTCCCATTAGGAGATCCCTAATGTATTGAAACAATAAGTGTGCTACCAAAACAAGCAGTCCTGCTCCAAGCCATACATTCTCTCTCCTCCCTTGCAGCAAGTTTTATGATGCTATACCACAGCACAAACCTCTGCTGAACCAAGGGAAAACTATTCCCTCTCATTTTTTTTTCCCAGACCCTTTTTTGTGGCTTAGTCATTCCCAGCATCAGTGGGTTGATATGATCCTTTCGTGGTCCCAGGGTCACTAGAGCTACAGGAGCCGGCAAAACCAGGGATTAGAGACCAACCTTGCCAGCAACAACCCACACCTTCACTGCATGAGATACAGATAAGAAACCACTTCTTGCTAATTCTTTTCCTTTAAAAAAATTTACCAGACTGAAAGCTGAGTCATTGAGAAAGAAGGAAGAGATTTTTAGCTGAGCTATTTAAAACACAGGTGTAGCTCACATCTATTTAGCACAAAGTTGAAGACACACTTCTGAAGAAAGATGTTTTTAACTCAGCAGTGATAACTCTACCATTTAATATGTGAGAAACCTGTCAAGATACATTGTTCTCAAAATGAAAAAAAAAGAAAAAAAGCATTCAACAAACTCAGAGTCTCCTCTCATGCCCTTCTGAAATACCAGGCATGGCACTTCATCTCATATCTTACTGTTCTGATATCAGGAAAGTGGTAATATCCACTACTAAAGACCTTAGCTTTCCCTGGTCTTGAAACTGCTATTTAATGCCCAAGATCTCAGGCTGTGTCCCCAGACCAAACAGACCTAAGATTCATTTTCCAAAAAACACTATTCAAGCAAACAAAAAAAGCTTTTAGAAAGGCTTTGCCTCTTGCTAGTCCAAAGAGAGTTTATATTTGCCATAACAAACTCTAACAGGATTTCAACAAAACCTTCAGCAAAACAAACTCAGCTGCATTGCTGAGGATACAAAGCAACAGTGTCAAAAATTAGACACAAAATGTAAAATATACTAGCTTTATGTAATTTTTTTTCATATGGATTTTACTTTATATCACAACATCTGAAGTAAATTGGTAGCCACCTTGCCCCCAGCAAGATATATTTTTAATTTTTTTTTTAATTTTAAATTCTGTAGCATAAGTTTAAGCATTAATCTGTTTCTGCCTGTAAACTCACCCTACACTGATGACCAGAGCAAGCCTCTATATGGGCATACTCATTGCAGTTTTTCTAACCTTCTTCTTAGTGGAGAAAATTCAAATGAATTTGTATTAAACCAAAGAGTTTCAATTGACCAGGTTTTTTTACTGATTTTAGCTAAATCCATTTTAAAAGAGCACCTGAAGTATAAGGGCTTGCTTTGGCCGAGTTTAACCTTCCAGCCACCTGCATTAGCTGAGTGGAAAGTACCAAGAGGAAAGAGTCAGACAACTTCCCTTTTATGAAGAAAGCATAACGGAAAATGCTAAAGATTTTTGACTGTCATAAGAAAACACAAACAGATTTTAAAGATGCTTCTTCTAATTCAAACAAAAATACCCAAACCAACCAAGCCTAAAAAAGCCCATTTCACCTCCTCTTAGAGGATGCAAATGGCAGTCAGCCACCCATTCCCTACCCACAACTAACACGAATCTGTCTCCTCCTCAGCAGGACCAAAGTGAGAAAAGTCTGTGAGCTCAGTCCTCCCGCCTGGAAATCACAGCCCATCTCACTGCTGTCAAGAGGCAGGGAAGGCTTGCCAGCACCAGTTCCACTTGGAACTCCAAACTATAAATCGTAAGAAAGCTCTTTCCTGCCTTCACTCAGCAATGCAATAGCTACTTTGCAACCAGCTGTAGGAGGGTAAGGAAAAAAAGCCACCAGAAACTGTTTAAGCTGCTAAGTCCGTTATGTAACCAAAACTAAAAAGCAGGAGAGGGTTAGTGGACACATCTACACTAACAACTCTCTAGCAGAATTTCTGGGGTAGATTTTTCCCCTTATTCCCCCCAACCTCCACTGAAGGAACAAGAGTTAAAACATCAATAGGACAGTATCTGTATTCCACAGAGAGGGACATCACAGAGACAACATCACTGGTGTGCACACACATTTGTACATTCAAGGGTACATATTCTCTTACAGTACTTTATATAAAGAAAAACCTGACCACTAATGGATAGAAAAAAATACCAGGAGGAGGGGGGGAGGATGAAGTGGTCCCCCAAATCCTCATGAATTCTTGAACTCCACCTGTGCCTACCATGATTAAAATGTGTAGGTTTTTCTTTAAGACTGGTGAGTTTCCTCATCTTAATGTTCTGGTTCTGACAAGGATAAAAAACAAAACAAAACAAACAAACACAACCTCCACAAAACCCAAAAACAAACAAACAAAAACCCCAAGAAATTCACAATCAAAGAAAAACCACAAACAAACCTCTTCTGGAAGGGCACAAATTTTTGATTTCTCTGATTTGATAAAATCTCTCCTGTTGAAGTCCACTTACAAAAATAATACTAAAAAGCTCAACACAGCAGTTAACCAACTGAGGAACACCAGCCAACTTTGCTTTTACTTAAACAAATCTTGTATGACAGACTGTCGGGAGTATTTGAATTTTCTTTCAAGATAACACATTTTGCTGTTCCTATGACATGTCCATTTTCCTATTCTTTTTAAAAAAGGCACTTGACTCTTGCGTAGTATCTTTCATCTGACAAATTAACAAGAGGACTATACTGATCACTTTCTTCAACCATCCAATTATCAGTGTTTCTATCAGCATGCACATTATAATTCCTAAGAATTATAATGAATTATAATGAGAAACTGTGTGTAGAAAAATCAACGCTAGTACTTCCAGAAGTAAGGTTCTCATTTTTTTATAGCCATATGGAAATCTTTGTAGAGGGATTCTCACAAACACCTCACACCACCTACGGCGACTTCTGCAGGCCTCGCTCACCTTAACTAAGAAGCTTAACCTAAATATTCAGACACTTGTGTTAGGTCCTAGATTCTCCTGGATACAACACAGGGGCCAATCAGAGGTTTAGGCATCTAAAATTACTTGACAGTTTTGAAAGTTGAGGCTACCCAGCAAGCTGCTCTGCAGCAGTAACAATAAACACCTTTATTACCACTGCAGCACAGACAGAGTCCTCTATCGGCCTGAAACAGCTCTGTTCAGCTTCCCCATCCTTGAGCTGAGCTTCAGCTACTGAGCTCTCCTCCATCCATCACTTCAACAGCTTGTGAGAGAGAAAGCAAGCACTCAGTCTAAGAAGTAAGCCCCACAGAGACACTGGTGCCCTCATTCAGGCTGAAAATAAGCTTGCTTCATCTGGGGGTGGGGGGACTGCCTGTTTAGTTTTATTTTTTCCCCATTCCAAAGACATCACTATTCATTAAAGTCACATTTAAGCTCAGACAACCAAAGCCCTTGGGATCACCGGTAAAAGAGAAGCAGAAAATCTTGAGATATATGCCCCAAACAGTCATCACTTCAAGGACCTCCCCAAATCTTTCCATGAAACTGAAAGACAACTGAGACAAAATACAGTCCTGTTGACAGAACCACAAGCCAAGCTAGCAAGCAAGACTACTGGTTATTTGTGAGTGCAGAAATCACATACCCCAGTAGTGTGAGTATACCAGGCATCCAGGCTCCTGGTGAAAAAGGGCATTTCAAGCAACTGCAGTTAATAACACACTGCTACCTCCAAGTAGCCAAATTAATTTGAAATAGACAGATGAAGACTCAACAGCCTTCATTTCTTCCTGCAAGAACCAAAATTACCTGTCAAATTGTCCACCTCGTTTTACCTTACTTGTTAAACTGTTCACCTGCAATTAAGTCGAGAGCAAAACACATGGCATCTTTGGCTTTTCTCCCCTAATAATAAGGTCTTCTCAGAACAGAGCTTTCTGGCTCCTGGGGTTGGAGATTTTTCTTCCACCATGGTCTTTTTGGTTGCAGTGAAAAAACCCTTGTCAGACAAGAAAACTCAAAATTAATTCCCCAATCCCACCATCACAGTGCTCTGGGTATTCCTGTAATTAGTGCATCTCAAACTTGTCTAGAACAAGGACTGGCATTTTAGCATCAAGAGCCACCAATTTCTTACGTGTAAATCCTGCTTCGATGGTGATGCCTTTAGTCACCTTCATGAAACCACCCACCAGCACACGGAAGCTCCTGCCTCTCAGCCCCTCTTCTGCATATTCTGCCTTCACATCAGGAACAGCAAACCATCACTTCCTCGTGGGAGACTGCCACAGCCAGCTCCTGACCAGGCTTCAGCCTGAAAGCCACAAACACACACACTCCCCACATCCAAACTGACAGCCACCAGGAACTTGATGTACACTTAATTGTGAAGGAGTTCATTCCTTTCATCAATATAACCAGAAATAGTGGTTTTGCAACACATGAGCATTTTGCAACAAGTATTCTGGGTAATCCAACCAAGGAAAACTTGGTTAGAAAGAGTAAAATACTGCATTGTGCTCTGATGGACTAAATGGGTTCCTCCCCACAGTTCCTGGGTAACAGTCAGAGCTTTCTGCACAACGATGAAAACCGTATTTCTCAGCTCGTGCTCTGTTCAATAATAGCTAACATCATGTTAAAGCTGCAAACAGACTTAAAACAATTGCAGTAATGTTATTTCAGATAATACCCAGAACAGAACTTTGTGCAGAAGACAGCAAAAGTTTCATGTACCAAAAACCTTCAAAACAACCAGTTATCTCCGATACAGTTATTTAAACCCCCAGCACTCTGTTTCTGGGCCTGTAGAATACAGCCCTATTTCCATAGCATCTCATTTTAATAGGCAACCTAAGAATTTCCAAGGAAGAAGAGAAAAAATCCACAAAACCAGATGGCAAAACAAAAAGATTAAGATTAAAAGAAATAGGGGAAAAAAACCCACAATTAAAACAGTACAAAAGCTTAAATAACAGCAACACTGGCTACATCCAATGAGGATTTATGCAAATTACTTTTTTCAGGCACAAATGATCTTTTTCAGCAGAATACACATTAAGAGAGCAGAGACATCTAATCAAAGAGCTCCTGGAAGGGTGAAACCTTTCAGTCTCAGATGAACCTAATCTCTCAGGGAAATGCTGGTATTTGTTTCCTTTAATCGACATTTTGCTATTCCTGCTTTCTGAAGAGCTGCTGCAGAGTCAAGAGCAATTGAGGGCCAGGATCAGGGCCAGGTTTACAGCCAGGGTAAGGAGATGCAAATCAATTAACTTGTAAAGAGTTACACTTATTTACAATAAGCAGTGATTTTGATCTGAGTGTTTTAATGGGATGATGCTGGATGGCATGGTGGGCAAGACACCAGAAATCATTCATCTTAGTAGTTGGCATAAACATGTAGTAAACATCATTTCCATTAATTACGTCCATTACCAAAAGCAGTAATTACACAGCCAGCACTCTGGTTTCCATGTATGCGTTTCGTGACATGCCGATTTTAAAACAAATTAATTCATTTTCTGCCTAAACTGCTCCATCACAGAGGCAACATAGCTCTTTCACCTCTCTGACACTTTCAGCTACACTGCCTCTGGGCTTTATGAATGTAGAGATGTGCCTAACACAAGCCCACGGGTGTTCCCGAAGTCACCCCGGCGCGCTGCCACCGCGCGTGTCCGGGCGATGACTCCAGCACGCTGGCAACCCCGCCACCGGGAGCTGCACGTGGCAGCGCGCCCGCACGGGGCTGTCCCAGGGGAGCTGCTGATGCCCCCCTGCCCGCGCCCAGCCCCAAGGTTAAACCACAGACCAAGAGACAGCTCGCCCCCAGAAAACCCCTACCGATCCGCCCGCTGCAAAAAAAAGAGCTGCTTTCCCAAGCCCCCGATCCAGCGTCATCCCAGCCCACGGGAGGGAGGTTGAAACTAGACGATTTTTAAGGTGTTTCCCAATCCAAACTCTTCTACGATTTTAGAACTGCGTGGCACAAATCCCCCCCCCTCCAATTAATGAAAGCTTCTAATTCACTGTTTGTTCGGTTGTTTTAAGTACGAAAGCTACCCAGGCTTTCCCAGAAGTTTAGCCACGCTGCTCGGTGCCGCCACGGCTCCTCTTGAGCCGATGCCGCCGCACCTCTACCCACCTCGCAATGGACACTTTGCCCACGAAAGGCCACTTAAAATGAAAATAAGAGATGCACCTTCCGTTTAACCCTTACTGACAGGCACAAGCCTTGCGTGTGCCCTGGACACTGTGCTGGGAATGGGCAGCTTCCAGCAGCCTGTACCCCTGCGTACAGGTCCCGTGTTGCTCTGCTCCATGACACCGCGGGTAATCTTCCTCTGCTCCAGCCGCAAGACCCCGGACACCCGGCGAGCCCGGCCGCCGCGAACGCCCGTGACCACCGCACCCGCAATAGCGCCGGGTCTCGCCCAGCCCGGCCCCGCAGCTCCCCCGCACCCCTGAGCGCGCACTGCCTGTGGAGCCAAGCCCGTTCCGGCAAAGACATTAACCCCAAAATAAACCACCTCCCGCGCACGCCCCGCAGCCGGCTGCGGGCTGCAGCTCCCCTCCGCCAGCCGCGCAGCTCCAGGTCGCGACCGATGGCGGACCTCCGCGGGGTGAACCCGGGGCTGCCGCAGGCGCTGCAGGGCAGCGCTCCCCCCACGGCCCACCTCACCTCCCACAGCAGCGAGAGCAGCAGCGCGACCCCAGGATGGAAGCGCTTCATCTCTCCTCCTCCTCCTCCTCCTTTTCCTCCTCCTCCCGCGGCGGCGGCGGGCTCGCCCCTCCGCCTCAGGCGCGCACGGGCGCTGCCAGCCGCGCCATCCCCGACGGCGGGGGAGCTCCGGGCGACAGCGCGCACGGCGGGCTCACAGGCAGCCCGGGGAGGCGGCGGCGAGTAGCCCGCACCGGGGGCAGAGGGGCGAGGCGGGGTAGAGCGGCAGCGGGGCGGGGAGGGAGGCGGGGAAGCCCCGCAGCAGGGCAGGGCGGGGGCAGGCTGACCCGCCGATCCCCTCAGCGGCAGCGTCGGTGGCCGCAGCCGAGCGAAGCAGGGTCGAGCCGAGGCGGAGGACCGCGGGTGCCGGGGCGGGCGGCACAAAGACGCCGGGC
>WAAE01021532.1:53122-94617 GCA_013400495.1 Nicator chloris
GCCCCGCGCCGCTGCCCGGCCGGGAGGGGGCGGCGGCGGCGGATGAGTGAGCTCGCGTTTGCCCCCCGATCTCCCCCTGCCCCTGTCACCGCCCCCGCACCTGCCCCCGGCCCGAGGGGACAGTAAGTCAGTAAGCGGCTTCTCCTTGGAGCCGCGCGGTCCACGGGTCGCCCGTGACCACGACTCCCCTTCCCCGGAAGAACGATCTTCTGGAGTGAATCCAGAGGTGGCCACAAAGATGCCCGGAGGGCTGGAGAATCTCTCCTACGAACACTAAAAGCGTTGGAGCTCTTCAGCCCGGAGAAAAGAAGGTTCCAGGGACACTTTAAAGTAGCCTTTTAGTACCTAAAGGGGAGTTATGAGAAAGATGAGGAAGGATTTTTTTACCTGTACCGATAGACCAATGGGCAATGATTCGAAACTGAAAGAGAGTCGATTTAGGTTGGACTGGAAGAAATGTTTTACAGTGAGTTTGGTGAGACATTGGAACCATGTTGCCCAGGAAGTTGTGGATGCCTGGAAGTGTTCAAGGCTGGGTTGGATGGGGCTTTGAGTAACCTCGTCTTGTGGAAGATGTCCCTGCCCATGGAATAACCTTTGAGAGTCCTTTCCAACTCAGATAATTCTGTGGTTCTGTGATTCTGTAAAGTGTTCCCTCTACCAGCCTGGTGGGTGGGAACAGCAGCTGTGTGTCTAGGCTTAGCCCCCCTTGTCCAGGCAGTAACCTTTGGCATTTCAGAAAAGAGGTCTGGTCCTTCATTTCCTCAGCATGCTTGGTAACAGCCCTGGGACATCTAACTGTAAAGGTCTCATGACAAATCCTAAACTAGAGTGGAGGTACTCTCCAACTCTAGTACTGATCTCTCCAGCTCCAGGTGGCTGGTGTAGTTATGCCTTGAGTGTTTCCTTCACCATGACCATCTTGTCATGGTGCTTTGAGCCTCCTTTTCCAAGCCCACTGCACCCTACCACAGCTGGACACTGTATGCAGTTGAAGGGAGGCACAACTCTTCTCTGAGTTTAGCAGGGTTAGAGGTCTTGCTCTCGCTTTGTAGGTAAGCTAGCAACTTATTCCTCAGGGGAAAATCAAAATAGGTAAGGGAGAGAAGTGCCCCATTTCCCTCTGAATAGCAGACCTTTCCCAGTAGCATTTCTGAAGGAGATACACCTCCCAATGTCCTTTCGTGGGCTACCTTTTAAAAAACTACTAGCACATCCTCACAACTCCTTTGTTCACCACTTCCCTGTCGTCATAGTATTCAAGCAGGAGACTTGCCATCTCCTGATGCCATGTGGCAGCACAACATCATCAGGTGGTTATTTTTTCCATGCAGTGAACTTTGGGTGAGTTTATGAGTGTCTTCCAGCTGGACCATTAATCATATGTGCTCTCAGTCCCAGGTCATATGCTTTAAGTAAGAAGTAACTGTACACAGGTTCCCACACATTGTATGACAGTGCATACTCAGAGGCAGCCTGCATAAGTCTTTCTTGAGGGCCACTCATTTTGATACTTATTTTTGTCTCTGTTTGATGCCAACCAATCTGAAGCTGTGAGAGGACTTTTTCAGATGAACACTTACATCTCTAGTTGAATTTGCTAGAAGGTGCCTAAGGAAATGTCATGGCCATCGCTTTGTCCAACAATGAAGCCTGAAAAAGGCAATTATACACACAGGTGTCTATATAATCTGAGTTGAAAAGTTATGCTTTCTTACATCTGGCATATTGAGAAAGACATATTCCCCACTGGTATCAGCTAAGAGAGATCAGCTTATATTGTCTCAATATAACAATTCGAAGTCAGGCATCACTTCAAAAAGGCTCCAATTTATAGAAATTTGAAAAGGATGGTTTTCAAAGCTCTGTCCTGATGTGTGGCTAACCCTAAACTCCCTTCCCATTCCTAATTTCTGTGTTACATGACCTAGGAGACAGCATTTTGGAGACACAGTGACTCTTCACAGAGAAGATGAAGAGAAGCATAGAAGATGTTTAGGGACATCAAATTAATCTGAATGTCAATGCTGAGCACAAGTGCTCTGTGCTGCTTCTGTGTTTCCCAGGAAGGGTGCTCTGGCAGCCCAGAGAGAGGCAGAAATCCTAACAGCACAAATGCTGGGATAACTGAGAAAGTACTAAGGCATAATTAAAAGTTAGGAAAGTCTGGAGTCTTGTAGCCTAGGACACTACCACCCTTGAAGCCTGACCCTGCCAAAACTTTCAGCTGATGGCCCACTATCAAATGTGCCCGGGCAAGATCAGGCTCTAAAATACATTTCTGTTAATTATTAACACATACATCACTACTGACTTTAGCTTGAGAACTAATAAAATGTTGGATTTTTTTTTATCAAAAAAAGATTTCAGCTAAGGCAAGAAAGGCTAAAAATAATTAACTGTTCTTAATCAATAGACAGATTAACAAGAGGGAGATTGAAGCAGGAGTAGGCTGTAGGAAGAGGAAACTGACCAGTGTGGAAGCATGTGCTTCCCAGTGCATAGTTTATTATCCAGCCTAGATAGGGGTATGGATATCCCATGCTAAAAAATTCTTTCCAGGCAGACATAAGCTGAAAAAGCAAAAAACATCTCCTGACCTAGGAATAAACAGTTTCATATTCTGTTGCAATCATAACTCAGCTCCCCTAAGTGATGTCCTCTTTTGTTTCCACCTAGCTTCAAGAAACCATCTTCATCCCCAGAGAAAGCCCATTAGCTTTAATGGAGTTCAAATACAAATAAACTTGGCTCAGCATGTGGCATTTTCTCAGCAAAAGTGGGAGTTGCAGCAGAGCCCCTTAGAGCTTGTCTAGGCGAGAAATTAACACTTTCCCTCCACCCAGCTGCAGCTTGATGGCGAGGCAGCTTGACACAACAGAGAAACAAGATAAGGCTCTTGTGGGAGGCAAGGTCCCTAGCTAAAAAAACCAGCCCCTTCTTTCACATCCTGATTCTAGTCTCTCTTCAGTTACTGTGTTCAAAAAGCTTAAAACTCCAGAGCTTCCAGATTCTGTGTATAGAAACAAATATATATATTTTTTAAAATAACATAAAATAAAATAATTTCAGGAGCAGTAACAGTAACAAAGCTTTATTTTATCTGATTGAGGCTTGTACTGCAGCTGAAATATTCATAATATGCTGCTTCTCTGGAATCTTAGGTGTTTCTCAATAATATTGCCATAATTCTCTCAGCAGAAGTTTCCAATATTAGCATATTTCTTTTACTCAGCTACCTCTCTTTCCTGAAATGTAAAAGCATACATTATTTTTGAGGCTGCCACTCCTCTGTCAATTTTTCTTTTTCAAACTGAGTAACAGGTATAAAAATACACTCACAGTGCATATAGATGCATGTATTTTGTAGACCTTATTTATTTTGAACACTTGAATATTTTTAAATAAATAAAAAGTAAACTGGTTGTATTGGATGCTTCCTTGTTTATGTTGAAACAGTTGTGTTGTTTCTAATAGTATTGAGAAATACTCAATTCCACAAGGGAAGCAGGTAACCACTGTGTGTGAAGCAGGTAACCACTTTATTATGAACAAACAAATACATTTTCATTTGCTTCCCTGCATGAACTGTAAATAATTATGTACCTCTATAATCCTGTATTTAAAATATTTCACTACCTGCTTCACAGGATCTATTAAAAATGAGCCAAATCCTTAACTGTTTTCCAAACTCTCTATTTTAAGGGTAGGATCACCTCAAATATATTTTGAGGCTTTGGAGTTTTTTTATAATTATGTAAATGGCAATAGCCTTTATCAGTAAGTTAAAGAAAGACTTTTTAAAGTGCATAAAATATTCAGTAAATGTCTAAAGCCTTCAAAAATCCTCACTGGTATCTGTTGAGAACCTACACTAGCATTATTCATTAGAAAAAAGGTAGGAAAAATATTCATGAATGCAGCAACAGCCAGCCAAGACAAACACAACGTTATATTTCTGCAGCTTCCGTATCTTGTTCAAGGCAATTTGTTTATCCAGGGTGTGTTTAAAGAAAAAAACAAACCCACCATTTTTTTTTGTAACTATCTAGCAGTTTACACAAAAGTGTAGTCACTTGGCAGATTAATAGTTAAATTACAGTCAAATTTCCCAGAATAAAGGCTATTTTTTTTTCATCACTTGCACCAGTAAGTAATCATTCTGACTGACTTTAAATGCAACTTTAAAGGGAATGTGACTCAGGACTTGTTGAAGTTTCAACAACCTACTCCAAATTCAGTAGCATATTGATACCAGTGCCTCTATCTTCATTAATTATCTTTCAGTAAGAGTCTGTGGAGGTTTAGAGAGATGATCCAGATGTAGTAGCCCTCTTCCAAAGCTAATGTAAAAGTTTATACCTCCTACAACTTATTTTTTTGTGTGGAAGGATATTACTGAGCTACGTGGCACTGATTAAAAAAAAAAGTGCCTGATTCATATTTTAGTATTCTAATACATCCATTGATCTTCATTAATATCTGAAAACTGCATGAAGTCATCACTTTTCCATAACTAATGACATTAAGTTCACCTCACTGAACTGAAACAGAATGACTGCTTACTGGATTATACTTTGAGACCTCCAAATAAAGGTCCACTGTAGCCATAGTCACTACTACACTGGAAGTCTGTGTCCACTTGAAAGAGAAACATACTTAACAGATATGCTAAGAAATGAAGAGCGGAGTGGTTCTCTGTAAGCTACTCCGCCTGGGCCCCCAAAGAACCGTCCCACTGTCACACACTGTGACTTTCAGGTTTTCTTGATGGAGTCGGATATTTGTCCATCATATTAAACAAATAATTCTATAGCAAACAGTATTTTGAGTAGCAGCAACTACAAGATAAGCATTAGTATTCTGAAGGGCAAAGCTTATTGATTAAACATACTACCCAATTCAACCAGAATAGCTGTGTCAATCAGATCAAATGCGTTTTTGTTCAGTTTTCTCAATACAGAATGAAGTTTTATCCCCTCAGCAAAGATATTAACACAGCTCTAACACAGCTTTGTGTTAGAGAACGCAGGAGCTGAGGGGGATTATATTTTTCCTGGAAGATGGATCATTTGTAAATGCAAACTCTTTGTTTGCAGTCCACGGTGAAAGGACCAACGTGCTTGCTGGAAGGATTAAGAAGGTTAAGTTCATTCAGAGCATCGTTACAGCACCAAAGCTCATCACCAATGAAACATTTAGGCTTTGAATTTCTATTTGGGCTCCTGTTATTGATTTCAGTGGATAGTTGGAAGTCTAAACACATGCTGTTGAATCTAGGTGTAGTGTGCACTGCCTCAGACCTGAGCATGGTGAGTATCAAACGCTGTCAAATTAGAGCAGTAGCTCTCCAACCTGCCTGCAGATGGTTTGTAAGGAGACTGAAGAAAAAGAGCTTCTGGGCAGGTGATCAAATCTGCCAGGAGAGGAGAACAGGGCTGAATTGCACATATAGGAGACAGGGAAATCAGATGAAGAAACCTGTATTTGGCCAGGCAGAATCAGAGACAGAAGACAAGTAAGATTTTTGTCAGGAGGGCCTGAAAGCCGCAAGAGGATGAGACAGAGCAGGGTGGGACTCTGTAATTTATACATAAATATGTAATATACCAAGCTGCTTTTTGTTCCAGAGTCTTTATTAGGCTGCACAGTATACTGCAAACGGAAAAATGGTCTGGCTGAATGTCTATGTGTCCCCATCAGTGCTTGCTTGCCTCCTGCATTGCTCACCACTAATTTCTTCCGCAGAGAAGCCACTTGATTTAAAAACATGGTTATTCTCCCTGAGTGTTAAAATAAAAGGAATGAGGAGAGGAAAGGGATGTTGGCAGAGACTAAGAACTGATCACTGTCAGGAGTATGTTGTGCATCTGGACACTGTCAGTGAGCTCTCTTAGCACTCTGGAGAAAATGCCTGGGAAATGCAATTCCAAGAACACGGTGGCTTAATGGAAATGTAAAGCCATCCCCTGTGGCCTGTGAGGACAAGCCTCCTGGAACGAGATAGTCTGAAGCACTTTACTTTTGCTTTGTCTTATCTCATCTTCCTGTCTGTGCAACCAACAACCTCTCAACTCTTCCAGCATCCCCCTAGCTAGAAAATTAAAAGCTCTGCCAGGTCAGTGGTTATAGTCTGGAATAATGAAACCTCAGCAATCCAATTTTTCTCATACCAATGTAAATTAGGATTAATTCCACTGAAGCAAATGAGACAAATATAAAACCAGTGCAAGTGAAGAATCAGGTTTTAGATTTCAGCTTTAAGTCAAACAAAAAGATGAAGTTGCCTAATAAGGGTTTACTTTCTTAATTTAAAATAGTAACCATTTCCTGTTGGATTTTTTCCCCTTCAGAGTGAATTTATCTGTAGCATTTCTTCACTGCTAGAGCCTGGATATTTCAATGTGAAAAATAGCATCCCATTAAATAAAGATGGAAAAATGCATCAATGGTCTGGGAATTACAGGCAATGGGTTTATTAACTAATGTCCTCCAAGCAATCTCAATTTTCTCTTATTGTAATGAGATAACAAGAGGATTAAGCTGTTGCTGTACTGAAAAAAATCAACTCTAAATATATTCTAGAAATTGCAAAGTAAAAAATGCAATTGATGTCAGAATGACAAGAAATCCTAACAATACTAATAGGGCATCTGACCTGTAAAACAAATAATCTTCAATGATGGAAAATACTAGGGCTGTTAAAAGAACTGTGCAATGATGTTGTTCACTTAGTCTGTTGTAGTAACCTTAGAGAGCCCCATGAGGGCCATTATTAAAAGAAAGATTATTTAACCTTTCATCAACCTTCGTGGAGATGTGCTGTCTCCATCTATAGTCACACACACACACACACACACACACACACACACACACTTAGCATGGCCAGGCAGGAAATATTTGTCTTACTGGTACCCCCAGTGCCATCTCCATCCCCCTATCCTCCCATGTTTTACTGCTGCTAATTCTATCAGCTCCACTACCATGGTTGCATACAAAACCAAAAGAGGGGATCAAGCATGTCTCCCATCTTCCTGAAAATTCCCCAGGGACTAAAACAGAAAACAAAGTTGCTGGTGATAGATGGGTAACCTTTCCTTCTCACTTGAGTGACGGTCTGCAAGCATGCCCATGGGGTGACCCTGAGCCCTTCAATAATACAAAATCAAACGACCAGCCAAAGTTGTAAAGCGGTCTTGATGGCACACCTTAAATAAAATTTAGGGCAGACAGATCTGCAAAGCTGGCTGGCATAAACAGCATGAGGTATAGCAGAGTCATGACTCATGTTCTTTAAAATCTGTACAGGGTTGTCCACCATATGCTCATGTGAGGTAATAAACTGACAGGCAAGGAAATTTTCAGGAGAGATGATGAGTCAAGGAAGGCAAATGTGGAATACAGGAGGTTGGATGTAGGCTTTGTCCCTTGGGCAGGGTTTTCAAGCACTTGCCTCAGAGTTCAGTTTCATAGTGCTAAACCATTCAAGCACAAAATGCAGTACTGATATGAGTGCTGGCATCTGAATAGGTCTTGCTGTCTAAATGGATCCTGAGAGGCTGTGGACAAGAAAGCTTTGGGTTTTCTGGAATATGAACAGTGAGGTGATTTCTATGTCAAGAGTGTAGCAAGAAGCCCAAAGGATTATAGATTCAATAGGTGTAAGATCTCTTCAGTGGAAATACTAGATGGTAGGATTTTTTCACCCTTAAAAGGAATAAATAACTCCAACCCATCTGCTATACCTTCTTCCAGAAACTTGAGGACAAGAGCCAAGAATTCCTCCCTGGCAAAAGTGCAAAAGGGAGCGTGTATGCAGGCACTGAATCTTTCAAAGCCCTGCATGAGGAAACTACCTTGGTTTCCTTTAAGTGTGCATACTGCTTATCACATAAATCAAGATAATTCCTTCAGCTGAGGAGCACCAGCTCACTGACTCAAGATGCACTCTGGCAGTCTGGTTCACTGTGTAAATCTAAATGTAAGGACTTAGTAAAGTCTGTTGAAGTCAATGATTTATTTTTTGCTTGGCCTTAACAAGCTGCTAATGCTATTCAGCACGGACAAACATCTCATACCTACCTGAACTCCGCTACAGCATTTATCTCAGACACTCCTTCCTGGCTGTTCTGAACCACTGCAGTGTGCTCTGCATTTTTAAGTAACTTTCAAGCCGTTCTGTTTTCACCTATGTTAGATTTTTCAACTGCACAACTTGCCTTGGATTAGCACATATTTGCCTGACCCTCAGTCAATTTCAAGTCCCCTCATTAAAATTTGAATTTGTGCTCCCATACCCATGTCTTGTAATGCTTCCTCTTCCAGCTAGCCCAGCTTGAGAAACCTCTCTATGAGCATGCTTCAGCATGTCTTTATGTTTTAGGGAAGAAGACGTGAATTTTCTAGGCTTGCTGATATTGAAGAAGATGAAATTTGTGTTCATCTCTAGAAACCAAGCTCTTTCTGGAGCATAGAGGACAGAACATGGTAGGGGTAAATAGCACTGCTAGGATAGGGGGATGAAAACAAAATGGTCCTTCCAAAAGCCAAGGGAAGCTGATAATCTTACCAGGCACTCTGTGGCAACCACTGTTACACAATGCTGGATGCTAAGAGGGAACAGTATCTCATTAGTGCTTTTCTCTGATAGTAAGAACTACATGGCATTCACATAGAGACATCCCAGGAGCATAAATTCATGGAACACCTGAGGCAGACACCCAAGATGATACACACATAATGCACAGAGAAGCAGAAACTCTCTTCTGCAGCCACACAGAAACAGTACAAACACACAATCAGTTCCTCCAAAAGAAAAAGCAAGAAAAACTGCTTCCCTGTTCTTTGTCACAAGTTTTTCCATTCTCACTTATGCCATCCCTTTCTCCCTACTCTCTTTTCAAACAAGGAAGGAAGAAAACAACAGATCTGAAGTGTCCCAATATACCTTTAAGATGACATCGATAATGCAGCCATAGCCCCCAAAATAACAAAACCATCCCACAATCAATGCAAAAACCATTCTAAGTTGCATTTTTGAGCAACAGATTGAATTCTTAGTAACAAACAGCAAAGTATGCAAAAGAGCAGAAAATAGGTTTGAAACAATAGTAGTTTACACATTGAAAAATGGATCCAAAAGAGAGTCTCTTTTGCAGCTGCAGCTGTGGTAAAAATTGGCTTGATGAGGAAGATCTATGGTCTGATACAGAGTTGTGTCGAATTGCTCCCACATATCAGAGAAGTGTTGGCATTCTGCAGCTCAGCATAACAATCACCACACACCCATCCATTAGATATTGGAGTGACAGCTGGATATCAACAGGCCAAAGAGCAATGCAGCTTTTATCAGAGGAGCCAAGCACTCAGCTTACCATGCACACAGCAGAGCCATACACAGCATCAAATGGCAATGTCAACATCAATTATCTACTAACTATTATCTATGCATTATTGTTAATAGGCCTGGATTTGGCATTTGCAGGGATTCTGCCTGCAAAGAGTGATGCAGTTCCCAGGGTGAAGCGTTTCTGGGCTCCATTCAGGATGAATATCCATTATCCTATTGTCATTTTTTAGTAGTGATGAGAGGTATTTACAGGAACAATAGGACTGACAGGAGACAATATTCTTCTTAAGGAGACATTAGTCTGCTTTTCACTGTAAAAAAAAAAAACCCACAGGTTTAAGGGCAAGCATAAGTCTGACCCAGATGGTTTTCCAGCTGTAACTCAGCATCAAAGTATTTGCACTGTGTCTAGAAAGAGTTGGACTTAAGACGTTTTTGGTAGATGAGGCTGGTAACATTAATCACCCTTCAGATGTCTGCTGTATCATAGCTCATTGACAGAGATCTTGGGCCTGTGCTAAGATATGGTGAGCAAGTTATCCACTTCTTGCAATCTCCAAAGCTTGGGATAAGAATTTTTTTATCTCAGGTTTGAGCGTTTCCAGTATAGACAGTCTTAAGAAAGTAGAAATATCCTTGCTGTCAGCAAGCACTATTACTTTATTACTAACTAATTCTTATGCATTTCAAATGAAATATGAAATCTGATAGCTAAAAATAAAATGAAATTATTATATTTCTAGTTGAAATAGCTGATAATTTGGTCTTGTTGCATCCCAATAGGATATCATCAGTCCTGCAATTATAACAGTGTAAACCAAGTAGCTCTAATAACTGTCTTTTCACCCAGTCATTCTTACTGAAGGAAACTAAGACAAGCAGAGCATATTATAGCACTTTTTCAGACCACTAGACCATCCTAATCTAATTTATGATGGCAACCTTTAATTTGAACTAGGTCAGTTCACTCTCTGAAACCATGGAGAAAAGTATCCCGACAATGCAAAATTATTAAGTGTTGGAAACAATAAAAATCTGAACTTGTAAGAAAGAGAAGAGCAGTGTTCGAATAAAGGTAGCCACAATGGAAATATTGTATGAAGCTGCCCCAGGAAAAAGAAACTTACTTTAGAAAGAAAAAGGGCATTGGGTGAGATCCAGCAAGCTATTGAACTCAGCAGGGGATCTTTGTCTTGGTTTCAGCGGGCTTTGGCTTGGAGCCATTGTTCAGAGAACCAGTTTGGTTCTTTGACTCTTGAGACTGAATTGAACGAGTAATACTTATTTTGATAATCTGGAAAGCTTGCTTGACTGACTCGAGGATGTTTGGAGCGACTGTGTGCAGCCCACCTCTAAGGCTGGCTCCACTGATCTTTACTGAGTTGGGATCCCCATGAACTCCTCGCTCCTTCTGCTACCCCCTGCTCTCTGAGAAGCACGACGCATAGAGCAGTAAGGTACCTAATGCTGCTTCTTCCAGAGACTCTCTGGAGCTAAAACTTATGTCAATATTCCTAACTTTCAGATTTTAATTAAATCAAATGTCAGTGGAATCATTATTTTCGGCTGCTTAGATTTTAATGATGTTTTAAACTGATCATTCACTTTAATGAAATAATTATATAATGCAGGCATGTGTGGTACTATTCATCTGAATTAATAACATGGTCCCTTTTTGTGCTGTCGTTTGTTGCTGAGGAGGGAGAATATCAAGCAGCTTGCTCAGTCTGCAGATAAATGAGGCAAAATTCTCCCTGTGTGTGTTTACTGATGTGCATTCTCCCTTACAGACCATGTCTTACTTACCATGACTATTCTCCTTCACACATCTGACACCCAAAACTCATGGAGTCTGTTTTGTTTCTGGCTGAAGATGCCAAGTTAGCATTGTCAGGGCAGATGACCATTGCCTGACTGCTTGAAGCAATTCAAGCAGAGTACAGAAAGCTTACTCAGTTTCAAGGAATGAAACATTAAAGCTTTCTGTTGCAGGCAGTCAACAAAAATTAATTTCAAGAAGCTTTGTGAATTAGGAGAGTTAGTCAGGATACAAAGCTGTTTAAAGGAAGTGGGCATTTAATGCTGAGATGAAAGGACAGGTCAACAGGAAAAGTTGATGGCAGCCTTGTTTTACGTGGTGGCATTTTTCCAAGGGCCTCTGTACTTCATTTGGGCTTTCATCCTTCTTTTCTATAGTTATTGTGTATGCAGTGAAGTAATCAGAAAATATTTGGTGCTCTGGTGAGGCTTCATAAGGTATTCAGCTCCTGCAATAGTACTGTCTCTGTGAAGGGGGACACTCTCCAGAGAAATCATGTGGAAACCACCTGAGGGGCACCCCAGGGAAAATTTCTCCCTGTCCTGGCAGCCACACACAGTATGTGTCACACTTTTTAGATTTTCATCTATAACAAAGAAACAGAGTCATCAAAAAATAGACAGTTTTGCAGTCAGGGTACACATGGAAAGCACTGTTGCCTCATTTCACCTGAATGTAGCTACTCCGTATGGGTGTCATGGGGATGTACCTGAAGGATCAATTTCTACCTGACACCAAGCAGATGTATTCTCAATCTAGTCTTATTACAACACTGTATGCAAAGATTACTCTCCAGAGCAAAGCAGAAAAAGTTGTCTCCTCTACTGTGCTTGGTCTTACAACTGATTATCACTCCATCGGTGCTGAGACCAAGAAATTCTCTCTACTCCCTCTCGAGGTCACGCCTTCCTTGCCCTTTGTTCTCCATCACACTCACCTGCAGCCAGTCATCCTCAGCCCCAGGCAGCTTTGGTTAGGTCAGCTTTTAGCCAGTATTCTCCCAGCCCCTGCTGTTTTTACTGCACAAAGGGTCTTGTTTGGCCTGAAAGAGCAACCATTTGGCCTCTGGATGTAAGGTCTCCATTGCCACCTCTACATACAGCACCCCACATGAGCCCCAAATGAGGCAAACAAAGCTGCAGCTCCTACACTTTAAACATCAGCAGACACACTGTCTGGCCTTACAGGTGTTCAGAGTGCATCATCCACCCAAACGAAGGAGCTCTCAACACAACTCCCTGTCAGATTTAGCATGGCTTCATACATCAACAAGAAGTGATTTATCTACTTATATGCCATGGTATATCAATATGTATGGGCTACAACCATTAAACTAAAAGGGATCTCCTGACTCATCAAACCTAATTTCTTGCAATTTCAAGAATCTCACTCAGTTCAACCATAAATTTACCAAAAGACATCTTTCCCCTCATCAAATTATGTTGAAAAACAGGGAAGACATTGTAATTTTAAAACCTTAGGCAAATCCATCACTTGATGTTTCTCTGTTAGGAAAATCACCTCAAATCTTAATTATTGTTCAAAACAAATATCCTGCAACTGTTTGCCATTTTACCAGCCCGCGTTTCAACCAAGGTGGGGATAAGTGGGCTGTAGTCCACAGTCCAGAAAATACATGTATTAGCACTACCCAGTATGTTACAGCAGTTACATATAACCTTGCTTCAGATAACTGAGAGGAGATGCCTTTCTGGGTTCTTCATCCACATCCACTGTTTTCAGGGTTTCTTTCAGGATTCACTGAAAGAATTCCTTATTATCATGCCTGCTTTCAACTTGAGCTGCCATCACTGCATTATCAGTTTTCATTTGCTGGAAGCTGAAGCATTTTCCATTCTCTGGAGATGTTTGAGGTCTGGCATTGAGATATTCCACAGTCTGTTAAGTTGGTTTTGGTTTTTTTTCCTAAAATCTTCACCCAGTAGTTTGAAATGTGGGTAAGCTAAAATGAAAACTTTCTCAAGAGGATTTTTTTCACTGTGGTAAATTCTGGGTTCCCTATTTTTTTATAAGCCTTCACAATGTTTTTTGCAGTACTGGCAAAGGTCTTGTGATAAGACGTGAGCCCTGTGTGTGTATATGCTGTGAGTATCTGGGGAGTTGGTGCAGTTTATGTGGTTTTGCATTTTTTTCTAATGGTGGAAAGTCTCTCTTTACTCATCATGGATGATATGCAACTTTAACTGTCCCAGCTCTGACACTTCTGATCTCATTGACAGAAGAACTCCATTACTTTTTTTCACCATTTATAAATATTCCTACTCCCAGCTGTAGCACATGCTAGGATATAGGTAGGAAGAAAGCATTTTGGTTCTGCTGTGCAGCTGTTGGCAATGTCCCCTTAAGGACCGTTCTTGTATTTTTAGAAGTCTATCCAAGTGTTGAGTTTGGAAGGAAGAACCAAAAGCTTTTCTGGATGCTGGAAAGAAGCAGAGACCCAAGTGCAGTGTCAAAGCATGGGTGAATCAGGATATGGCAGAGAGAAGTAGAGGAAAAGTTTCCTAGGAGGATGAAGACAAGAGAATGAGCAATGAAGCAGGAGGAGGCCGTGTTCCAGAAAGCCAAGAGTAACCTTGTAAGTGTATTTTGAATGTACATATTTTGTGGTTCCACATGCACATAGCCATCAAACTCTTGGAGTAAACAATAATAAGTGCCAAGAATTCTCATTATCTTTATTTCAAATTCTTATTTGGCAATCATTTACTGTCTGCTTCTCAGTTGTTCTCTCTCCCACATTTTTCCAGCAACAGTGTGAAAGGAAGAGCACAATCAGCCTAAGCCATTTTTATGAACTGACTTGTTCAGTCATTTTCCTTTGGCTAACAAGAAATACTTGCAAATCCATCTGGTAAGAATCTGCAACTGAACTGCATGACACCTGGGTGGGAAGCTTAGAGGCTTAATAAAGTACTTTGCAGTTACATAAATTTCAAGAAGTTCTAACATCAGTCAAAGAAGTCTCTAAAATTAAATCCTATTCTTTATCTTTCAGTTCCAGATGACCAGAACAGGTGAGTAGCTGCACAGATAATCCAGACATCTTTCTGACACACTTTTGACTGAGCAGCATTTTTGTTAATTCAGCAACTTTATGCCCTTAGATTTGGGAAAAGGAGAAAGAGAGGAAAAAAGCATGACTTTAATGGTTCAGTAAGAACCAGTGATAGAACTGGTATGAGACATTTCTGTCCTTAGCTGAGCATTATGAAGTTCTACTCACTTCAATTTGTATTCTAGAGTTAGCCTAAAATGGCCTCTTGATGGGGCCTTTCTCCCTTTTAAAGGCTGCAGTGTTCTTCCTCCTGATGCCCTACATCTGGTCGCATGAAGAGAGGAATTCATCATGTGGACAACTGGATACTATTTCCCATGTGGTGTAAAAAAATTAATGGGTTGAAGGTGCAAGAGGGCTTTCCTCTGCTTGATTAATCTCTTGAGTCATCCCATAAGTTAGTTCTTAAGCAATTAAATGCCATTGTCCATCATCCCTGGGAGATAATCCACAGCTGATCTGGACAGAGGAGCAAAGGAGAAAGATCAAGAGTCATAGGTACATATCAAAATCATATCGTAACAACTTCCTTGTGTTTGAATTCATGGAAAATTTCAGCTATGATTCATCTGAGACACCTCCAAGATACTTTTGTCTCCTATTGCTGTTGGAGAAGATGATTAATGAATCTCAGCTTGTTATGTAAAAGTGAATAAAGCATTTCTTTCCTGATTTGTGTAAGGACCAAGGGAGCTATCATAACTTGCCACAAACCGTATGGTTCTCAAGTGCATTTCTATCTTGTACATTTTTCACTTTTAATGAAATCCAGATCAACTGTTTGTCAAATGTTCTTTCTCACTTGACACAGGCCTACAGTCCTAGTGCAATTTCCTTTTTATAAGCAGACTCAAAATCCCCACTCACTCTTTCCCCTTACAGATAAATAGGTTGTTTGTTTCTAGTTCTCCTAGTATTGTCACATTAATTTATGTGTATAAGTAAGACTCCAAAACTCCTGTGCATTTCATGCCTCCAAGTTCTAGCCAGGTTGCTATCAAGTTTGTTAGCTGCCTCAGCTTAAGCAAGACCTTCCTTTCTGTCTCTGTCCCATTTTCCACATTATTTTGAAGGACTTTTCCCTAAGTGCTTGTGATGCTTATTCCAGGATTAGTTTATATTTCAAGCAATCCTCCTGACTGTGACTAATTTTGTCACAGTAGAAGCATTTACCTCAATTTCTTATTTCTGCTTTTTCTGAGTGCCAGCTTCCTGGTTTTAACCAGTTTTAACACTTCTTTCTAGCTGCCTCAGGCACCATAAAACAAATGAGAATCCCTCTTTTCCACCCAGCTTGGCACAGCCCTGTGCTTACAGCGTTGACTGTAATGGGGTCCCACACTCCTTACTTTTGCAGGAGTTTCCTCTTCTCTTGCCAGTGCAAATACTGTGATGAATATCCCAGGCTTCTAAAACCAAACTTGTTCTGACTCCCACACCGAGCTCCACAGCCTGTCTCCAGCTACATTTGCCTGTTAAACTACATACAATCATTCTGTCACTCCCTAGGCTGATATACCTCAGGTTGGTCTGAAACTGCCCCACTCATCCCTGTACAGAACAGAAGCAGCCATGTCCCACTGTAAGATGTCCTTCTGAAGGCACAGTCAAACACTCAAACAGGTCTCCTCAGAGGCCAAGCCCCCAGGGAATCTCTCCCTGACCATGTACTTGGTGCTGTTGGACACACGCAGTACTGCTCAATGAAGCCTTGCAAGCAGCATGCACTGAACCTGGGCTCCTCATGGATCAGTAAAAATATGCTGCTGGTGCTGAAACCCATCTGAGCATTTATTAGTTGGTCCAATCTGAGATGCCCAATATAAACTGTGTATATATATAGGCACATGAAGGGTGCACGGCTGCTCACACTCCCTGTTGTTACCAGGGGGTCACTTCTCTCTGTTATAGCACGCTGAAGTTGCTCAGCATTGCAGGGACATCATCAATCTATCCCACCTTAGATGTTCAGTCTGAACAGATGCAAATAAGCAAACATTTTCAAAGAATGAAAAGGAAGTGCCTTTGATTTTCTAATGAAGCATCAATTGCCTGATGTCACTAACATTGAACGCAAGGGTCTTTTTTCAGCCTTTGAGTGTTCTTTCATTTTTCGAGCAGGGAGCTCTAGTCAAAAGATGAACAAACAAGTAATGACAAGTTTTGCCAGGAACAAAATAAAAGACCATATCATGCATGGTCTGCTAAAACTACTTTAATTTTTCCTCTATGAGTGGGAATTCTACTGAAAAAATATTTCAGAATTTTCACCTGTACGAATTAGAATTGACTTATTTACCCACAGAGCCCTTTCCACAGAGGGTAAAATAACTAACAACATAATTTGTATTTTCTTTGGTCAAAGTTTGATTAAACAGTAACCATGGGGATGTGAGGATGTAAAGGCAGAAAAATCAAACACCATGAATAATACTTCTTAATAGAGGTTCAGCAACCATAAAAAAAATAAATAGACTGTCACTGTTTCTAGGTTCCTTGATCCAAACAGAAGAAAACACAAGATTTTACTTGCATTGCTAATGTCACAAGATTGCAACTAGAAGAATACCTGGGCATGTGGCATTCTATAGGAATTACTATTTTTGTCTAATTGCTGTGTTTTTCTGGAAGAGTGAAAGGTGATTTCCATTTTTTTATTTCCTGCCCAAGGTCTGTCAAAAATAAATACAAGAGACAGAGAGGTTTGAGTTACAAACCTGTAACTGTATTAGAGACAGAGAGGTTTGAGTTACACATTCAAAGGCCAAACCCTGCAGTCTTTATTCAAAGGAAAATATTTCCTTATTTCATTGGGAGCTGAATCTAATAAGCTGGTTTCACTTTTGCCACATGAACACATGTAGAAACACAGAAATCCTCAAGCTTTGTCCTGAAAACTGAACCGCAGACTCAGCAAACAAACAGCACATAATTATTTGCTCAATTACTCTCAGAGCACAACATCCCATTACCCTTGAGCTGGCAGGGGAAGGACGGTGCTCAGTTATGATTTTTTTAAATACTTTTTTCCATAGTTTTAGAATATTACCAAATCTTGGCAGATCACCATGAGAGCAAATATTACCTTCCCACTTCAACACATTTTACAATTTTAAATTGTAGCATGGACAAAGGAATGTATGTTCCCCAGGTAATGCCTCAAAAAAAAAAAAAAAAGGAAAAAGGACAAAAACCCCATAAACCACAATGTCTTGGAAATATTCCAAACCTGCTTGGTCTGAGCCAAGTATCTGGTGTGGAAAATTACAGTCCAAATGGTTAAGAATTGCTAGAAGCTATTGAAAACAGCTTTTCCCAAAGGAAATCGTTGGGCAATCTTACTGATAAGCGACCTTACAAGTTCTGCATGAAATCATAATAATAATAGGAATACAAAGTAAATAATGCTTCTGTTTACATTGGTCCTATCTCCTCCTGAGAAGATGAGTGTTAACTGTTTAATGGCTTGCTACAGCTACTCAAGTAATAAATGAGATCTGATGGCTTTCCCTTAAGAGTCAATTGTGAGATTTCATTGTCCACATGGACGCACCCATCCTCTCTCACTTCACCCTCTGCCAGCACAGCAGAGGGGACACTGTGCAGCTCAGTCTCATTAGTAGCCGCATCCTGACAGCAATTTATACCCTGGCTTTTTGAGGCAGGGGGGAGGATAAGAGTCAGGCAATTTAGTTTAATTGCAGTAGGCTTGCAGAGGAGCTGCACCCTCCTGCCCCTGCTCATCTTGCCCTGCTCCAGAACGGGGCTGCTGCCCTGTGCCGGCCTGACACGCATCGCCCCAGCCAGCTCATTGCCTTTAATTCTGCTATTTATTAACTGATGCCCACAGATAATTCCAATGTACTCTGGCCTCATTATGAGAAGGCAGACTCTCAGTTCAGTAATCTCACAGGATAAAAGAAAATAAGGAAAGAAGAGGAAAAAGTAATTTATGTACTTCAGGAGCTGCGGCAAGGCTTAAGGAACATGGGCTGCTTTCTCCGCTCCTACAAAAGACATCCATGGGCAGGAGGATAACTGGCCTTAGTCAAGATGTGCCTCAACCTGCCTCGGTTAATGCCTTTGTGGTAGCAAATCCATAGTTTTCATTGTTTCCTTCCATGCTGGGCACTGTCTCTGTTGTGCTTGGTCATCCCACTGCTACAAAGAGATGGTTTAGCACGACGGTGACATCCTAAATTATAAAGAAATGGGATTATTACTGATTTCAAAGCCAGGATTTTACTTTTGCATGATCTTTCTGTTGCTCACCCTATAAGCCTTGAGCCCAGCCTACCCCAGGCAGCTGTGCAGAGGGTCAGAATGCAGAAAGCCATTACCTTCTATTCCTACAATTGCCTCCCTTGGCGGAGGGAGGGAAGGCAGGCAGGAAGAAAGCCAGGCAGGCAGGCAGGCAGGCAGGCAGGCAGGCAGGAAGGATGGAAGGAAGGAAGGAAGGAAGAAAGGAAGGAAGGAAGGAAGGAAGGAAGGAATGGAATTTTACCTTTTCCCAACCTAAAAGTCTTAAAAAATAAAAGTGGGGGTACTTTTCCTGGAAAAGCAGCAGCCTTAAACTGTTACCTTTTCCAGTTCAAATCCAGAAAAATGAGTTGTAAAAATAAAAGGCCTGGAGCAGAGTGAAACCTGCCGTGTTTGCAGAAGCTGAGCTCACAGAAGAGGCTAAAACCCAGGCCTGACAGCCCGACCTGAAGCAGCTGAGACCATACCCTGCTCTGCAGCATGCTTCCTGCCTGCATGTGTGTTCCTCTCTCAGTAAAGCTCTTCGGTTAAGCATGAATAATGAACCGATTTGGGTTAAAAATAACTTTCTTTTTCCCCTCAGCTATTTTTTTTTTAAACCAGATCATCCTCACAAATCCAGTCCACAAAGCTGCCCTGCAAATCATTCATCTAGCAGAAAGGCTGCTGCCAAAATGCAAGGGCAGAGCAAGCAGTCCTGGGATTAACACAGCATTTGCTGGCAATTCTCTCTCAAGAAAACATTATTGCCTGCAAAACCCTACAGGTTAGCTGTACAGAGCTACTGTGGAGCACTTGGTCAGAGGAGAAACTGCTCTTTCAACTGCTCATTATTGTTTTTTTTTTATTGAGGCCATTACTCTCAAGTATCTCTCTCTTCATCTAGTTCTGCATCTAAAATGAAAAATAGGCTTACAATGTCCATGTTCAAATCCTTCTTGCATCCATATTATGTGAACAGAGCTGCAGCTTTTGGGGAATGCCAAGTCCCACAGCCACCCTTAGGAAGGACCCAAGCCCATCCCTTTCTGCATGGCACTGCCTGGCATAATGGCTGGCCATATTTCCCCTCTCAAGACACACACCCGCATCCCACCAGCATTTATATACACTGTAAGGCCTTCCCTAGAAGGCAGAGGGGATGTGTTCCCAGTCAGAGCTCTGCCTACCCAGTGTGCCTGTGCTAAGCACAGAAATCTGTGGAGATGTGCTGGGAGATGTGATAAGCATGAGGCTGCTTTCTCTGGCTCCCACGATGATTACAAACATGTCTTGTCATCTCTTCTGGCTTATTACTTCCCAGTGCCACATCCTTGTTCCCTCTTGCAGCTTATGAAAGCTTGTGACCATTTTTCAATAATGTCAGTGTGCATATTCTGTAACTATCCCCCAGTTTTATCTGCAGGCAATTATTAAACTGCCTCTTTCTTATCTCTCCTTTCCTCCACTTCTAAATATGTCACCCATACCAATATCTGCTCCACCATACTGGCTTACTACTTCTCTCTCCCTCCTTTCAGTCATGTATTGGCACTATCTGCTCCATGCAGCAAAACGAGGGGAGATCCAGATTATGAGTGGTTTTTTTTTCTTCTTTTCTATTTGCCGTTTTCACCTTGAGTCCTTTGCTAAGTCTACTTGCAGGAAATCAAACCCTTTCCCACTGTATAAGAATCTCCTTGCTAGAATAGTCTCAGGTACTGATGGATTCCCTACTGCCCTTGTATAATGCCCTTTTCAGAGCCTGTACAAAGTACTTTGTTATCCAACGTGAGGCCAATTTAAATATCCCATGCTGTATAAATATCTGTCACACTTCAAAGGTATGTTGTAGACCTTCAAGCAAAAGCAACTGTGCTGGCAACTCATAACTGATACTGCTTCAGCTAATTTTACAGGAGAACTTCCTTTATAATATGTGCTATTTCTGGCCAGAAAGAATATCCAACATACAGCACCTGGTACAATTGCTTATTCTTCCCTCCAACAACACTGCTTCTTCAAGCATCATATTTTCCTTTTCTATCCACACACATTTTATATTTTCCTGAGGTGAGGCAAAATGCAAGACTTCCAACTCAATTTTATAAAAGTCACACTCCTTCTTTACTCCTATGCCATAAAACACTAGGCAGCAATGTTATCCTGGAAGTCATGAATCCATTACTCTTAGATATGGGCAAATGCACTGACTATGCTATAGGGTAATCGCTCACACTGAAATAGTCTCTCATGTACATTCACTCTTAGAAATGTATTCAGTTCTGGTTCCAATCCTCACTCCAAAGACGCACAAAGTGAGCACAGCTTAGTAAGCTCTGCCCAGCCACCAAGTTCTGCAAACGAATGGATTTAGGGAGAAGATATTGATTCATTTCAGCTGGGATTTACACTGGCTTCATTGCACCCACATCACCTTAAGCTGCCATCACTCTTTGGAGTACCTGCAATCACTGCAGCCCTTTTCATAAATGCCGCAGATGAAATTATGCTCTGCTTTTACAATTTACAGAAATGCTTTTTGCCAGACTTTTGCAGCACATATACCTCAAGCTCAGATTTGAGGAATTCAGAAATTAGTTTATCTGTGTGTGGCTGCACTGAATACAGCTCACCATTTTTCTTTTCAATATTCATGTCCAGCATATTTGTTTGAATCCAATTTCTATCTCATTACCTTTACCTCTAAATACCCTTGGACAAGTTACCCTAACAGGAAGGCTGCTTAAGCTTTGCTTTTTGCTCTGGTGTACTAAAATAATGCTCATTTACTTTAAGCTTGACCTAAGGCCTTTGTACACTGCCTTCTGGATCCTCAAAAGTCAAGAGCTTTGCTGCTCCTACATCTGCCTCCATTTTCAACACCATACTGTGACTCCTCGTGTTAATGACACATAGGCATATTGTCCCTCTCTATACACATAAGGCTCCAGGGAGCAATGCTGTACCTTTTTAGCCAAGAAACACTCTTCTGTCAAGCATCTCTATTTTCGTGCCTTGGCTGAGTCGTAAACAGGGTCAATGCCAAACTTGAGCCAGCTGCTCTACACTGCAGCTTTTTCTGAAAGTGCTATCAAAGCTCTTAAGTGTGAAGCTCCAACTCCTAAATAAGATGGTTTCTCCCATTCTTCTGGAGCCACTGGAATATCCTGACCAATATCCTAACCAAAAATTAACATCTATTTGAAATCCTCTTGCAGAGCCCTTCATGAAGCCTATGATATTTCAGTGTTGAAGCCTTCTGTGTGTAGCCTCAGTCAGAGCTGTCTCCCCACCTTCTGGCAGTGACAGCTTCCTTTTCTATACAGGACAGTTAATTGTCTCACAATTCCAAGTATTTTAGTCCAAACTCCAAATGCCATCTTCCTTAAAAAAAAAAAAAAAAAAATTAACAATCCCCACCTGGCTGCTGGCAGGCACTTTGGTAAGCCGGTCAGAACTAAATCCAGTTTCATGTTGTTTGAGACATTAATCTTGGGTTGCTATGCTAAAACCTGTAGCAGGCACATCAAATATTATACTTCATTATTATACTTTGTTCCACTCCAAACTCACTGTTCTTGACAAAAAAAGTGTCTATAGCTTGAGAAACCTACATTTTCTGGTCCAAATAACAGCTCTTTGTCTGCATCTTCCGGAAGAGGGTTCCATAAGTCCTCCATCTGCATGCCAAATCCACACTCATAGCTTTTAATCAATCAGTTATAATCACACCACATTCAATCAATAGATATCTGCCTCTCTCTAACTCCAAATATTGAATATTCTCACCTCACCTCCTATTCTTCCAGCTTCTCCCACTGCAAAACAAGCCTTACCTACATTACATATATATTTTCTTATCCTCTTCATTCTCCTTGTCTTCTTATTGAAAATTTCATGAGTGTTTGTATAAGATGCTAAAAGAATTTGACAGGTGTTTTGCTTGCATTAAAAGAGAAAGTATTTCTGGTAACCAATCCTATTATTACATTATGCCTAGTGGGATAATCATATAAGCGTTTCAACCTTTTAAGCAATGTTTTTTCCTTCCTTTTTTCTTTTAATCATCTTTTTTACTCAATAAAAGCAGGTGAAGTAAAGCCCTCTGTTTCTGTACTGACAATATGTGATGTCAGATGGGCTTTTCAAAACTCCGCTCCCTCCTCATCCTGCCAGATTTAACTTCAAAAGGACCAATGCCAATCAATCCAAATGATTGGAAGATCTCTTCTCTAGGATTTCTACCTACACTGTTTAATACAAAATGTTGTCTTTTCTTTTAGGAACCATAAGGAACAAACAACTTTAAATAAATAATTTCATAAATGGTGACACAAAGTTACATATTTATTAGGGAAGCAGTTTCTCAGGTAACATCTCTATTTACAACTAACATGTTTCCTTTGGCTGCCAGCATAACAAATGCACTCTGTAATGCAAGAGCAACCTGACTCTTGATGATTCTTCTGTCAATAAGATAAAAATGTAGCAGATCAGACTCTGCTTCCAAATGAATTTTTGCATGAGGGAGCTTACTTTCATCCTGCAATTGGCTATTAATTAGGTATGTTATACTAAGGAGACCATAAGGCTAAAAGAAAATCTTACAGAATTTTTGTAATTAATTAAAAAGTATATTTAAGTCCACAGATTGAATTAAAATATGCACAAGAGAAGGAAAACCTTTCTTTGATAAATTTCACTCTATTAAGGTAAGTATTTGAATGATTAAGATCTGGGTTTACATTTGGGAGAATAGATCCACCATTATTATAACCCCTAATAGTTTTTAAATGGTTGAAAAATATTTTTGCTAGTTACATAGTACTACAAGAAGAACCTGAAATTATTTCAAAACAGCATGCTGCTACTAAGTGAGAATACTATAGAAAATATCTTCAGAGAACATGGCAAGCATCTCCAGCACAGTAACATGAGTTGGTCATGGGCTCTAAAGAGTACCTTCCCTGTGGGTTCTCATTGCTGCTTTCTATTGCAGGTCTCAAATGGGAACACTATGTGAAATATGATTTGATTTTTTTATCCTCTGAAATAGAGAAAGGGGAAGGATACTGGTGAAATCTGTTCTGGAAGTTGTGAAAGAAAGTACACTAGAAAGAAGGTACCTGCAAAGTATGGAGAGGCAAAAATAAAGCAAGAATTAAAGAAAATGGATAAGACAGAGAAGGAAGCAGCTTGGGGAGCCAAGATCCTAAAAATAAAAAGCATTCATATATTTTTAGTACAAAAATGTGTTCAGCTCTCAGCCACAATTCAGTTGTAGTTCCACTGTAAAATAGTGGATCATTACGGTTTCTGTCAAGGCGTTCATACTGCAAGCAGGGAGCCCTGTTTGTTTATATGTGCCAGCTGAGCAGATGCAAGCAGAATGTCCTGAATCATTTCCCATGTCTTGCTCCCCACCAGTGCTCTCTGCCACGGCTGCGATGCACTCTCACTGGCTTGAGGGTGCTTGCACACATGATGCCAAAGAAACATCTCAGACCCCACCTCTCCAGCACAAACTTACCTCTGGTCTGAACCACTATTTTCAAGGTTAGGATAAAGTCTTTAGAGAGGGTTATTTCTGAGGACAAAGTTCTGATTAGTGTAGCATCTAGGTAGCATACATAGTAGAAAGTAATTTCAATAATCCAAAAGTTTCTATTTGTAAACATGACAGCCCCTCACCAACACAACAAAATACTGTATAGAGTTCAATCTTCAGGATATTGATTACTGCACACATTGCTCCTTTCGTTGTGGTGGTCTTCAGAGAGCTATTTTCCAGGGTGGCACTGAAGATTGAGCTGGCATGCTTACACGATATATAACCCCATGCTTTACCTGTCATATGTGTGGCTCAGAGTTAACTATCCAAGGGAGAGGTTGAGCAAAGTTTTTTTTCTTCCAACAGGGCTCTGATGTTTGGCAGAGGTCAGGCCTAACCTAGTGATTTTCTGGTTATGAACATTTTACATTGCTCACCCCTTCCAGCACTATCAAAGCTCGGTGTCCATGTTTTTATATCTGCCTCTTCAGCCTCCTCACCCCTGGCAGCGTCTCCCCCCCCGACTGCTGGGAAGACATGGGATTTATTCCCAGACAGGAAAGCCGAGCTAGTGATTGCAGAATTAAGTATTTCCTTTTATTCTAACTTTAGGAGAAATGTTTGGATTTCTGCATCCTGCAAATTGATCATTTCTATATGCCTCATATCTCTGCCTGTCTTTTACTTATCACCTGGTCAATGCACCTCAAACTTCTTCTCAGAGTCTTCTCTTATCAAAGAGAACGAATTGCAGACATTGATCCTCAAAGTCCCAGGGGACTAACAAGCAATCTTCTTTATAAAAGGAACTAAAATCTAAAAAAATAATCTTTCCTGCTTCAGTCAGATGATATGAAGAAGCACCTTTCAAAGGGGCTGAAAGAGAAAAACAGGACAGTTTTAACAGTTTGTATTGATCAGGTGAGTTGGTACTTTATTTTCTCTCATTTTTTTTCCTGTAAACTATATTCACAGAATATGCAATAAAGTAAGTGCTATTTCTCACAGCTTTCCTCATTTTAGACCTCAACACTATTTTGTTTGCTGGCTTGTTTTTCAAATTGATGGAAATAATTAGGGAGGCCCTTAAAAGACTTCTGTTGCTTTTGGTTGATTTCATTCTTAGGTTTGTGTTGATAGAAAACAGAACAGATACTTGTTAAAATCTAAAAAAGGCATTAGGGTTTTTTTCCAAAAATATGATATAAGAACACCTAGGGAACCATCTTTTGTGATGGTTCCTGGAGGTCAGTGGAAATCTTGCAAGAGTGCTGCTACATGAATTGCCAGGCTGCTTTGCAGCATGGTCCTCATCTTGCTAAGGGCACACACTCCTCCTCTGTCAACGCTCCTAACATAAAACAGTGAAAAGCCAGGTGCAACCAAGAGCAACTTCCACGCGTGAGCTCTGGCAGACACACTGTTTCCAATGGATTTGTGTGTTGAATCTATATGGAGCCTGTCCCAATGCCCTGAAGAAACAAATGTCATTTATATTCATATCCCAGAAAGGAGGAGAAAATTATTCTAAAAGAATTAAGGGCTGTTGAGCATGGAAGGATGCCAGGCTTTCAGACAAAATCTATGTTGCTGAGTGTAGGCACGAGACAGGTATTGCTCCTCTTCTCAAAGCCGCTTGTTTCTGCATGGATTCTGTTTGTCATCAATACCATCAGGTTTCTGGATGCTGCACATCCATAGCATTATAGCCTTTTCCTGTAGGATAAGCAATTACAATGAGATGCTGCAGTGCATGAGAGGAGGAAAAACATTGGTATGCTATAGGCTTTTCCTCACTACATCCTTTAGCAATGGACATTGTTCTCGTGGTTAGTTCTGGACCATCAGGTGTATTTCTTGGATGGTGCATCCACCAGTTCTCCCCAGCTGCCTGCAGCTGTGGCAGAGTGTCCTGGAGACATCTGATGCAGAGCTAGGTGAGGCCTCAGCAAGCCTGCTGCTCTTTCTAACTTCCCGTGGTCTCAACAGAGATCTGCTTATGTGTTCTTCAAAGATTGACACACCCGATCTGTTCTTTTGGCCTAAATCATTTATTATTTGCATTATGCATGTCTCTCCATCCTCTGAGTTATGCTGTTTTCCTGCAGAGCCCTGAATAACTGAGAGTAAGGACTATCCTGCTGATAGGGCCAAGAGTATTTTGTTTAAAACCTGCAGAAATACATCTCACCACTCTAAGGGGTCCAGGGTCACCTTAACTAATACCAGGAAAGGGCACAGTTTGAGACAGACAGAAGCAAATCTCCAGCTGCACAGACTAGTGAAGGCTTCACATGCTGATCTGAGATTGTCCCAATGACACTTTACTCAGCTGAGAGTTCAAGACTTGTGCTTTAGCTGTCTCACAGAGGAACACAGAGAGAGGCCACTGAGATCTGCACTACCCTGCCTGGCATCTTTGGAGGCGCAAAGAAAGCTATGGACCCTTACACGATTCCCGGGCATTCAGGATGTTGTTCTGATTCTCTCCTCAGCCTCTCAGATTTTCTAGACCACTGCTGATTTCAAAACACTTTTCCACGCTTTGAAATACAACATTACATAGGTGAAAGCAAGGAAATACCTCAGCATTTCTTTGCATACAGTTGGCTTTTCAAAAATGTTTTCTGATTCCTGATTCTGATTTCTGTACTTTGGAGACTCAGCTGTTGAACACATTGAGAGGAGAAAAAATGCAACTGTGAAATGTTACATGTGATAGGAAAGAGAAAAAGCTGCTGGTTTTCCTGCATTTTGCCATTGCCCTGGTTCCCCATCCCTTCTCCCCAGAAAATAAAAGGAAACGAACAATCAAACTGGGACAAGAGGGTCATTTAAGTAGCATCTGAAGTCAGCACCTATCCAAGGAGCAGTGTGCTCTGTGTGTACACACAATGTCTGGCTGAAACAACTAACAGAGCAGAACCGGTCACCAGTTTTTAGGAGTAATGAAAAGATTTCCATTAATCTCAGTTACAAATTGCAGTGAGATGGAGCCAGCTGGGCTCCCATACTGCAGCACCTTTGTTTTCTACATGCCAGTTCAAGAAATGTCATCTGCCAACCCTAAAATTGGTTTTTTTATGGGTTTTTATGCATCAGGATCTGAACTCCTGCAGGCTTAAGAGGAGATCAGGGCATGTTGGCCCACAGTCTAAACGGAGGATGCAAAGCATAAGGCAGTGAGGGCTATTCTGTGTCTGAAGCCTGCTAGTGCACTTGGCCTTGAATGCCAAAATTCTACCATTCTACAGGCCAAAAATTTTGGGGGCTGTCAGAATGGTTGTTGCTGATCCTTGCAAAGTCAAGTCACTGGTTTAGTCATTAGCCCAGGATTTGTGCTCCATGGGATCTGTTAGATACTCTGCTCCTGATTAATCATTTTCTTTCTACAGTGGTACCGAGCTGGTAAATTAGGCCCCAAAGGAAGCAAAATATCAAAAATTTCCAGGTTTGCCTTTCATCTGATTTTACCCATAAATGTAGCCTCTGTGTTGTCCTTCTTTCCCTATTCCGTACCCTTTCAGTGTCCCCTGACTCTGGGCCTTTACCCCTCTGGCTCGTTTTAAACCTCACTGATGCAGAATACCAGTCAGAAGGAGGAGGGTTGATTGCCTGGGGAAAAAAAGAGCCAAAGAGGACATTTCCATCTTTTCCACAGGGACTGATGAGTGGAACGGTGAGTTCACAGTGGCTCTTGCAGAAATGCTCCTTTTTTCTGCCTCTCTTAAAACAGACATTAAGAAATAAACATCATATTTTGAGTCACTTGCCTATCTAAATCCTCCTCCTACCACTTCAACCCCCTTTCTCACAGACAACAAATTTGCACCCATTAAGCAAAAAACTGCTCCTGATAAATTTTTTTACTCTTCTGTGTTTTTCTATATTTTTTGCATGGATAAACAAGAGCAGTAGTTTCTTGAGATCAAAAAAGAAACAAGGCACTGACATAGAACAAAACTGCTGTTTTATTCAAACTGCTTTCTGTGGGAAAAAGAAACTGGCTACTGGAGCTACTTCTAAGCAACCAGATCGTCATGAGATTCAGAAATACATATCTGGAGAAAATATGTATCCCAAGCACAGCTGAATAGGCGAGGTCCAGATGTCATTCTTTTTCCATTCCAGGAAAGGGGAAAAGGTTTCCTACAAAAACATATTTTTTCCCTGTCTCAGGAAAAGCTGTATTAATAAATAAGCATCACAGTATGAATCTCTGCCCTGGCTCCATCTGTTAAGCTAATACAAGACTCCAGAGAGAGTCTTCACACAAATAGCATTAAATAGAAATGAAGAGTGGCCTGAAATTCGTTTCTCAGAGCCATAAACCCAGGAAAAGAAGCTAAGTTCATGCTGCCAGGGTAAGAAACATACCCTGAATTGTTACATTTGCCTTCGCTCCTTCGCTGGTAGCTGCTAGTGTACAAACAGAAATTACTGAGCTTTGGTCAGATTTTTGACTGACCAGGTCATGGTTTTTCATGTTTTTTCCATTAATGGGTGAACCACCAAGGAGTCACAAAACAGTTTCTGCCTCTCCCAGAGGAGCAGAGAGGTTATCTTGAGGCACTCTTTCCCCTTGGAACATGTGAGAGCAGACAGCATGGAGGAGACCCAAGGCTGATAAAGCCTCTCTACGTAAATTTCTCTCCAAAGGCTCTCCCAGCACTGTTTTCTGTAGCACTGTCCTGATGCACTAAGGTGTGGATGTTGCATTTACAGGAGGGTGCTGAAGCATAATAAGTGGATACTACCTCGCTGAGCTGCTTTGGAGGTGAAACAGCCAGCTGCAACTGGAGGGAAAACTTGAGTGAACTTGGCCTGTGAAAAGATACTATACTTTGGCAAGCCTGCATGTTGCTATTTCAAGAGCAGGAGGGACAGTTTTTGGAATAAAGTTCATTGTGAAAATGAGTTATGGGTAACGTTTGAATTGATTAGGTAAAGTATCCCAAAAGTACAAGCTGACAGGAGGAGCACAATCCTCTGGGATCAGTCCCAGGGATTCCCACTGTAATTGATACCTCCTTAACATCCCAGCCCTTTTTATGCCTCCTCTCTTTAAATCCCTTATTACCCTACTTCTTCTGTTCTTTTTTTTTTTTTTTTTTTTTTTTTAATTAAATCCTTGCTAGTTTGCATCAGACTTCAGCTAATTTTCCAGGTGTTCCTCCTGAGTCTTCTATCTTCTTTTCACCCCCCACCTCTATGATCTTCTCTCTGTATGTACATCAGTCTTCTGAAACCTTGCTAATATTCATTCCTGTTTCTTCATAACTGTCCAACACACTCTTGTAATAATGTTCAGTGTTTTGGAACTTCCAAATCCTTTCAGGGTATTCAGGATCTCTGGTTTCCATAAATTCTTCAAGTTTTCTTCTAAGCCTTCAGCTTTGTGCATGAGAATGACCAACAATATAATAATGTCATTTTATTAGAAAAAGCTCACTAAATGACTGCACACAGTAGATACTCTGAGCATGTATGGCGTAGCTCTAACCAAGCAGAATTTCCTAGCAAATCCACATCTCTGCGGAGATGTAGACTCCTTAGGCTATCAATTGCTTTAGCTATCTGCTCATTAACTTGTCACATCCTACCAGAGATGAGGGAGAACTCATTCTGCTGACCTGCAGTTTCCAGAGCCCCAATAACAAAAGGTCAGCAGTTGAATGCTGTGGGCTTTGTGTCCAAGGACTCTGTCCACCACCTGTGTTACTTGTTTGATTGCTAAACAAAACCCCCAGCAGCCATGTCAGCAGGCTTATGCCACCCACTGGACATACTCTGCACCCCAGGTTACCTTCTTCTTGCCTTCTTCAACCCTTGTAGCCCAGGCAACACCCTGCCTCCAGCAGATGCCTTTGGGGCCTGTTCACCAAGGTAAATCACTTGCCAGCAATGCACTCTCCAACACCTTAGAGCACCATGTCCAGGCACCACCCCTCTGTGAATAAAAGGTAGCCAGGGCTTCCCAAACTCCCTGGTGCATTTCTGCCCTTATCTATGGAGGACATAACCTGTACAGCACAGCCTGGACACACTTCCACAGTGTCTGCAGGTGTGCAGAGTATCCGGCACTGCCATGGGCACGGTGATAAGTCCTTGGGCTCACCTTCTTCCTGGGCAGGGTGGACCACCAAGCACTCCTTTTTCCTTCCTCATGTTAATTAATAATTCATGTTAATTATTTTGCCTGGTTTCACCTTCTTGTGGTTTATGGACTCAAATGCTTTCCTCCCTCCCCATCTCCATGCTGGGCTTCTCTATATCCTGCTTGTAACCATGGGACTGAGTTATGTGCTGCATAATGTGCAGGAACCTGTTCCCATGAATTGGCCTGGCACACAATGCTCCTAGAAGCTATTTAATGCTTTTTGACTGGATGTCTTGCTACTTGCATTCGGAACAGCTTTTAAGCCTTCTTCTATGTCCTCCCACTGAGAACTATTAATGTCCACCCATAACCTCTGCTTCTGGACCCTTGCTTGCTGCTTCTCCTCCCACCACTCCCTCCAGCACAGAGGCCCCAGGCTGACATCCTCTCCAGCATCCCAAATCTCTCTCTTTCCCTCCATTTTGTAACATTTTCCTTTTTGGTTGCCAAATTTTCTCCCTGTCCCCAATGTCATCTCATCTAATGATTACTTAAAACTCACACATCACTTCTGTCACCATTTCCATATGAAAGTGTACAGTTTCTTTGACAAAGCTGTCATGGCAACTTGAAATTGTTCAGATTTTCACATTATACATAACCTGCAAAAATTCTTATTTTTAAACATATTCTGATGCTCCCGGTTACTTAAAAATTATTCCATTGCCAAATTCCGCTGCTCTATTCAGTCAACATTTGTCATCTGGAAGAAAACTTCCACATCAAGTTGCTGTTGCTTCAGGGTATTGATGAAGGAGGGTGCTCTTCTATCATGCCTGCAGCAGACTTGGAGTAGATCAAAGCCTGTAATACTTTTCTGGCTCAGCTGGTGGATGAACTTAAGGGCTGTGGTAGGATGGGCTACAAGGGAACGCAATCACTTCTGCACACATCTTAAAAAATACCTCAAAATATCATACAATAGCTGTTGCCAATATTTTTGAAGGACATTCCTTGTTAACATTTATGTTTTGGTCAACTACAGTGAAATAAATGCATGCTGATGATAGACCTAGACACAAACCAGATAATCCATAACACAAACATGAAACTCAGGTAGGTGCTAACAATCCTGCATTCCCCTCCTTGGAGCACACAAAAGTGCCACGTAAGCCTGGCAGAGCCAGGTATTTCATATGTATCTGTGCTGCTGTAGAGACATTTCATTCACCAATTTAATCTCCCATTTCATTTGACTTACAAACATCTATTCTGAATCTGGTTCAGCCTCCCATTAGTAGCAGATTGGATTTCCCTTATTTTTTATTACACAATGAAGCTTAGATGTGGGGAGAACATTTTATTTTCTTTCTGATTTTAACTTCAAGTGTAAGCACATGCAAGTATTTATCCATCTGTTACCTGATTTTCTTCTTCATAAGCTTCAGACATTACTGGAACTACTTCATCTTGAAAAAAATTCTTGCTCTAAGAATACTGAGGCTGCTGAGGCTTTTCCCTATGGAAAGATAAAGGTTTAATCAGGTATAATGGATTGACTGATTTCCAATTTTTAAATTCCCCATTTTTTAACTGCCAAGAAACCTTTTTACTGTACAAAATCTGTATTAATAAATTAATAGTTAGTGAATCAATTTATGAGAATTAAAATTAAAAATTGCCTAATTAATAGCTTAATAAAGTGATAAATTAGCTTGCTTTTTCTCCTCTATATGTAGAGCGACTTCTGGCTTATTCCTTTTTGTGATGAAAAATCACATTTGCTCTGCATTTTCTGGACAACTTTAGCCATTATATTTGTATTTGAACCTATTGGGATATTCTGGGATAAAATGTTCATGAGAAGGAAAAAATGTGTTGAAAATTTTGTATCTGTTTCTAGATTTGGGTCAGGCAGTACAACACACATTGCCTTCCCACAACTATTTGATCTCCACCAAGCTTGGCAGCATTCTGAGGTTCTTCTTTGGCATTATCAAGCAGACATTATTACGGTTTTCTCCATCATTTCTCAGGCACTGTCACTATTTTGGAGTATCTGCAGGATATCCACTGTGATGTGTTACAAATTCATTCCTATGTTAGTGGCTTCTGAATGCAAGAGTGGCTGTGGATAGATTATTTCCCAGACAGGATTATCTGACCTGAATCCTACCCCTCTAATGAAGTCAGAAAGTCATTTTTTTCTCTGCACTGTGTTTAAACACTCCACAACAAACTCCATGGCATCATCCCATTGACAGTACCCATGCCTCCCCTATATAGTCACATTTATCCCTCTCTGATTTTACCAAGTGAGCAGGGAAATAGTGATGGCAGTTCTGACTCACTACTGAAGGAGTTATTGCTTGACAAACATCAGTTTCCTGGGTGAATGCCTTTACTTTCTAGGACTTCTCCCTTGTAACAGCTTCTATGAACTGTCCACCCTCCACATACCCTTCAGTAGCCCAAAATTACCCATCTCCTTCCTTGATAAGTCACAGTGTTTCTCAGCTTTTCCTGCCAGGATATCAGAAGCTGTATCATGTACCAGCTGTCATTTCTGTGATCTTTTGCTTGAGTTTCTGATTTTCACCTCTGTCTCTTTATCATTATGCTGAACTTTTCATATCCTCTTTCAAGGCCTCCTAGGGTTCTGCTATCGCCAGAGTTAGCATCTGTCAAACCCTGAACAACTGAAGCTGTGCTCTTTTCTTGTTGATGTTCTGTTGTTAAAAAAACAACCAACCAAAAAAATACAACCCCAAACTGCCAACCCACACTCAAACACACACACACAGACACACATGCATACGCAAAAGATTTAGGGATTTCCAAACATTTTTCAAATCCTTATGATTCATTTATACAGTAATTTTTCTGAAGGATGCATTGCCTGGTGCTGCCAAATACTTACCCATGCAACTTTCCAGAAGACCTAGTATCTCACATCTCTTACCTGCTGCTCCCAATAACTGGAGTTCATATTTTCGAGATCAGTAAGAGGCCAGTCTGAGAACTGGATGCAAATAGCATTGTTTGAGTCCCTCTCGGATCATCAGAGTCTTGACCTCCTTGTATCTTGCTAACTTTATAAACTCTTGCAAAACCCATTCCTACATCAACAATAGTAATGTCTAACTTTAACCCTTTCAGTGTCACAGTAGGTCCCATTAACTTTGGTCAGTTATGATTACTTTGCATTGCAAAGGCTTTTCCAGCAAAAGGTGTAGTAGGGTTTTCCAGTGTAAGTGGCATTCTCACTCAATGGTTTGCTTTTAGCCTTTCCCCTTCTTTCATGATACAATTTCCTCTCACTTACTACAACTGCATTCAGATCTATTGATCATTGTACACAAATGGTCTCTTTTTATTAAACTTGCTAATGACTGATGAGGTTTCCTCCAACACAGAAGGACTTCCAGCTCTTTGTAAAAGTTGTACAGAGATGCTGGGACAAAGAATTCAAGAACCCAGCATTGTTTGGAAGAGAAGCACCTGTCTCAAGTGAAGAGGCAGAGACATTTCCCATGAAATAAACAAAACACCGTGGCCAATAGGAAAGCAGAGTGCTTCATCTACAACTTACCAGAAGTCAAAATATCTGCTGAGTATTTGCCTAAAATACCTGCTGAATTGTACCTGAGGGCAACATTGCACAGGGAAGGTATATTCTGAACTTCTTCTTCATGAGTGAGAATGGAGGGATGGATGGATGGATGGATGGATGGATGGATGGATGGATGGATGGATGGATGGATGGATGGATGGATGGATGGATGGATGGATGGATGGATGGATGGATGGATGGATGGATGGATGGATGGATGGGTGGATGGAGCAAAGAGCAAAAATAGAAACATGGATAGGCAACGAAGATAACAAGAAAACAGGTATCAATAGGATGGTGGAAAAGAATAGAAATTCTATTGAGAAGGAGTGTATCCTGTTCTCTCCCCTAAAAACTCATCCTCCTCTGAGCTCTGCTACTTTGCTCTTCATTTTATGTTTTTGCTCCTTTCTGTTCCCTGGATCATCCTGTCTCTGTTGCAATATTTAGATCCTGTCCTTGTATTCTCCAAGCCCATTTTGCCTCTGAGATAAAAACCCCTTCCTCCTTCTCCTGTATTAATTCCCTAAAACTCCATCTCTCATCAACACTTCCAAGCCCATTATATTTCCTATTCTTCCCACAAGACTCTCTCTTCCTTTCTCTGTAAGTTTCCTCTTTTCAGGATGACAATATTGCTTTATCCCAATCCCCACCAAAACACATATTCTTTCCCATTTTTACCTGATTACTATTTTTATGCAAATCATTCCAACCTCAGTTTTTCCATATTAAAATTATATGCCTCTTCTATTTGCTGGGTAGAATCATCGAACAATTTGGATTGGAAGGGATCATAAGTATTATCTAGTTCTAATCCCCCACCACATGAAAAGACATCTTCCATTAGATGAGGTTACTCAAAGACGCATCCAGCCTGGCCTTGAACAATTCCAGGGACTGGGTATCTACAACTTCTCTCTGCAACCTGTTCCAGTGTCTCACCACCCTCATAGAAAAGAATTTCTTCCTTATGTCTCATCTAAAACCATTCTCCCTTGTCCTACCACTACAGGCCCTTGTAAAAAGTCTCTCTCCAGCTCTCTTTTAGCTCCCTTTAGGTACAGAAAGGCTGCTCTAAAGTCTCCTTGGGGCCTTCTCTTCTCCAGGCTAAACAACCCCACCTCTCTCAGCCTGTGTTCAGAGGAGAGAGGCTCCAGCCCTCTGAGAGTTTTGTGGCCCTACTTTAGATGTGCTCCAGAAGGTCCATGTCATTCTCATGTTGGGGGCCCTACAGCTGGATGCAGCATTCAGAGTGGGGTCTCACAAGAGTAGAGCAACAGAATTACCTCCCTGGCCCTGATGGCCATGCTGCTTTGGATGCAGCCCGGGACACAGGTGGATTTCTGGGCTGCAAGTGCACATTGCTGGGTCATGTCAAGCCTCTTGGCAACCAACATCCCCAACTCCTTTTCCCCAGGGCTGCTCTCAATCCATTTTCTGCCCAGCCTATTTGTGCTTGGGATTGCCCAAGCCAGGTGTAGGACCTGGCACTTGGCCTTGTAGTCCATGAAGTTCACACAGGTCCCTCTCAGGTCCAGGTCCCTCTGGATGGCATTATTCCCTCCCTCCAGTGTGACCGCACCGCACAGCTCAGTGTCATCAGCAAACATGCTGAGAGTGTACTTGATCCCACTGTACATGTCACTGACAAAGGTGTTATACAGTCCCAATATTTGGCCCATGAGGAACACCACTCATCACTCCTCTCCTCACAATATTTCACTGTCTGCCCAACCATGTCACCCATACTTTCCCTCTCTCAGGCTCCCTGTCCTCTTCCAAACCCAGCCCTAGATTCTCCTTTCTACAGACCCCATTCTCCTTTCTTCTCTGAGATATCGTTTAAGGCTTGCTTTCACCAGCTTTTCCCACAGATCTTTTTCTCTCTGTCAAACCCCTAAATCCACCTGCAAATCTCATCTTGTATTTAGTTCACTGAGCCCTTTCCTCACTCACACTCAGCTCTTTTCAAGCCTTTTGCTGCTGCAAGGCCAGCCAGAACATTCAGTAGCTCATATTCAGAAGCATCCACTTCATCAGTCTCAAAAAGATGTTGACCTTAGTTTCTCAAAGGCTAAGTGAGTCACTGTTCCACTGACACTGTTTTATCCCTGCCCACTCTTGGACAAGCTCATTTAACAAACAAGTGACCATATCAGGGGATTTGCTCTACTGACACCAACAGAACAACCAACAGAAGACAAAGTTATTTCGATGGTAATATCAGCTTGGTACAGCATTTTACAGCTCTTCTCCTTTTGATTTAGAAACCTCATATGTTCTAATAGCACTCAATGTTTCGTGTGTTTTGATGGTCTCGTTTCACCTCCAAGCCCCTCCCTCAAACTCTAAACTTTGTGCTTCAACAACACTAAGAAGGATACTAAAAGTCAGTCCAACTTGAACTTATATATTGCTACAGCAATTACAAAGGATCTTGCACAAATTGAGTAAACAGACTGAATTTTATTGTAAGACAAAGATAATAAGCAAAATGACGCCAGCAAGAGGAGGCAGTATGCCAGTTTAAGATATGAAGGACATTTGGAGGACATGCCATCTATACTCAAAAGAAACCGGATTCACAAGTTAAAAAAAATCTGGTAAAAATAAACCTAATTGTGTGGATTAAACCAGACTACTCTGTTCTACTAGCATTCCTAGGTTGTTTCCATTCAACAAAGAGGTTTAATCCAGTTGTGCTCTGTGTGTGTAAAAGATACAGGTATGACCTCTTTGAAGTGTCAGAGCAGAATGTGGTGTCCACAGCATTTAACACTAGCAATTGCTATTCAAACCCCAGGATGATTCCTGGATTTCTATACAACTTGAAATAGGATCAATAATTTCAGACTTACACTGCAGGGGAAGGGTGATGGACTGCAAGAAAAACTTTCTTTTCATGTGACAAGTGCAACAAATTGAGTTTGCCAATCCATGATGTTCTTGTTTTGCATGGAGCTTTGAGATGTCACCTTTACAGGCAGTCAGGGTCAAGGTGAACCATGACTGTATCTCTGAGGATGGAAGTTCAGTCTGTGGGCTGCATTCCCAATAAGGGTGATACAGTAAACTCAGATTAAGTCAGCAGGCAGGAAACATGGCTACCATACCTAAATTCTGACATTGCCTAAGGCAGAAACAGTACAGCTCAGGAGGTGAGGAGGATTTAGTAACATTGGACACATCTCTTCTCCCAAGAAAAGTAACCAAGCACCATTCAAGTTTATGTAGCTTTGGACTGTGCTCTTCTTGATAATGACTTCTAGTGGCATGCTGGCAATCAGTCACAAAAACCATGTTTCAAAGGGAGATTAGTTCCCTTCTGGTCTCTGCTGCTGGAGATTGCATCGTCCCTAAAGCACCATCAAGTTGCTTCTTGCTCTTCTAATCTCTCCCCAGCCACATGCTCTTCCAGTTTTTCTGAAGCTCTGCTGATTCAGAGTAGCAATGCAGATGGAGGATACCTCCCTGGGGAGTAGAGTCAGCTCCCAGCTTGGAAACAGAGCTAATTTTCAGATGTTCTTTTTCCCACATGAAGAAGGAGCATCCATTCTGCCCCTTCCTCCTCCCTCACTTCTGTATAACAAAATAAGCATTAATAAATAATGTATTTAATCCTTGTTCTGGCTGAACCTTCTGATAAAACACAGTGAACTGCTGCACTCAGGGAGTGAAATCAATGGCAGATTTGTATTTCAAGTAGTATTATAGATGTTAATTCTCCTATTTTTTCCTTTGTTTTATAAATGTTACAAATGCTTGTTTTAAAGAAAACAACTTTGACATTTAGGAAAAAATTTATCATCTTTTTGGACTTCCATTTTCAAAAACAACTTTTTCACAAAACCCCACCTGAGTGCCACAGCTACATAGGAAGTTTACAGTATTTAGGTTTCCTGTCCTTCTACCTCCCTTCCTCAGGAAAACTGTGCTCATAAATGAAAATCCCAAAGATCCTAATGTGAACCACCACACTGAGTCTTGCTTCAAAACTAGGGACTCCTCCCACACAAAATAATTACAGCTGAGGCTTCTTTACTTAACCCAAAACAAAACCACAAGTATGAGGAACTACAGGTAAGCCAGCACCACTCCTACATCTAACATTACCAGCCATTTGGAAGGTATTGCATAGCTCCAGCCAGCCCCAATCTACAGAGGAAACCTTTTTCTCACAGGTCCCAGAGGACTTGCTTTCTGTGCTGAGTGGTTTTCTGCCCTTCCCTTCTGTGCAGCTTTGGCACAAGAAATGCTCCTTCACTAAACAAGTATTCAGAGGAAAGCACCCACATATGTCCTGGGCTCGACCTGGCTGACTGAAGAGGTGGCAAACCTTTCCTTCCTCTCCCAAGTTCTCTCCTGGCTGCTGGGTGTTAGCATGGAAAGGAGTCTGTGGCAGCTGGCCCATGTTAGCCACAGGGGAGGGCACAGCTGGACACAACCCATGAGGTGATGTCAAGCAGTGACAGGCAAGGAGGGAAGCACTTGGCAGATGGGGTTATAAGAGACAGAAGTCTGAATGAAAGAAGTCAGCTTGATCTCAGAGAAACAGAAGGGCAGGAAAGTCAGAAGTCCTTGATGCCACTCTCACTTAAGAGAATATAAACATACAGTTAAGAGGAGATATATCTTTAGTCATGAATGAATGCACAGGTTGCATATATATTTAAAAGCATATACTGCCAGTTTCCAAAACAAGATGAATGGTCCTCCTGCTTTCAACTTTTGTTTGGCCTGGGTGACAAAGGCAGGAAACATTTTTACATCCCTTCCCTCTGCCAAATTCTAGCTACCATTTCTCTTGATGATCAGAACCAGAAAGAGGCTGTGAAGCCTCTTAGGAGCCCATGCCTTCCCCACATCCTGGCCACGCTCACTGCTTGGCTCCTCCTCTCCTCCCTCAGGTGAGCAACAGGAAACTTGTCATACTTCAAGAACAGCAACTCCTTCAAGAAAAGAATAATAACTGCAGTTTCCTAGTCTATAAAATTAAACCCTTCACTTACTCTCTACAGTTTCCCACTGTATAAACCTGGAGCATGGCTGCAGTCAAAGCCAGCCACGTAAACACCTCACTGTCCAGCTCCACTCTCATCTCCTCACCAGTGCCAGATTAATTGTCATGTCCCAGTTCTGATTTCCGTCAAGATGACTTCCTTATGGGGCCGAAGGAACCTTGAAGTAATTGTCAGTTGTGGTTAAGAGGGAATAGACCAAAGTTACATTTCATCTGTGATGGCCTTTCTTTCATGCCATGCAGGATGCATTCATTTTCTCCAGATAAATATTTCCATGTGTGGCTGTGTGGACATCTTGCACAGAACCTCTAAAAGCTCTACAACTTCTCTGGAAGCAGTGGAAATATCCCAAATACACCAAGACCCCGGTATCTCACTTTGGGGTTCAGGGACACAGGGAAAAATATCATGGGGCCAAAATTCAGAGTTTGTGCTATCACTGAGGTGATTCTTCTGAAGACTTTTCCATCTATTTGCATAGCTGGAAACCAACTAATTTCAGTTAGATACTAGATACATGACGGGCTACTGTCATAGAATGGTTTGAGTTGTCAGGGAACTCAAAAGATTGTCAATTTTTTTATATATTGATCAAGTTAAAAATTAATAATATATTGATATCAAAGTAATTTAAAAGTCTGAAAATTGGATTTAATTCACTAAGGCAAATCACTTTAATGTAAATAGCAGGTTTTAAACCTGTTGAATATGTACTTTGTACCTAGTTTTGAAAGCATAATTGAACTGCATCAATGAAGAACCTCTGACAAGAACACAAGTAACTTTTGTGTAAAACTTATATTTCATTTATCATCTGTTGCTCTGGGAGATAGAATATAAGGAATGTTCATATACCTACAGTGTATGTGCTCAGATTACCATTGATAGCATTTTATTATTTTAGAACAAATGGCCTTCCTTATTTACTGCGCTATTAATGCTTCACTTATGATTTGCTTTGGATGGCACGAGGGTTATTCAGATTTATAAGAGCAGTATATAAAACTGTGTACTTTGTTTGTAAGCCCAGGCATAAAGAACGAAGCAAATATTTCTGCTTTTTAAACTTCCAGCCTGTTAGTTACTGCTTAGTCATTCTTTGGAGACAACTATACTGAATTAAATATAGTAAAATGAAAAAAGCATTCTGTGAGAAGTTAGGGCTATAGAAATCTATTTTACTAATTCAGAAAATTCTGGCCCTAGTCATTTTGCCAAGAGTTTTCCCCAGTTTCTTAAACTTAGGTGGTAAATATGCATTGCTTTTTTTTTATTTTGTCACATTATTTTATTTAAATTACATAATAACTACAGACATTGCATTTTAATTTCAAATGCAATTTTAGCCAGATTTAAATTCTAAGTTTTTGTTATATTTGGGGTTTTCTTCAATTTAAAATCCAACTTTAGTAATTTAATTCTTTTGTCTACCGCTCCTGAAACTCATACAATGAGCTGGCTTGAAAAAATGACATCTGACATGGTGTTGCTCAACCTCGGCAAAGCACTCTGCAATTTCCAAATAGAGCTTTTTTTCTATTTTCTGTTTCATTGAATAAGAATATTTCCCGACAGTCATAAAGTCTACATTGAAAGGCAAAAAACCTGTCCTGAGAGATGTTTATTCTGCCTGACTCAGAATGATCTGAGAAAAAGAAGAAAAAAACCCAGATCTCTTGTAAATGAGGCAAAGTGTTACTTTGCAGTTTAGAGATCTCAAACACTATTCAAACTTTCCAAGTCTGCAAAAATTGTTCAGAAATTCTGCTTTTCCCCAGTCTGGAAAAAAATCGGTTCTGGCGCCACGAAATGGAATTACGCTCTTGCCTGCTCTGCCCCAGACATGCTCAGGTTGGCCTTTATTCTCTGTGTGTTTATTCTGTGAGAGCGAGACAAATGACATGGTTCTACTTCTGCATCCACACGCTACCACTGAACACCTCCCTTGAATAAATCCCACTCCTTGATGCTGCTGGGACCAATTTTGTCGCACCTCCAATCAACAGATGTCCCTCCAGCTTTGCTTTTCTTTTTTCCTGTGACAGGCTAACGGCACAGCTTCTCTGAGAGGGTCTTAAAAGGAGCTCGAATAGACAAGTACCAACTCAAAAGGCTCTCTGTTGTTTTGCATTTTGAAGAAAGTGGGTGAGATGTAGTACATTTTGATGTTGTTACCCTTTGTATCCTTTTTGCACAGGTAAGGATTACTATGTGAGGCTTTCACTATGTGAGAACTGTTTGCTTTAGTCTGAATAAACTGAACAGTCAAAAAGAAAATAGCTGCAAGACATCATTTAAAACAAATCTGTTCCCTGACATGAATAGCCAAAAGCAGACAGGCAGATTAAACTGTGATTATTTAATGCATTAAGAATCAGTGGGATATGTTCACTGGATTGAGTCTGAGCTGTTGATATTTCTTAGTTTGTGTCCTGAATTTCTAAAAGATCAGAGCTGCATTAATAACAAGATATTACACTGCCAGTAATAGCTACCTGACTATGATTTACTGCAGTTTTCTGCCTAATAAACAAGCCTGAACATACTCAGTGACCAGAGCATTGCGAGTGACATCTTATTATGAGCTGTTGCAAACTGAATATGAATGCAGAAAAAAACCCCCTTTCAGCTGCATATGCAGAGGATAGATCAATCTTGCAGATATCTTACTGATGCAACTAAGAGTAGAGGTAAAAATTTCACAGAATGTCTAGGTTAGAA
>WAAE01021533.1:0-16170 GCA_013400495.1 Nicator chloris
ACAATTATATTTACAAAATGTGACTTTCTATATGCCAATTTTCCTCTATTTTGTTTATATGTCTATATGGATATATAAAATCAATGAATTTCAAGGCTTAATGGAAGAACAGACACCAGTCTAAAAACGAAGACACAGACACTGGTGAAAAAAGCTCTGGTCAATATCTTGACAGGAAAGGCATACTTACAAAGTAACTGTAAAACTATATGTTGTCATGTAACATTCATGCAATAACAGGGATAAATATATCACCATTACTAGGAAGTTGCTACAGCTATTTTGTTTTGTGCTGAAATTCCTTACTGCATGAAATTTCTCTCACTCCTCTTTCCTTCTCCCTGATTAGTGAATGAACTGGATTTTGTCTCTTTTGCTCCCCTTCTTTCTGTTTTCTTGCAGGCTATAAATGCTGAAAAGTCTTCCTCAATCTGATCCAAATTCTCAGCACCTTCCATTTTCCTCAGGCTATTTCAAGTGAAGAAAATATCTGATTACTCATATATACCGTATGACTAGCCTTTCAGCAAAGCATAAAATTTTTTTAACAATTGATTACTAGAGGAATGCTACACCTCTCAATTCTAAGCCACAAGTCATTTACAGTGCTACTACATTCAAAGAGCAACAATCCAAAACTTTTTCATTTCACCATAAAGTTGGGGAATTTCACTGGATCAAGAAAAAAGAAATGCTCCAGCTGCAATATAGAGAGAAATCAAAAGATCTGTGTTTGGAAGGTTTAAATCTTCTAATTGCATTAGTTTTATTATGGAATGTGTCAAAGTCCAAGCAAATTAGTTTCATATCTGCAGTGTCAGTGCTACCTACATTTACTATGTCTAGACTTTCATGTTAGGCACAGCCCACTGCTAACAAAATGGATATAAAATATGATCTGAAGGAAGAATGGCACTTACTTCTGTGAGCACAGGATTATGCCTGAAAATTAAATATGGCATTTTGTTCTGTGCAGCATACATCAGCCAGCACAATGCTGCACATCTGCAACCCCAAACCAAGTAATGCAAAAAGAACATGGACTGTCTATCCCCAAAGTCACATCCAGAACACCGCCACCTTTGAGTAAAGAGCTCTCACTGCACTGAAATGGAACTTTGCCCATTAAATTTATGGACATCCTACAGATTTAAAGTGCTCCGTGTCAAAATGTATTCCAAAGACTCACTTTACCTCACTCAAAGAACAAACTGCATTTGCTAAAGTTAATCTTAACAAAACACATACTGTTTATTCAGTTGTCTTATGTCAGATGTTTTGAACCCCCAGGTCTCAGCCAGTTGCTCTAGCTGATCAGCTTGTTCCACAAACACAATCTAAAAAAAAGAAAACATAGTTAAGTACTTTAAATGTGCATCCCACATCAGCTTTATGTGAAGGCAAAACAAGTTATATCTTAAAACCAATTTTACACACTTACTACAAAGATGTTAGGTTTGCATTGAGACACTTGTTCTTCCTGACTGTCAAGCATGATTTTGAAATACCTTTTCATAATCCAGTGAATAACCGCACCCATCTTATAACTTGTAATTAATAAAAACAATTAATTCCTTCTCAGGTAATACACAGGCAGAACAGCACAGACCTTAGTGTCCTGTAATGTAACATCGTGCTAGCAGTACAGTCACTTGCTGAGGAGGTGTACAACAGCCTTACAGGAATGTAGGTACAGTATTCACTACCACAGGGGTCAAATTACCTGCTTTGCCTATGACTGACTGACATCAAGCTAAGTATGTTCTAATTTTCTGCTTGTATTGGGCTTTTTAAACTTTCTTCAGTGCCTAGGATGAGAAAAGAAATTGAGGGGAAAAATGTGAATAATATTTTCGTTTTACAGAATGGGCTAAAAGGATGCTGAGATCTTTGTTTATTTCAAAATAAAATCCTCCAATCTGGAGCCAAACTTAACCCCATTTGACTCCTAGAGAACATAGATTCTACTGATGATGACTTGCTGTTGCCTAGTCAGAATTTTAGCACATTTCCTATTTATTTTTAAATTCCATGGTATTTTAATCTACAACATGACTCTTAGCAACTGAATTCTCAACTCTTTGATTCTCTGGTCTATCACTAATAGGCATGACAGCACTCCAGGAAACAGAGATTGTGGAACCTAGGAACTGCAATGCCCACTACAGGCTTCAGGTGGGATTCAAGTTTCCTAAACACTTGACAATCTAGAGGACTTGTAAGTCTCCCCTGGCCAAAGACTGCCTATCTGAGCTTACAGAGATTCTTGCCTCTAACCACAGCTTCTGCCAGAAACCAGTTCATGGTCTTCTAACTCTCTTGGTGTAAGAGCTCATTCTGCTAAGTTCAAGGGAATACTCTTCCTGCTACCAGTATCCTTCTGCTCCTGGGATGATGTCCACATTGAGGGCGTGTTATCACCCTCATGACAGCAGTTTCTAGGGCAACTAATAGAAAAAAAAAAACACATTAAAAAAGGCAAGACTTAGTACTTATAAACTGGTAGTAGGAAGAAACTTAGGAGGAGGAGCAAGAAGACTAAAAATTTATTGTTTAGCAGTTATTTACATCCCATTTTTTATGTGTATGTTTCTTTTGCATAGAAACTTACCATTTTCTGTTTTTTCCATAGGTAAAAATAAGCAAAGCTGCTACACTGTAAAAGCTGCTAAACTGTAGACAGTAAGTTATTGGCTGCCTAGTCTTTTAAATTAATCATGGCTGATATGATTTATATTGTCTAAAGGGCAGATGTTTCACATTTTCAGTCAGGAAGAAAATTTAAATAATGCCATAGAAATAAATACCATAGTATCAAAAAATGCAAGATTATAGTATTCCATTAATAGTTCACAAGAAGCAGTATTGTCCTACATGCAAAGAGGAATACATCCAACTTAATTAACTGTATAACTTCAGAAAGCCTGGAATACAGACCTACTGAAATATTTGATGTGCAATAAAGAAAATGTCATTCAGATACTGAAGTCAAAATGCAGAATGAGCAATGTTAAAGCTGCTGGCAGGGAGACGAGTGAAGAGGGAGGGGAAAAAAAGAGAGAGAGAAAAACATGAAACACCAGATGACAAATTCTGGAAACAGGCGTTGCCATGGAAAAGCAGTGGCTGTTATGTACTCTTAGGGTACAGGAAAATAAAATACTTAAATCATGGAAAAATGAAGAAAATATGTTTCAAGGAAGCTGGATACATGAAATGAATTCTAAACCTGACACCTGGTCTGTTATGGTTGAATTACACTATGGGTAAATTAGCAAGACATCTACATTTTTTTCAAACAAACTTCCCAATGGAATTCCTTAGTAAGCCAAGAGTTGTTCCTCATTGCTTTAGGATGCACTTCTAATGCTGGAAGTTTTAAGCTCTTTGGCATCCTATGCTTGGATATTTGCTCCAGTATTTGCTTGTGCATTCAAGGTAACCAACAGGATGTACAGTTCTTTAAATTAGTTCTGCACCTCAACACTGTAGAAGCAAGAAGAAATTCCACAGCAGAGTCTCTACAGAGTCAAGAGAAGTGCTAAGACTAAAAACAAGACTAGGAACTTCAGCTTTAAAGAAGGAAGTCAAGGAGAGTAACTGGCAGGGAGAATAACTTTGGGAAAGCTATATCACAAAAAGCAGAATCAGTGCTAACATCATTGTCCAAACACTTTTGTAAGTTCTCATGTGTTACTCATGTAACGGGGCTAAGGCATCCAAAGATCAGGGGTAAAGATCTCCCTACACTTGTGACTCAGGCCTTTTATATACCAAGTGATGCCCAAAGCTCTTCCATTAAAACATAGCTGGTCAATAATCATGCATCAATTCTGATGTAGCAAACCCTGACTGCCTTCAAGCACCACAGCGCACATATTCTGTTAACAAGAGAATGGCAAGTGAATGACACTGGCTGAAGGAACGTGGTTGGTTTGCATCCAGCAGTGCCTGTCTTACTTTGTTTCTGGCTGTGACATACATAGGTGAACGTGAGAAGAGGTCTATCCCTCTTACCCCCCCCCCCCATGCTCTCCCCCCCCCCTGTTCCCCCAGTTTATTAAATTACTTTTGCAATGATGCCTATTGTTTGCCTAGTTTCCAAAACTGGAATGTGAGGCTAAATGAGAGACAAGAACACTTGCTAGACCCAGCTGCTAAAGGAACTGCCCAGCCTGCTGAGAAAGGCTAAGCAATGAACCCCAGATGGATGTTGATACCTTGGTGCCTTCCTCCTTGTACAGCTGACACATGTCCACTCACTGCTCCAACTGGCTTAAATCAAATCTTATGCTTAAAATCCTTATTCCACAATTCTTGCTCTTTTCATGACACCCACAAGGGCTTTTAGTTTAATTTTTTTCTATATACTTAATATTCTACTCACCTACGATAATTAGGTGAGAAACATTTCAATAACAACTCACATTTTGCAACCAAATATGTTTTCTTTAGCCTGAAGAATGTTGGTCTTTCTCTCTGCTGTTCCTCAAGAGAGACACTACACTGCTCTGCAAACCACTCAGTTAAACATGGTCCTTACTTTGCTAACTTAATGGTAATTTGGAGTTTTATACCTGAAAGCAATGTTTTTTATTCATAAAAGTTCCTTTTCATCTGGGGCAAAGCAGAGAGGGACGACATTTTACATCCCTTGGAGGACATGCAGGGACTCACACTGCAAAACAGGACCCAGTTGTTCATACAAGATCACAGTGTCAGGGGCCATGCAAAATTTTTCCATGATGGAGTCAGCAACATGAGGCAAAAAGATACCTGTTTAGTTAAATTTGCATCTTTGGGAGGAAAACAGAAGCAGTTTTGGTGTAAATTTAAATAATAAAGATAAGTCATTTTCTAATCACTATGGCTGTCCTGAAAAGTCAACTCTTCTGTGATTCCAGTGGCTGTTCTGTGTGAGACTACATAATAGGGAGAGAAGAGAGTATATGGGATACTTACTTTATCAGCATCTGGAATATTAAAATGTCAAGAATTTGTAATTAAAAAAAATAAAAAAGAGAATAAAATAAAAGTGCCTGTCACTTTTCTGGTGGGAATTTTATTTTAGGAAGATAGTGTTTTAATGGATTAAAAAAAAAAAAAACAAACAAAAAAAAAACCCACACAAAACACCACCTTCTGCAGGGAAAAGAGGAGTATGCTGCGAATCCTTGTTCCCTAGGAGAAGGAGACAGAGTAAGTGAGAGCACAGATGCCTAGGTGTAGCTTACTGAGGTACCTCTTTTTCAGGAAAATCACTAAAAAATCTTGATTTACTATGGATGTGGTGTTGAGACACTTTTCCAGAAATTTACATTAAAGAGAGTGGGATGGGGTATGAATTTCCATCTTCTGCACCTGAGTTACACCAGCCAAACCTTTTTTCATTCAAATCTATTGTTTTAGTGAACACCAGCAAATACATAAGTTTTTACTCCCCTCCTGTTCATCAAAATCCAGCTCCTCACAGACTTTGATACACCTTGCACAGACTCCTCAGCAGCTATTAAAGGGCTGTCTTGAAACAGGCCTTCATGGACCCATGTGAATAGAGAAAAGAAACACTGCTAGGGCTCAAAATCTGTGCTTTGCACAGATTTCAAATCTTACTGAAGCCTGGCACACTGAACCTGTTATTTAGCCACAAGAAAGAAAATTACTTTTTAAAATTTTACATAGGGTGCCCATATATGTTATTCAGTATATAAGAAATCCCCAGTCCACTTACACAACCTGCAGTATGAAACTGAGTTTCAAATGTGATACTGTTAAGACAATGACATTGCTTCCCTGCCAGACTCTCTCCTGCATTATCAGTAAGTGCAATGCTTGTTTTAAGCTTGGATCATACTACTGAAATGCCCAACATCACCATCTTTCTAACTCTTTATGGGTACATGCCACGGGTTGGTTTTTTGGTTGTTGGGTTCTTTTGGTTTTTTTGTTGGGTTTGGGTTTTTTTGGTTTGTTTTTTGTTGGTTGTTTTTTGGTTTTTTGTTGTTGTTTTTTTGTTGTTTTTTTTTTTTGTGATAAGACAAAAAAGTCTCATTTAGACAGGTGTGTAGTGGATACACAGCTGTTATTCACCATCACTGTTTGGACACCCTGAGAATAAAAAACGTCTTGTGAAACTGAAAGAAAAGAGAGAATCTGAAAGAATGCCAGGTCTAGGCACACTGCTAGTTCCGGAAACACTCAGCACACCTGAAAGGCAGATTTACGCCAACTGCAGACTCGTGCCGAGGTTACCTCCAGCTCCCCAAGTGCGAAATCCCTTCTCCGCGGCGCCTGCCCCGACAGACAGGAGCGCGAAAATTTTCCGCTTTCTCCCCCCAGACCGACGGAGCCGGCCCTGCCCCTCGCCAGCCCCGGACGGGGACTCGGGGCCGCAGGCGCCCCTGGCGGACCCTGTGGCAGAGCGGGGCTCCGGGGACCACCGCTCCGTGGAGCGGACCGGGAGCCACTGCCGGGCATCTCCCCCGCCGCCCGCACCGCGCCGGCGTCCGCGACACCCCGCCCGAGCCCCTCACTCACTGTCCCGTTATCGTCCACCCCCAGAAGGCGCCCGTGCAGGATCTCCATGGGGGCGGAGGCGCTGGAGTGCACGAAGGTCCCCTTGAAGACGTGGGCGAGCGGCGGGCGCTGCGGGGAGCCCATGGCGGCGGCGGCGGCGGCGGGCTTGGCGGGCGCGGGCTGGGAGCTGCCACCCCGCGGACTGCCTCCCCTCGCTGTCTCCCGGTGCCGCCGGCGGCTTCCTGGAGCTGTCACCATTTCCCCACCCCCTGGTGACTTTCTTTACGGCGAGTGGTTTCGGCGCGAGGAGGGCGGGAGGCCGCGCCGCACCCTTCGCCTTCCCCCGGGCGGGTGGCGGAAGGGGGTGCCCGGGCGGTGCGCCGAGTGCCACCCGAACCCTCGGCCTCCCCGCCGCTGATGCCTCCATCCCAGGGATGTGTCTTCCCCCGTGCAAGAGGCGCGAACGACAGGAGAGATGCCCCGTGGGTTTTGGGGTACCTGTTTCTCCCTGGGAAGCGGTGAGGGATTCGGCAAGGTGTCTGGTAGTGTTTTACGAGTGTCTGGCAACTCACTTTTGCAACCAACCTGCGGGTTGTAACCACTTGCAGAAGTTTAATTTACAATAGGATTTGTAGGTTGGAAAAGACCTTTAAGACCTTCAAGTGTCAGACTGTCTCATCAGTCCTTGGCCTCCGTACTGGACATTAGAAGAGTGTAGGAGTAGAGAATAGATGCCAGCTGAGGTACCAGAACTTCCAGAAGTAGGTGGCTTCATTCAGTGGAGATGGTCTACAGAAAAAGAGAAACAACCTCAGCAAAATGAAAGGCAGAGAAAAATTAATTTTGTTAACTCAGCGAAATGTGTCCCCAGAATGAATTTCTGCTCCAACAATCTAAGTACATAATGAACACATCCTAAGAGGATCACTAGTGAGAGTGTTGGAATAAGACTTCACAAAGCAGAATTATCTGCATCGAGGATAACACCATGAATGTCCTCTGAATTCATGTTTGAAGTCACCTTTATTCATCAACTTGTCAAGTGACAAAGGAACTTGGCACCAAGGGCACTGACACTACCATTCTCAAGGCTGCATTGCAAAGTTTGTCATTACACGGTTTACTATTAAAAGACCTTTGCACTCTCCATTGTGCTGACACTACACAAATGCATGTTAGATTATCTTTCCTACAAACTCTCCAGACTAATGGTGGGAGGAAAGAGAAACACAGGAGGAAAGTGCAGAATAAATTTAATTTTAATCTGCTAGGGGCAAGATTGCCCCTATCTATCTTGCCTTCTTTGCATAAGAATGTGTTATGTTACTGAGAATGAAGTTTGAATCATATTGGATTTATTGATATCAATGGGATGTTCGTACGTGGATTTTGAGATCATCTTAGGCAATAAAAAGTGTCAACAAAAGAAAAAAATAGACATGTGCAAGTGACTTTTACTTCCTTATATTGGCAATTCTTTTGAGAGGTCTTGCAGTTTAGAAAACTCAAAATGACATAAAATTATTGTATATCTAGCATGTGTGACATGAAAAAATAGCACACAAAACAAATCACAAGTACTTCAGATTAATCTAGTTTGGGGAAGAAACTGGCATAAATATCTTTCATGCAGTTCAGTCTATTTAAAACACAATTACACTTTCTGTTTCTTTGAAGAGCAGGAGAATAAATTTTTTAAAACAGCACTGAAAGTCTTCTCAGTTAGTGCTTGCAAAAAACCCTCTTCCAAAATTGTTTCTCACAGTGATGCTGTTGTGGTCATCACAGCCGCAGCTGAAATTGAGCTGTTTTCCAAGCTATTACTCCAGGCAAGGAAAATTGTCTTTTGCAGCAGGAAGGATAAAGAGTGGGAGAAGGGCTGGTTTTGCTACTGAAAAATAAGGTAAGTGGAAATGAGAAACAGGGTGAAGGGAGCAAGCCCTGCAGCTGTAAATTCACTTGCTCCTCCTGTGAAAAGAGGAGTGAAAACAACTTTTCTCAGCAACAGCTGCTGCTCCACACTACTCGCCTTTGCCCTGGTGGCAGCAGGCAGCAGGAGAGATTTGAGAGCCAAAAGCTGTAGTAGCCTGATTTGCATTAAGTGAAGTACACAGCTGTCCTAGGGCAGCACACCGGAGCGGTAAACCAAGGGAGCTGCTGCTACCAAAATCATTTACACTGCTGTTCAAACTAATATTCAACAGAACTCAGTGCTCCTGAGGAACCTTTTGGCTGTGTTTGGTGGGTAAGAGGGCTGCTCCTGAGAATCTCTGACTGCTTCAACCCTGGTTTTCCATTAAAAATCTCAGGGATTACCTCCAACTTCCTTACAAAAAGAAGTGCAGTGATTTGAGTGAGATGTAATCCAGACAGTATTTATGCAAGAGAAGAAAACCAAAAATATGGACAATCTCTTTCCTTAGCACTTTTAAGGAGAAATGTCAATAACAAACACTGCTTATGATTTTTTAATTATTATTTTTATTTTTGGCTTTAGCGTGTTTCAAACACTCTGAAATTGTACAATTTCCTTGTCAAAAGAACTGTCCAAAAGAGATCTTTTCTGCTTTTTCCAGCTGTCACATGGGGAAGTATGGGAGCTGTGGGAAACTGTTGGTGGAAGAATGGTTTACACCCTTCCGTCATCCCAGAATTTTTTGGTTTTCAGTTTGAAACCAGTTACATATGCATGCCCTAGATACTTACATGAGTCAAGCGTGAGACCTTGGCCAACTATGAAAAACTGAGTCATTGTTCCAAAATGTTGTAAGACTGAAGTATGTTTATTTTTTCTGGGACAAACTGGGCTAGGCACCTTACCATCTGGAATAGAAGTGTAACGCTCTGTTGTGACTGTTACATTATTTAATTAAATTCTAAGTCATTAAATTTTAAGTTAAAAAGTAGCTCTTTTTTTTTCTCCTGCCTCAAAATAGCTGATGGTCTAGAGAGAGATATTTAGCTTCTTATAAATTATGCAATGGGTGTTCTTTTAGTAGCATTTAATATTATCATACAGGTTTTAATACACTTAATAATTAATAATGTGTATTTTGATCTAATACTGTTTTTAAAAAAGTCTGTATCATTATTCAGCAGTTTATCAGACTCCCTATGTGCTCTAAAATATTGACTTATAAGCAATTATAGAAATGAGTCTTTAGGGGAGTCCTGAAGCCAAACATATTCAGGATTAGAAGAATAATCAGCCAGTGTATTTCTAGGAACACAAGGACAGATTTTAACAGAATAAAAGTGCTTATTTCCTTGTTAACACTTCCACTTTCTGATCTCTTCTTCACTGGTCATACTGTACCAAGGAAGAATTCAATTACTTGATCCAAAGTCTCAGAGCATCTAAGCTGAACCTGCAACATCTGAGAAATATAAGAAAAAGAAACCTGTTTCTCCCACTGCTTTCAAAAAGTAGCTGATGGGATACTTGCCACCATCAAGAAACCCTCCTGTCATGAGCCTGTTGAGGTCAGTGCCTGTGCAGCCGGAGTGCCAGGATATGAGAATTATTACTCTGATCTAGCAATGAATGTTATTATAGTATTTATGGTCAAAATGGACCTTGTCTATAATTTGTAACATAGCAACTAGGTAACTGGAGAGAAAAAAAAAATAGTTGATTTATCTGCCAGTAATTGATTTTTTTCTTGTATAAGGAAGAGCTGATTATGCAGCTACTCAATCCTTGGGATTATTCAAAAAAGAAAAGGAGTGAAGCATGACAAATACCTACTCTGAACTGAAAAATTAAGTTGGGAGCTAGGTTTTAATCCAGCACAGACTACTTCATACAACTCATTTCCCCACAAAAATTTATATAATCAGGATATATTACCTTACTTAACTTTTCCAACTCCATCTAAAAGTGAAAATTACCATTCTCAAAAAGAATATGAAGAAATGACCATAAACACAACCTCTTTGTCATTTACTACCATGAGTATTCACTCTGCAGTGTCTCTGTGCTTGCCGTGGTTTTCCTCTTCGTTGAAGGGAACTAATGATGACCACATGCAGGAAACCACAAAAAAATTCTCCTTCTGAAATCTGTTTGCAAGGTCCTCTGTTGCGTTGCACTCCGGAAAAATGCAACACCACAGTCCTCCAGCAGTTTTCTTTTTATACTTGCAGTTTTCTCTTAGTGTACACTAGGAAATCTGGGATTTTTCTACAGAAATCTGGTTTCACATGTAATCTGTAAATTTATTCATGTAGGAATCAGGAACCATGTATTATGTGCAGACACATGAACATATAAGGTATGTGGAATTAGGTATGGACACATTACATATGGACACATGGTGCATTTGATGACCATCAGCTAGCATCAAATTGTTCGCTGGTAAACACAGCTTGGGTATGCAATTCTAAAGCCACAGCAGATAGCATCAAATCAAGCTTCTATCACAGAACCACGGAATCAGTTAATGTTGTAGTAAATAAGCAGATGGGACTCAGTTTTCTCATGCAGAAAAGCCCATTCTTTTATTCACAAAGCTCACATTTGTAGGAAATGTCAGAAAGCACTGTGTTAAGGCTAATTGGTCAGCAATACAGTGAAACTCAGTTCATTGGTCGGTAAGGGCTATTGTATATGTCTATCAAATTTTCTCTCTCTAGATATGTTTACATATTTTCTTCACTGATTCTCATGGACAGATTCATTGTTTATGCAAGTGTAAACTTATTTTTTCTCTCTAAGAATAGGTTGTTGTGTTCACTCATAATTTTTCTTTATGGGAACTTACAAGCTACTTCTAGCTTAGCTAGAGTGTCAGGGCCTACTTTTATAGTAGAAAAGATCTTTCTTTTATTATATCTGTACCTGTCTGCAACAAGTTACATTGGAAAAGATCTCTGGGATCAGAGTCCAACCTATGACCAAACACTACCATGTCAAACAGACCATGGCACTGAGTGCCACACCCACTCCTTCCTTTAAACACCTCCAGCAATGGTGACTCCACCACCTCCCTGGGCAATTCATTACAATGCCAAATCACCCTTTCTGTGAAGAAATTCTTCCTAATATCCAATCTAAACCTCCCCGGCACAGCTTAAGACTGTGTCTTCTTGTCCTGTTGCTGGTCGCCTAGGAGAAAAGGCCAACCCCCATCCTGCTGCGACCTGCTTCTGGGTAGTTGTGGAGAATGATAAGTCTCCCCTCAGTGTCCTTTCATCCAGAATAAACACCCCCATCTCCCTCAGCTGCTCCTCATAGGACTTGTGCTCCATAACCTTCACCCGTTTCATTACCCTTCTCTGGATCAGTTCCAACACCTCAAAGTCCTTGCTTAATTGAGTGGCTCAGAACTGAACACAGGATCTGAGATGCAGCTTCATCAGTATCAAGTATAGGAGGAAATCACTTCCCTAGTCCTGTTTGCCACTGGACTGATACACACCAGGATGCCGTGGGCCATCTTGGCCACCTGGGCACACACTGGCTCCTGCTCAGCTGGCTGTTGACCAGCACCCTCAGGGGCTTTTCCCTGGGCCACTTTCCAGCCACCTTGTCCCCATCCTGTAGGGCTGCATAGGATTTTTGTGACCAAAGTGTAAGATCTGGCACCTGGCCTTGTTGAACCTTATGGTGTTGGTCTCAACTGTCCAGATCCCTCTAAAGGGCCTTCCTACCCTCCAGCAGATCAACACATTGAATCATGGCAATAGGTAAGGTGGGAACCTTAAGCCATTGAGGGCACTGTCTCTCACAATGTCCTTGTTGATAAATTAGAGAAATGTGCTTCATTGATGGACTACTAGATGGATAAGAAACTGGCTGGATGACTGTATCCAAAGATTTGCTATTAATGCCTCAGTATCCAAGGGAGATTCCTAACAAGTCGTGCCCCTCAGGGATCTGTATTGGCACTGGTAAGGTCATGTCTTTGTTAATGACAGAAACAGTGGATTGACTGCATTCTCAGCAAGCTTGCAGATGACACTGAGTGGTGCAGCTGGTGTGCTGAAGGGACAGGATGCCATCCAGAGGACTGGACTTGAGGCTTGAGGACTGAGACAATGTGAACCTCATGAAGTTCAACTATATCCAGTTGATTTGAGCAGTCACCAACATCAGCAGAGACTGTGCATTGAGAGCAGCCCTGCATGACTTGGCCATATGAGTAGGTGAAGAGTTAAATATGAATCTGCTGCATGCCCTTTCAGCCCTGAAAGCCAATTGTATGCTGGGCTGCACAAAAAGCAGTGTGGCCACCAGGGTGAGGGAGAGGATTCTGTCCCTTTGCTCTGCTCTTGTGAGACTCCACCTGCAGTACTCCATCCAGCTCTTGGGTTCCAAGCACAAAAGACAAGGACTTTTTAAAGTAAGGCAATGAAGATGATGAGTAGCCTGAAGCAACTCTCCTGTGAAGACAGAGAGTTGAGATTGTTTAGCCTGAAGAAGAAAAGACTCCAGTAGAGATTTTATTGTGTTTTTTCAACTTATATTTTTCTTACACGGATCTTATATTTCTTATAAGAAGGACTTTTACCTAGGCCTTTAGTAGGGGTAGCAATTTAAAATTGAAAGATTGTCAACTGAGATTGGTTATAAGAAAGAAATTTTGTACTGTAGAGGTGGTGAGACACTGGAACAGATTCCCAGAGAAGCTGTGGATGCCCATCTCTGGAGGTGTTCAGGTTGGATGGGGTTTTGAGCAACATGGACTAGTGGAAGTTGTCTCTGCCTGTTATAGAGGGTTTGGTCCAGATGAGTTTACATGTCAAAAAACACTAAACCATTCTGTAATTCTAAGCATCTTCCTTCTTCTGAAGATATCCAGGGGTTTTTTGTCATTTTTTTTTCCAAAGGTAATAACAGTGTTCAAAATTCGCAAAATCATCACAGTGCTACTCCCAAATGCAACTTGGAGGCAAAATTGTTGTGCTGGAAATGGTTCTGCAAAAGCTCTGGACAAACTTTACGGACTGGAGCATTATGAACACATACACAGACAATAGACTACCACAAAGCAGAACAGCAAGACACAAAGAAATGTTGCAGAGGCCGTGAATGAATGTTAAGAAGCATTGGATCACTTGTCCTTTTTAGCCAAGTTATCCAAGAACATTGTTTCATCATGCTTGGCATTCTTTACTTCACCACCTCAATTTGTTGACTAGATTGTAACTAGCAGCACTCTTTCAGCTCTGTTTTTGTGTGACTTCTCTTTATGTTTGTGCTGGTTTTGCATTAGTTGCCATTTGGTGAGGAGGGAAGAAGCCAGTCATGGAAATAATTATCTAAGAGAAGCTGCTAGCAGTTTCTTCCATGCCTAACAAAACCAATCAGTGGCTAGTTTTGAGTATTGGCAACCTGTTAAACCAGTTAAAGAGCTGAATATGCCTCTGTGAGATTCCCATTTTAAGATGAAGAAGCCCGGGAGAGGTCTCTTTTTCATCTGGCCTGAGAACAGGTAACAGGCCAGCCCGGCCCGCTCCATGTGGCCGGGCCGGGCCGGGCGTGCCCTGCCGAGGGGCCAGGCCCCTTCCCGGGGAGTCTGCCAGGCCCTGTCTGGGCCAGGCCCCAGCGGCTGCCAGGCAGGGGACAGGGAGGCCGAGGGCCTGCCCCAGGCAGGGCCAGGCTATGGCTGTTAGCATCCTGCCACCAGGCTGGCTTCCCCCCGCAGCACGGTCATGCCAAACTGCAGCTGGAACTAAACGCAGTACAGGCCTGGGACCAGCCATCCGGCCAGAGCGGCTGCCACCATCCTGGCCAGGCCCCCTGAGATCCTGGCACAGCCCCCAGCGCAGCCTGAATCTATCACTATGACCATCATGACCATCCACAGGCCCTGGGCGAGATACTAACCATTTCACTGCACAGATGGAACTTGCAAAACATCGATCCTCTCTTGAGTGAGAGAAAAGGATAGAGTGAAGACACATAGAGAAATAGCATGAAGACACCAAGGTCAGTGAAGGAGGAGTCAAGTCCCAGATGGGAAGAGAATGAGAAGATGCCTTAGTCTTAGGCTGAAATTCTTTTGTAAGGCCATGGTGGTGGACTGTGATACACTAGAATATCCCTTTAATTCATGAAAAAAGTATGGGGGTTGGAGTGTTCAAACTGTAGACATGAGCAAAGGCATTTGTGTTTGAGCAAGTAAATGTTGAAATAGCTGTCAATTGCATGAGAAGCTTGAACAGAGAGGACGATGAGAGTGATGAAGACCCTCTGCCCCCAAGGAGAGAAGAAGAAGACCTCTGTTCCCAGAGATGAAGATGGTCTCAGAGGTAGAAGAAGCGAACACTTGCTTTTGAACAGCTCATCCTTAAAATAGTACCCCATGAGTTTGACATGGCCCATGAACGGAGCTGCGGGAAGGCTGCATGAGATGGGAAGGATGTCACGAATGCAGATTCCTGGGTGGCTGCTATTTGTGAGAATTGAAGCCACGAGAGAACTGTTTTTTGTGGAGAAGTTTCCATGACAGTGCAAAAGAGACTCGTTTCCGTAAGAGAACTGATGAAAGACTATTTTAGAGGTGGTGAACTGGCCTAAGTCCCAGGTTTGTCTCTATGTTGTCAGTGGGAAAGAAAAGAAGGTTGTGGGGGGAGAAGTGTTCTGAAAGTTTTATTCTGATTCTTTTTTTTTCCTTTTCTTTCAGTTGTTGAAATAAAGTTTTCTTTATACCCTTTAAAGTTTTGAGCCTGCTTTGCTCTTCTATTCCTGTCTTCCAGCAGAAAAGGAGTAAATCTAGTGAGTGCCCTGGCTTTTGGCCAGCACTCAACCCACCACATTATTTGGTGCATTGGCCGGGAAACCCAAATTAGCAAACCAAAACTTCTACAATGCTGTAGTCTTTCTCCTGCATATCACACACAGAATCTTTTACGCTGGAAAATACCTCTAAGGCCATTGAGACAACGTTTGACTGATCACCATCTTGTCACCTAGACCACAGCACTGAGTGCTACATCCAGTCATTTCTTGAACACCTCCAGGGATAATGACTCCACCATCTCCCTGGGCAGTCTGTCCCAATGTTTAACAACCCTTTCCCTGAAGAAATTCTTCCTAATGTTCAACCTGAACCTCCCATGGTGCAGCTTGAGGCCCTGTCCTCTTGTCTTGTCTCTGGTAGCCTGGGAGAAGAACCCAGGCCCATGTTGCTACATGCTCCTTTCAGGCACCTGTAGAGAGCAATAAGGTCTTCCCTGAGCCTCTCCAGACTACACACCCCCACCTAGCCACCAGACTAGCCACTTCTCAAGAAACTTGTGCTCCAAGCCCTTTCCCAGTTCCATTGCTCTTCTCTAGACAATCTCCAGCACCTCAATATCTTTCGTGTAGTGAGGAGCCCAGAACTAGACTCGGCACTTGAGGTGTGGCCTCACCAGTGCCAAGTACAGGGGACAATCACTGCCCTGGTCCTGCTGGCCACACTATTGCTGATTCAGACCAGGATGCTACTGCCTTTCTGGCCACTGGGCACACCTGGCTCGTGTTCAGCCACTGTCAAACAGTATCTCCAGGTTGTGGTATCCCTAGGGGATACCACAAATGGCATCACTTTCCCTTGGAGATGATTTCCTTTTAGTTCTGTGTTAAGTGCTATGGGTCATGGTTTGTTCTATGTACCCCCGTTTTTGTTAATGTTAATGCTTCACCTCAGTTCTTGCACCTGCCCC
>WAAE01021534.1:0-54701 GCA_013400495.1 Nicator chloris
TGATGTATAATTTTCTACTATAATCTGCTCATGAAGCTACATTTCAGTTCAATAATGTTCCATTTTTCTCCCAAAGTTTCTCTTTCACAATCTGTAACCTAATAGCTTTTTTTTGAAAAGCTTGTATCTCAAAAATTAAGTGTTCTCATTCTTCATAGAGACTACTGCTTAACTGGATTTAAGTCTTTCTGCAGTGAGTTTTACCCCAGGTACCCCTTCATGCTCTCTTTTCCTGGGAGACAGACGCAAAGGAATACACCTGCTTGTCTGTGCATTGCTATGCATCAAAACTCCGAAAATGGAAAGTAGCCAGGATTACAGCCATAGGTCTTCTGGGATTTAATAAAAGAGAACTCTTAGAAAGAGAGGCACAGGAGAATCTAAGCTAACACAGAGAGTGGATTTCACTGTGTTAGGTTACACCTTTATACATAATCCAACCAGAATGGAAAAGAATAGTTCCTGAGAAACTGAGAATGAGGTGATCTTGGAAATCAAGAGTAACAGGCTAACTGAAAAGAAGAACAGAGAAAAAGTCCCAGACTTAAAAATCTATTTGATGTTTATAAGGTCTTAATGAAGCTGAACTGAGGACAGTAAAAATATTTTCTCTCAGGTTAAAGTTTCAGTTCTTCCAGACTATGCTCCTTACTTTGCAGTCAAAACTTAGCTGAATTTAAGTTTGAGTAAATATTTTCACATGTAAAAGTACCCTCAACGATAAGGTTTCAGAAGGGGGGTCGGGCTGGAATGAGGTCAGATTTGAACATAACTGAATCCAGTTTTGGCTGACAAATCCTCAGACAGATTCACCTGATACTGTAGGAAAGCTCTATGAATTATAAACCTATGAATTCTGCTACAGGTCATCTGGAGATGATTAAGCCTAAAGTTGACTGTATTCACAACTTTTCACCCAGGTGACTTCAGAAACAATACTGTACACACAGAGTTACAGAACATTTAAAAATTTGGTTCCCAAATGTCTCAAGTATCTTTTCAAGGTGACAGGACCACGTACGAAGGATTACGTTTCATCTCATTTATATTGCCTTTTCTGTTAGAGTAAGATTAATAATTCTGTTAGAATAACTGAGGAGAAGGAGCTGTTTTTTAAACACGGTGTTGTGTTTGACAGAGGGACACAAACAGCTTAAAAGTACATTTTTAGTGAAGTCACTATGTTGAATTGCTTTGAACAAATCAGGGCACTGTGTTACTGAACTAAAATATATTTAGAACTTGCAATTTTTAATTTTTTTTTGTTATTCTTAGAAAGCAACATGGCGATTTAAAGCAAAAATGTAAAGGCGACGCTGGCTAGTCTGACTACTCGACAGTTTTGTATCAGCCTCTAACTTTAGGTAGATGGGTTTCCAGCATCATAAAAAATCACCATAATTTTCAGTATCAGGCTGATATTAGGGGGTGCTGAATCTGTAAGGGCCCAACTACCTTTGAACGCCCCTGGACTCAACTTCTTCACAAGAAATGAAGGGCATTTAGGTCACCTTAAAAGAGAATCAATGCTTTGAAGGCACAGAGAGAACTGATCCCCTGCTACCTGGTAGTCACTTAAGAGCTGTTCAAGCCAGAAAGATTGAACTATCTACATTTGGTCCCTACTGGTATTTTATCTAGGTCAATTTTGATACATTCTACTACAATAGCATGGAGGATTGTCATTGTTTGTTTATAAGCACACAGAATACCTCAGTCTGTGAAGCTGCGAACGGAATTATTTTCACACCAGAAAAAAAGGTCATTAAAAAGTTATACAAACATTAACATAAATCACTTGCTAGCTGAGAATTCACATGCCTCCAGTTTCAAGTAAGACAGGGCTTTGTAAGTGGGCTGGAGGCTTTCAGAGATGTTTGTAACAAAGGAGATCCAGACTTAATTATAACAGCATTGATACATGCTAGTGTACCAGCACTATTGGTAAATCTCATTTCTTTCGCAGTATTTCTGATGGGTTCAAAATAGCCATGCACCAATCAGGACTCTCATTCTTACTCCCAAATCATCTAAATGCTTCATACAATTTTCAAGGTTGTATGGAAAGCGGAGCTAGTAAAAAAGACAGAACAATCTGTATACTTTTAAACTCCTCTCTGGTTCTCAGATTTCTGCATGTTTGTATTTTATTGTCTCATCTTGTTTAGCTGCCATAGCTACACAATGACATTATGACAGGATAAAATGATGTGTTGGAAAGAATTAAAAATACTCGCTTGCTAGTCTGGCTAGCCCACAGGCACAGAGAAATTGGGGAAAAGGGAAGATATCTATCACTGCTTGCTTAAAATATTCTTTGAAAGAAATGCTGATGCACAGACTTTCACTTATATAAGGAAGGTGAATGATTTAATCAGGTAATGATGGATTCAGGTGACATTTAGTGTTCGGCTCACTGGAGGGCTGCCATCTTTGCACCAGAGCCAAGGTCCTCAGGCCAATGCACCAAGATGTGAGCCTCCACCCTACCCTCCCATAAAATAACAATGATCTTAGCTATCAGCAAAGATGCTAAAAAGCCATCAAATCTTGTTTAATTTGCTTTCATTTCCTCCTAAACCATGTATTACGGGAGACAGCTTTCAGAAATGCAAAATACCCTTTAGAAGCCACTTCAGTCACGTGCAACTTCAAATCAAACTATGTTGCTGAACGTACATAGCTAGTTCTGTCTTTCTTGATTAAAACTTCCTGATTGAAAAATAAAAATGTATCTACTGTAAAGTGTTTGTACATTCACAGATCAAACTGGCTCAAAAATGGATCAACACTCTAAAGAGGATTGAAAAACCTGAACACTAGAGGGATTGAAACCAACTCTGAGTAACCAAAAAGCTGAACAAAGTACAAAGCAGTTTGGGCAGGCTTTGAGGACAGTAGGAACATCCCTGCAGAACTGTAGAGCTGAAGGCTCTTAACTGAGCAGCATAAAATGAGATGGCAGAAGATAACAGCAATTCAAGGCTAGAGTATTTCCTGTTCGTGTTAGGAGACATGGACAGGCAGCAACTCTCAGGATTGAAGCTCTTAATGATGAGACAGTGAGGGTGTGACTGCAGGGCTTCTTACTAACTACTGCTTTATTCATCCTGTGTATACACAGAAGATTGATGTCTCACTACTGCTCATCCAACAGTTTTTCTTCAAAAAATAAACATATAAACAACAACAACAACAAAAAAACCAAACCAAAAAATAATAAATTCAAGAACAAAGATGACTGAATGCAAAATATCTAGCTTTTGTGGGGAAAAAAATCAAACAGTATCCAAAGATTTGAGACTTTTGCAAGAAACCTTATGAGGAATGTGCAAGCTTTACACACTGTCTTTTCTGGCTAGTTGAAAGAGTCCAAAGACAGCAGTCTGGACAATTTGGAAGAAGGGAGGATGAAAGTTTTCTAGACAAAAGCCATTATTTTAGGGACATGAATACTAACATCAAACAGGGTAATGAACTGTCTTTTTAAGTCCTGCCATCTCAGCCTTCTCCTGAAAGGAAGAATACCAGTTCAATCCACCTGCTGAAATGTTTAAGTTATGAGCACTGAGTAATTACATATTATTAATGAAAATGTGTACTTACTAGTCTTTATGATAACTGACCAAATAAAAATTATGAGAAATATATTTACACTGAATATTCACTACAAAATATCTATCAAGTACAAGACCTCTGTGTCGACCACAAGACTTTGCACCCAGCTGACAACTGAAAATTTTTTTTTCCTCTCTTTCTTTTAATGAAAGCTCAGAGTTTTCAAGATAATACAGTGCACAGCAAAAACTGAAGAGACCCTAAAAATCAATGGACCTGTAACTATTTTTAGATGTTGCTATTTTCTACTATCCCTGATGTTAAGCCAATTTTGGGAAGATTTGGCTGTGTGTGTATTTCTGTGAGACACTTGCAATCAGCCACCATGTAAATTATCCCAGAAGCAAACTGAGAGCTGCAGCTGAGTGAGTACTAGGCTGAGCAGAGAGAACATCCAGTTCTTCCATACCTTATATCTCACAAAAGGGGCAGAACATTACTGCATTCTACTACGACCTAAGAAGACATCAATTTTATATATTGAGCTCTTTTTTGGTGGGTTTGTTCTCCTTCATTTTTTTTAGCCAGCAAATTGCTTGTTTCTATTTTTTTCTAATATTATTGATTTTTATTATAATTATGCACACTTTACCAAAACTGCAAACGTATTTTTGGGCTATGTTAAAAATATATATCCTAAAAAGGCAAAATTACTCCTTCTCCTACTTCAAAACAAGATTCATTTAATTTCTTAACATTTAAGACAATGCGCAGGAATTGATTCCAGGAGGCAGAAATGGATGTTTTTTAGACTAAATTACTAAATCTGAAAGGGAATTATAAACCCCATTACCCTTAAAAATAGGTGTATACTCTACATTAGAGTGATGTTTGCCTTGTGTAGGAGCTACTAGGTGCACTGTGATGCTTCTGTCTTGTGTGAGATGCTGGTGGTGCACAAATAACTGTGCTGGCTCTCTGACCAGCTGCCTGTGGCCTCCACCTACTGAGACCTCAAGAGACTCCTCTGGAACGGAAAGACTCCCATTGACTCAGTGGTAAGGACATCAAGCCTTACATGAACACAGGATGTGCTTCATAATCTGACTTTATCAGCTCAGCCTTCCTCTCCCTGAAGTCAGGGCAGTTGTTCCCATAATTTCAACAGGAATAGCACTGAGGATCTACAAGCCAGAGCTCATTTGGTAAACTGATGAATGACCAACAAAGGTTTGTGAAGTCATGTGTTCTTTTTCATTGAATCTATAATAAAGTATTCATCACAATTAAGTTATTAGCATTTAAAACAAGCAATTCTTTGAGCTGAAACATGTTATCCCTACATATGCACAGTTACAATATTTGACTCTTCAGGCAGCCTGGTTTTCTACTCTGTATTTCAAAGTGTGTTGCGTTTATTTCTGTTTTCCTGTTCTCTTATTTGCAGTTATGCAGCAGCAAACTCATTTTACAAACAAGCAGAGAGAGAGAAGGAACATGATATGAACAAGGAAGTGAAATGGTGCAGGGAAGAATGACCTCCAGAGCACTGGAACTAAATTCTACCAATTAGAACAAAAAACCTCAGGGGAATTATTCTTCATGCAAGCCTAAAGGTAGAATTTTCCCATTCAAATCAAGAGGAAGCACCTTTTTCTTATACACCTTTTCTCACCTACCACAACCCATGGTTTGATTTACCCAAATCAAATAGCTTCCGGTATTTTGGATGGTACCTGAAAACTCTCAGTATTTGTGCCAGTTTAGTCAGGACCATTGCTGAAGATGCTGCCATGACATTATGATGGGTGACATATGTCCTATTCTTAGTTTCTTGATTATGGCATTTCTTTTCCATGCTTGGTTTTGCCCTGCTGCATTGTTTTTGTCTTCACAGCACTGTCACCTGCTGATGCAGCTCGTGCTCTAACCGTGCTGAGACTTTTTGCACAGCTGCCAGTTCTAACTTGAGCTGCGTGGCCAAGTCCAGGTTGCTAATCTGGAGAATGACGTCTCTGCCTTGTGCTCCCATGCCCAGAAACTTGCTGGCTGTGGTGTGGTGTAAAATTGCAGGTTACCTATTACTGCCAGAAGCCAACACTTCAATCAAGTTTTTGTTTCTGTAGCATTTTTTTTTTGGTGCTCAAAATGCCACTAAAATAATCGTGCATCAATTCAGTCCTGTAGGACAGCTATTACACAGCAATTAAATACCATTTATAAAAGCAGAGTTGCTAGTTGAAATTGGTGCTTGAGGTTTAGCAACCACAAAATACAAATTGCTTCAGTAGAAACATTTTTTGAGCTTTTCTGAAAATGTTCTTGAAGGTCAAGTAAAATCACCTACCTCTTCTTTATTTTATTTTTTTTTTTACTTTTTCCAAAACAGACACTTGAAATAAGCATACTGTTTCTGTATGTGTGCTCATTTTACATATAAATCCAGGCCACCACTATGAATCTTTGTTACTGGTTGCCAAGAGTGTAACATTCAGCTCCATTAGAACAACAAAAGTCTCATGTTTCTTTTTAGTGGCCGTATGGCCCTCATAAAATGGGTACTTCATGCTGGTAAAAGGCCCAAATCCCCCCAGCAGCAAAATGGAAGAGAGAAGAATAAAATGGTCACTGCCTCAGCAATAGATAAATCAACATTCATTATTTTTCCTTATTAATTTTACATTAAATATAGAAGCACTATTCTTGAGAAATCTTGACCAAATGTTTTGAATTTGGGGTTATGTGAAATTACAAACTGAAGCTCACTTTATGTCCGTTCTTAAAAAGAAAAGTATATCACCAGATTGCATTGCCTTTCCTGACAATTTCAGGTGCTCAACATGTATGAAAATCAAGCAGCTTTTATTGAGGAGCTTAAATTTGGACTTAGCAACCTAATTTTAGTCTCTGAAGTCTGAGTTTAATTTAATGTGACACTATATTCCTGCACAGGCCAAGCTTGGCCTCATGTTCTTTAAATAAAGCACCTTCAATTTTACTTGAAAGGATGATATCTAAATCAAAGTAGAAGGTTATTTTGTCTCCATAGGTTCTGAAGCTGGAAGAAGCAGTCATGCAAATTTTCCCATTTGTACTAATTTATGCCAAAATATGTGGCATATTTGTAATAGGCATCAAGAGCAGAACAGTAAAAAAATACTTAGCAGACACCAAAAGCTGACTACTTAGTCTCCTTAGAACATGATCTCACAGTTATTTGACGAATCCATTTAAGGCCACTGTTATACAGTGGGGGAAAGACCAGTTATCGATACACTGATATGCACAAAGCACTACACCACTGCATTTTTGTTCCAATTGTACATGCACTGGTTCTTTAACAAATAGAAACTGGATTTCTGCAACAATTTAAGTACAGCAGTGGTGTATCTAGGAGCAACACACAAGCACGACCCTATGTGCCAGCCACAAGGTGTGCTCAAGAGGCGTCCATGACAACCTTCAGAAAATGCTCCACTTTCTTCACAACAATCATTTATGGGAATCCAGACAAGCTCACAGAAAACAAATCTGAACATCCACTGGTTAGCTCCAGTGTTTTTCTACTTTTTGGAATCAAAATAAACATGGCATCGGGCTAAACATGACAGACAGAACTCTCAAAGAAGCCCAAAGGGGCTCCTTCATGAGCAACATCTGTAGGACCAGGCAGCAAGAAGAATGAAAAGGCACGGTCTGAAGTCCTAACAGGCTTCAGCCAAAGACTATACATTTTCATTCTGAGCAAAAGAAAGGAAGCTTAAGATACAACCAACCTTGAATTGTCCTCTTGAAGAAAGCCTTGCAGGCCTCACAGGAGGCCACTCCATAGTGGTACCCTGATGCAATGTCACCGCACACCAAACACAGTCTTTTGGGCATCGAGTTCAGCATATATTCACACTTGGTCTGTGAGTCTTCAGCAATGGTACTGGAGCAGTCATCGTACCGTTTCCTGACCGGCCCGTTGCCCCCGAGCCCTGTGGCCGAGGGGTAGAGGGGAGGCGAGTCCAGCCCGTTCTGATGTCCATTCATGGTGGAACTGTAGCTCCCGCTGGCGTCGGAGGAGCCACCGGGGCTGTGGTGGTTGATGCTGTCCGTCAGAGAGGCGGGGCTCGATGGTTCCGTCTTGATGTACGACGAACAGCTGGAATCAATGTGTCGATCTTTGCTTGACATTCTGCAGAGAAGCCTGCAGTGGCGAGAGAGAGAAAGAAGAATGTGTGTATTAAAGACAGTGCTCTTTAAGGCTGCTCTGGAAGGGTTAGGGACTGCACATCATTCATTCATTAGTCAATACTTCTTGTTCTACATGAAGGTAATCAGCATAAGGGCATGACAGAGCTTTGTCAAAGCTCCAGACAGGCAGTAAACAAAAACTTTAAAGAGACCAAATCCTTCTGTTGTCCCCTCCACCTGCCCTCTAGGCTACATGTCAACTTCACATCAACTCTAAATTCTGAACTTGTCATCAAGCAAGTCAAAAAATTTTAAAATTCCTATCAGGTGGCTTGGCTATTAAATGTCTTCATTTTTCCATCTATACTTCCTTTTTGTAAATTCTGCCATTATCAGAAACAAATATTTTCAAGTTTGACCACATAAATGTTCTGGTCTGTAATTAATAGTTGTCAAGACACTTAACTAAAACACGTATCCATCATCTATTGATCTCATCCAAGAACTGAAGAACAAGTCCCTTGCAATCTTTATTTTCTTCATTAATATTGCTTTATTATAGATACAGCTATTTAGTAATGAAGTGGGACATCAACGGGGTCCTCTAACAAATAATTGCAGCTGAACTCCATTTTCGCAAAATCTAAGTGAAATGATTCATCAGCTGTGGCTGCAATTACTTTCTAGCCATTATGCTCAGACTAACCAGTAATAACTACACCACTATCCCATATATCTACAGCTCTATAGGATCTGACATCTTATGTGTTCCATTCTTGGACTAAAAAAATGTATTAGAGGAAATTTTACATAAAAGTTTTTCTTTCAGAAAGTGCGATTTTTGTCTTGTCAGTTCTCATAGTTTCAGAACTAAGCATCTGAAATAAAACCATACAATATCAGATCCAACAAATTAATGCTTTCTACAGGGAGGACTGGGAAAGAAATCTATATCTACTTCCATCCCCAAGTTTTTTTAGTATTAACACATTTTGGGGTGAACAAAGGACAAAAATAATAATTAGAAGGCTCCGATTCAGATATTATCTTCGTTTTCTCCAGCTGTGATTATGAGATCAGAGTAGCAAATGGCCTATCCAGCATTTTCCTGACAGTACTCTCAGAAGCTGCCAAAGTTCAGATGATAGTTATGAACATTCCTTTAGAAACATTAACTGCAGAAAAGCAACTATCCCATAAGACTACCTGGAGCTATGGATTTGTGTTTTTAAAGCAAGTATGTAAGTCCAGACAATTTGACGTAATTTTCAAAAGTAATTTTTGAGATCTTGTCTTCATTTTTCCACTTCTTTTATTTAAGAATAAAAAATTTTCATCAATTTCTACTTTACTATCCGGAATCAAACTCACCAGTGGAAAAAAGGCATAAATCAAAAGAGTTGGCTTCCTTTCCCATGGGGGTAATGGAGATCAAAGCCTGACCCTTCATTAAAGTGTTTAAGATGAGATTCACCCTAAAATCAGTGCCCATGGATTTTATTTAGACTTCTCAATTGTTCTGATTTTTACTGTAAAATTCTATTGAAAACAACCAACGTGTATATTTGGAAAACAGCCAGACTGATGTACAGAAATGTTACCATCTAAACTTAAAATCAGGACTTATTTGGGGAGGTGGAAGGAGAAGGTATCTGGTGTCAGCAAATAAACCAAGGAAATGGGAAGGTTAAAGCCATGAAAATATCTTATTACAGTGGACCACCTGCTTGTGTTGTCCTTTCCTCAAGAACTGGAGGGGGGGAAATCCCCTTGCCAGCCTGCTGTAGCGTGTGCCTTTTCTTCTGCATCTGCTGCCTTGTAGCCGTCACTGTTAATGAGTGCTGTAATTAATAGATAGCTCTCTCTTGTCTTTCTACTTGCACTCTGGGCTAAGCACTTTTCTCAAGTCAACGTTTGAAAGAAAGCGGGTCGGCACTGACTTACAGCAGCTCTGCGAATTCCTTTTAATTTAGAGCACTTACACCACCACTCCACTTATTACCTTATAATTACTGGACCGCTCTCACATACATTACGATCTCAGACTAGAGTTAGAAGTTATTAGGGTACTAAAACATGGTGTCTCTCTGTCTCTCTCTCCTCTTGCATTGACAGTGAATTTTATACAGCTATGATTAAAATTATCAATTAACTTTCACATTTTACCAACTAATTTTTTATATTATTTTTTCTACACACTAAGATCCTTTTATTGACTAAACAGGCACTTGGTTCTTTTTTCACCTCCCTTCTGCCTCCCTTCACACGTAAAGTCTCAAAACACAGCACTAGGAGTCACTGCCTACAGTCTGTCACAACCAGCTTGACGGCACATTCTCGTATGAAACTTCCATCACTGATTTTTTAAATTATTTTGTGCAATAATGAGCACGAATGTCACCCCTCCCGTTCCTGAAAAAAAACCAACAAACCCATTTGCAATTAATTAGCTCGTCAACTGCATGTTGTTTTGGCCAGTGCAGAAGTGGCTATCTCCCACTCCAAGCAGTCAGAACCAAAATACCATCTCAGCTCTAACAAGCAGTAAAATCTGATCACCAGTGCTGCCTATGCTAAAGCCAGTCTGCTGATGCCTCTGCAGTAGCAGGTTCTGGTAGTAACCAAGACAGAGCTGCTTCTGGCTCCAGCTTCAACAGCACAGACCGGATTGGTGCACACTGGCAAAGCGTAAACGCGGTTAAAACATTAACTATTCCAGGGAAAAGTGAAAACAACAGCGCCTGACTCTGAGAACAAAAACCTTCTCAATTCCCAGAAGGTGAAACAGAGACAAGGCTGGGTACTGGCTGTGGGTGGGCAATAGACACCTACGGCTTTCACTCCTTCCTTACTGCACCACTTCTGAACAAAAGTAATTCAAGAGCCATCTAAAACGGATGGCAGGTGTGACCACCATCAAATTATCATGCTGAACATTTGGAATAATGCCTAAGTTAGATCTCTGTAAAATCCCTCCCTCAGTTCCCTCCTAATTACTACTTAGCTCGTTACACTGAAGAATTCCTAGACACCATTGCATTATAGTGTAAAACTACAGTTGGAGTTTAATTCTCTCTTCCTCTCTGTGTCTGAAATTCTACAGCTCTATTATTCAAGCCTGAAATATTCACAACTATCTATAAATTCAATTGTCAGCCAGTGGGTTTTATTCTAGACCTCACTTCAATCTAAAATTAGAGGCACTAAAATTCACATTAACTCTAAGAGGAATGTAGTGAATAAGACTTTATTTCAAAAGAACACCTTTTTGTCAGAAAGAGCTATTTTCAAGATGATGGCTTTATCTGCATTCAAAGAGAATAAGCCCAATTCCACATTGTGCTGTTAATGCAAAATTTTTAGGTCACATTGGATTAATAAAAATCTAAATTTAGTTAAGGTTTATGAATAGAAATAACATGTGTCATATAAAAACGTACAGTATTTATTTTAAAGCCTTGGTGGGGTTGTTTTTTTTCTTTGCTAGATTTTAAGTCAAATAAATGGCAGCTCCATTTGTGGTGGGCTGTTCTGAAGTAAGTTTTCTAAAAAGTGGGAAATCTCAGGTAAACTTTCCTTTCAGTAGCTTCAGGAAAAACAACAGGCTCTAGAAGCACTTCCATGGCCATATACAAGAGAAAATACACAGGGTGCTGTAAGCCATGGCTAATATGCAATATACAGCATTAACTCTTCATGTCTACACTAAATTTACTTCAAAACTTCTTCATTTAAGAAAGATGTGAAGCCAGGATCTGCTGGCAGAAAGATACAATGATAGAGCACTGCAATAGGCAACAACTTCTTTAAAATGGTCTTAAACAAGAGCGAATAAATTGTAATGCTATGTGCTTATGAAAGGCTGAATATATTAAGAATTTATTAATGCAATCACATTCATATTTCCATCTACCTGCCACATTACTAATGATATTGACAGTGCTGACACTGGCTAAATCAGTATCAATATACAAGTGGAATGCAAAAATTAACTGCATCTGATTACAGTATATAGCCTTAAGAAAGAAAGCCTCATTCCAGCTACTGGGAGCTCTTTATATTCCATCTATATATATATAACTGGTTCACAAAGTTACTTTTCCCTCATCTCCCTTATTACCAATACCCAAAGGAGGTCAAAACAACATACTGATACCTCATAACCACTGAACACATTTCAAGTTTGTTTTTCAAGAAGGAAAAGCTCTGCTTACAGCATCATTCGTTATTTCAGAGCCACTAGTGGCATCAGTGGCAGTAATAATTAGCTACGAAAATTAAAGTGACCACTTTTACTGCAGACATACACTAAGGCCCACTTTTACCTGCACATAAAGTATTTCCTTTTCTTGGGGAGAGAATTGCCCTAATTCCATAAATATCAGAATAGGTTGTTAGCAGTTGACATTTATAATGACAGCTACTACATGGGAGTATCAGCAAGGTAGGTGTTATTACGCACACCTAGGTACTTTTCACGCTAACAGTACCATCCATCTGATCTTCCTCGAACATGGATGGCTACCAAAAAGGTCTTGCTATCTTCAAACTTTAACTGTGAAAGCCAATGCATTAAAGAATCTCTTTGTCTAAGTGACACAGTAAGTCTGCAGCAGTCAGGAAGGGAAGCCAGATCCTTGCTTTGACTATAAATAAATACCACATTTCTTTCTAAATACTGTGCTTTCTTTCAGTAGCATTTCGCGGGTCTTTACTAAAATCAGTAGACAAAAAAGAGTCAGCGTGTTCCAGTGACTTCCCATACTCTGTTTCCCTGACTGTAACAGGGAAAAAAAAACATTCGCGCGCAAAGAAAACAAAATGTTGCTTCTCGCACAGACACCCACAACAACACCTCAAGACATTCACCAGGTCCAGTTAAAGAGCTGAGTAACAATTTCAGCTCAGCTGCTTTACACTGAGCATTTTTTTTCTGCTTCAGCTAATTGCACTCTAGTAAAGTGGTAAAATGTGAATCACTTAGTAGGAAAATGGGCACCAGCTGCTATTGTCAGAGAATGGAGATGCCGAAGAAAAGGAAAGTGACTGAATGAAGTGTCATGTCAGAAATCAACGGTGCAACGTGTGATTTGAGAAAACATGACTACTTTACAGAGACAGGGTGTCATTATGGCATCACAGTAATACGATGCTTTGACAACTGCTGGGTCTAACATATCATCATTGCATTAAGGTGCACTGGCTTAGTTGGAGGAAGGAAAAGAAAGGATTTCTTCTTTTTAATAAGAAATATGGTAAGGCCTGCTTGGTTAACCTAGTGGATGAGACCATTAATTGCAAGTATTGCTAATCTTGTGCTATGCATGCACAAACAAAACTGTTATTAGGCTCAAGGTCTTTAATAATCAACACACATGTACAACCGTGCAGTAAGGAGTGCCCGATGCAAAACAGAACAGCTGTGGTGGTTTGGTGGGGGATTGAGGGGGGTTTTAAGAAATGCTGAATGTTTCATTGCTTTTTGCAATATCTTCTATGTTTTCTTGAGACTTCCCCATTTCACCTTGGGAAGGAAAAGCAAAGCAAGCCAGTGACTCCTTCCAGAGCAGCTGTCAAAGCCAGTAGCAGCCGGAAGAGAAGGAGCAATGCTTGAAGCCATCATGTTGTTACCAGCAGTGGCCTGAGTTAGCTGATGACTGCTGACAGAGGATCCAGCTTCCCCAACAGTTGCTATTGCTCCGTAAGCGATCTACCCAAGCTCTGCTAAAGCACTTCCTGCACACGAGGCAGTGGAAGACTGCACTACTGCGAGCCCATTTTTAGCTCAGCAAAATGAGCCAAACAAACCATTATCTCTGACCCCTCAGATCTGCACCTCATCTGAGAGGCTGCACTTTGTTTTCTGTGCTGCTTTTAAAAAAAGCAAAATTTTCAAGTGGCTGGCTTGCTACTACTACAGACACTCCAAAACGAGGGAGAATTATTTAAACCTCCTCACCCACCATATATAAATTCATTATTGCTTCCTGTTCTATTTCAAGTTGATTCCCCATGCTTCCTGGTTGATAAACTTTGTTAACAAGAAGGAAATGATCCCGAGATACCCCAATGTGTTGCAAATTATCACTGTTGACAGCTCCTACGTTTAAGGATTACATCTGATGCAACAATGCATACTAGTGTCATTTATCTTTAGCTCATTTCCTTGGATCTATTTCAACTGAGGGTGAGCATCTCTTGTTTATAGCTCTAAATACTGTAAGCGAGCAACTGGCAAATCAATAAAACTGTTAAATGCATAATAATACTGTGTAATTACTTACATGATGTTTTGCATAATTAACTGTCTGAGGTGTTCCTTGATATAATGGATACTCAGAGTACAGAATAACCTATAAGCCTATAAAACACACCCTGTTTATACAAACAGAAATTATGTGTAAAACTCTCATTCTAATAGTCCAAATCAGGCTTTGGCAGTATATGACAGAAAGCCTTCCTTTCCTGCCAAGTCTAAATCAATTCTTATGGCATTACTTCATAACTAACGTGCTATTTCACTGATGATGACTATTACCCTGATTACTTGGAAGTAATGTAGTAATAGCAAAAATACACTTAGATTAAACAAACTACTGGTATTTAATCAATATTATTGAGACAAACTAAGTGTTTTAATAAGTCTGTATAGATGCACTAATGCTGGTTTAATTAAATGTATCCTTAGACATGCACACGCTCTGCAGCACACAGAGCCTATGGTTTGACAGACTATAACATAATTCTTCTGAATTTAAAAGCTGAAGCACTTAGAGACAACATAATTTAGATATTTTCAAACTAAAAAATTATTGTTCTTTACAACAAGTACTCTTTTAGAAACAAAAGTGAGGAATAATACTCAAAGACCTCACACCTTTGAGCCACAACACCAGACATCTGAAAAGGTGCCAGCCCTCAGTGGCATAGTTGTCCACTGTACCCAATACATGTCACTGCAACACACTCACACAAACAAACAAAACCTCTAACTGAGAGGGAAAAAAACAAAAGCATACATAAAATTGCACCAGTGACCTTAATTTTTGCATGTTTTAAGTAGAAAATATCCTATTAGCTGTTATGCACTACTATTAGGCAGGCCATCACCAAAAAAAGTTTCCTACAGAAAAGACTTACCTACGTATATGGATCTCATGTCTTTAAGCAGGAAAAGATACCTCTTTCAGTATGGCCTGATGATTCAGTTTTCAAATATTTTAAAACAAAAAAGGGCAAATATTGAAGAGAAAGCAACACAGGGAGATGGCACTTCAAAACAAAATCATTCTACAATGCCTCAAAGTTAAACACAGAAGAAATTTATTGGGTTTTGTGTATATATTATGGTCCTGATACAACTTGGAGAATACTTCATGTGCCTACTTAGTTTTTAGTGGGTCTGTAACATTTTTCTCCTATGTCTTTAACATTTTTACAGCTAGAACATGGCTGCTGCTTGAAACTACAATCCTACCACTGTGATACCTTAGACTTACCTTCTGTCATTTAGTGACTTTTAGCCTAATGTTATATATATATTTTGTTGTTGTTACAGTACTTAACATCCCTGAAAACAGCCAGCTCTGCAGCAAGAGAAGAGATGAGAGCTGCACCAACTCACACCAGGAGAATTCCCATGCCCAAAAGTTCCGACCAAAAAGGCTGTCATGTGACAATGAGAATGATAGCCAAGCCTCATCATATGTAAATCAGTCAACTGATCAGGAAGAGTAAGATTTTATTAGTCCAAATGCAGACTAACAATTCATGTCACATGCTGTAAGACAGCAAAAACTCTGGTTAAGAAGTGTTTTTCTGTTAGGGAGCATCATTCTGCTTGTGGTTATATTTCAGTGGTATCAGGTGGAATCCACCTGGTGTCTCCAGTCCCCAGAGGACACGGTAAAATGTGAAGGAGTCGGCTATTAATTGTGACGATTCTTTTTATTAATGGAAATCAGCTGAAAGAGCAAAAGAAAATGAAATGCTACATTCAGCTACTTCAAGAGATAAAAATAAAAAACCACAAAAGTAAGTAAAGATTCATTCAAGAACATAACAGGCTTTTTAAGAGGGATTATTTTGAAATGATTACAGCATCAAAAGCAGTTACTTGCGCCAGTCAAAGCCAGTACTAGAGATCAGAGAGACATAGCTGTCATTCATCACTTTCCAAAAGCAAAAAGAAGACAAAAAAATGCCTTCAGTCTCAAGAGAGAGTCAAAGTTTGTATCATGAGAGATTTTTCACAATTTCTGGCAGCAATTTCGCTCCATGGCTGAAAGGCAGTGTAGGTGTGCGCACACCGTGTACCTGTCTCCCCACCCAGCTCCCTCACTGATTTTCTGCAGATTTATAGCAGAAGAATTATAATTTGCACGCCAGGCTCTGTTAAATTGGAGAACCGATTAGAGAGAACACACCAGAAATAGTATCAGAGAGTGAGCGTCTTAAAAGACTCAGGACTAAAACTTACAAAGCAAGTGATCCTTCTGCCACCCCCTCACTCAGCTGGCTCCCAGTGTGTGCTGTCCTCCCAGACACATGCCATGGATTTAAATACCCCCCACACATACATGTGCGCTCGCACACGCAACCAAAAAGCCACTTGGGGAGTGGGGAAATGACGTTTTCCTGCAATCAGTGTTTAAGTGAATGTTTGTCCCAGTGTGTTACACCATGCTGTCAGCAAGCAGCAGGGAGTCGTTGAGTTGTTACTACATTTGATTTGACTGCCAGTAGGAAGCTTTATTTCTACCAACTGTTAGTTGCCGGCTCTACAGATCTTCTCCTAGTTTGAGAGGGTTTTTTTGTTTCTTTTTCTTTTAGATACAGCCCATTACTTTTTTCTTTCACTCTGAGGACTTTTAGTGTATGGCAGAAGTATCTCCACATCTCCATGCATCACAGTAGTCCCTTTGCTTACACTTGCTGACTTACACACAAAAAAGTAATTGTATTAAGGCAACCATAAGTCAATCCTGACACACATCAAGAAAGTAATTTTTATATCTGGAACCTGAATGAGAGGAGCAAAGACGAATATTTACATAAGCAAACTGAAACAGGGTTATTTTATTCTGATCTTTTCTGAAAAAATATGGGATTAGACTCTGAGGAATAGATATGGAGAGATAACCTGGGTACATTTTCCTTCCAAGGGGAGGATCTGCTCTCCAGGTCTTTATATGTTTCCCAGAGTTCTCAGTAGGGCTTTTTGTTTGCTTTTTGTTTATTATTCACATATCTCCTGAAAGGTTTCTGCTCCATCAAACAAGATCCTATAACTTTAACAGTTGTTTACAATGCTTCCTCTTCCTACACAATAATGATGATTTTGATAATTAGGATCTAATTATAATGGATCTGACAACAACTTCCAACAACGAAAAGCATCTTTAGAAAAATGAAAGCATATGCGTGAATAGTGCAAGGAGGTGGGGTGGGGGAGAGAAATACATCCCTATGAGACAGCCCGAGAATTCAGGCTGAATGGAAAAGTAATTAACACTAAAGAGCTAAAACTGTAATTAAAGAAAATTTCATTAAAGAGAGGCAGGTGATTCCACTTCCCTAAATATGACAAGGTGCTGTATGAAAATAAAATAGCAGCCAGTTTCAGTGAGTGGAGCAGGAAAGCCATGTCTTTAACCAGATCAAATTCTCGAAATTGGCTGTCAAGACGGGATTGTTGTGATTTATACCCGTCTATCAAGCGCATGAAAGAGAGAGACAGGAGAGGAAAAGAGGCAAGCTGCTGTCGCTTCCATTCGCAAAGCACCTTTAATTTCCACGGCACCATCTGTTACCAAATCTAATTCACATTCCCTCCTAATCTGGTTTAGTTCTGTAATACTAATTCTTCCACTGCTCTTATGAACAGCGCTCTCAAGAAAAAGCTTTGGTCCTGGGTTGGTAAAAAATTGAATATTATAGAGTTTATGTTCTGGTGACTTAAGTGAAGCATGCTGCCCATTAAAACGAACTCCTGGTAAAAGGATTTGTTTTCAGTGGGTGCAGAGATACAGAATTGCTCACATTTGAAAAAAGTCATGGGGGGAGGAGGGGAGAGAAAAAAAGGGGGGGGAAAATCACGGCTGATGATGGGAAAGTAGGCTGTGGACATGAAAGCAGTGGTTGTCATAAAATACAATTGTTGTCAAGTTTAGTCACTCTCAGTACTGGCTATAAAATCACTTTGTCACGGTCTCATATTGAAAGCTTGAAACTGTATTTTTGATAAAGAAACTAAAAGGAGTGAGATGCAAGATTCTACAAGGGAGAAAACATTCCTTTCAAATTATGAGATGCAAGTATCTGCAGGAAACCTAAAAGGTAGGGACAAAAATTGAAAGTGGTTTAAAACAATCTCTAGAGTGTCACAGTCTTACTTTTAGCTATGTTATGATGACAAAAATCCCAATCACTTTTGCAGGACTTGAAAATTAAATAGAGGACCAGGCCTTTTCTGTGGCTAAGTGTTCTCAGACAGGGAGTCCCTCAGCTACCGGGTCTAGGGTTGGCTCAGCTTTCCTGGTTCCCATACAGAGCTCTGTGACCAGATCACTTGAAATCAATATAAAAGCAAGGAAGAGGACCTAGGCAAGTACTATTTATTAATAACGATCTGTAACTTACTGATTTTTATTGCATTTCCAGAGAGTACCCCTATCTCACTCCTACAGATGCACAAAACAAAACACAGAAAGGTGAAGAGTTGTCTAACACTGCTCACCAGGAGAACATCAGGGCATAGGAATCCTACCATGGTCTGGGATAATCACAATCCAGTATATTTTGTTTTCTATGGCTTTGATTAAAACACATTTTGGAAATTTGAATATTTATGCCAGAGAAGGGAATTTGCCTTTCACCTCCAAAATGGGACTTTCATTGTTTTGAAATATATAAGGGTTTGTTTTTTTCTAACTGGAAAACTTAATTAAATTTCCTTTTACTCCTAATTTGAAATGTTTATTTTTCTGTTAAATTAATCCAGATCTCTTTGTGTGAAGTCTTTCCAAATATAAAGCCTATGGCAAGAACAGCACTAGCCAGCACATAGGGTAATGTGTGAGCAATGTGTAGTTGTGAATAGTCCAAGGTTTTTATGATTGAGGTGGGGTTTTTTAAGGATTTGAAATGAAAGAGGCAGACAATACTAGGAAAATAAATACTTTGATAAAGTATTTATCATATACTTTACAAATACAATTTATCAGAATATCTGCATTTGTTTTCTACAAAATGCAAAAAGGAGTGCTAGCTTTCATTCTATGAAAGAGGAATGAATAAAAAAAAAATCCACTATTCCTTGTCTAAACTAATTTTTAACTGCTGTGAAACAGCCAGGAACAGAGATTTCAGTTCTACAGACGAACATGAATTCAGAAGAAGACTCCTCCTCCTCCTCCTCCAATATCACTGCTTGATTCTCAAAGTGCTTAAATTGTCTGGGTAATGTTATAAACGGTGTTGGGTTTGTTATTTTAATGGGAATAGTAGCTAGGAAAACAAAATCAAATTTGTTCTAAATACAGCACATCTGCCGTTCATTGTGGGTCAAAACCTTGGGTACAGGGGAACAGACCAGCAATTCTGAAGCTCAGCAAATTTATACCAGCTAATGGTGTTATTCCCTAACCCAGCCTGTGATTTCAGAGGGTGTAAGGTCCTGATACTCTTGATACACAAGATGCAAGTGGATTACCATAACCTACTGCACCCAAAGAAAACCACACTGACGTGCAAGGACTTGGAGAGCACAGCAGTCTGTTTATTTACTTGAACTAAAAGCATTTGAGTGATATGAGCCCCATGTATTAAGAACCAACATTTCTATTTCTACACTATGAAGCCCTGTAACAGTTTTAAGTGAAAACTGTAAGGAGGAAAAAATAACCCTCTTCCACTGAATTATACTCTTTCTTTGCTTAACTATCTTGACTCCGGAAGCACTGGAAAATAGAAACAGACTAAACATGTGGTACTGATGACCAAATTCATCACATATTGTGATAAATCAGAGAATTCGTAGAAGCAAAGCCTATGCAGCTTAAAAGTCTTCTCTTGTCTATCTTGGATTTTAATGTGTGATTACAGATTCTTACAAACAAATAAATAAACCCTTGGCTTTTCACAGTTCCCTGTTCTCCACCTATTACTATGTGTAATTCAAACCTATTTATGCCACTGGGTTTACATGTCAGAGATTTGCCTCTGGTATCAGCAGCAAAGGTCAGGAAGCAAAGGCTTTCACTTTTAAAACATTTACATGATTCCAGAAGTTTCCAGGATAAGCTTCTCACAAAGTCCTGATATTGTTTCTACTCTTAACTTTTGCCCTCTATTTTGGTGGGAATCAGAGGGGAGAAGAAAGAAATTCAGCATATTCCAGAAAATCGTCTAAAGTAACAAATATGTACCTGCTCAGTTATAACATGTACAACAGGGATGTTGCTACTTGCAATTATAAAGCAATTGTATCAATACACTGCAATCATTACATGCTTCACCTGTGGCCATCTCTTCTGGAAAATGCCCACGAGAGGCTTGTCCAAGAAAAGCTTTACATGAACAGATCAGCATTAATCACTCCACATTGCACGCTGCAAGTTTCAGCTGTATTTTAATGGAATATTTGCTTCAGTTATTTCACCAGTATTAAGTCTAGATCAAATACATATTTCTTGTACAGCTAAAAGTTCTGTTTAAGCTGACTGTCCTTGGGTAAGCAGTGAAAGGAAGATTGGCCTGAAGAAAGTGTGGCATTCTACCAGTAAATTCAAACAACACACACCTGATCCAAAGAAGTTTTGTGCCTCACCAGCTTCGGTGCAAGTTCAGGATGCTCGTCAAACCAAGGATCAGCCCTGATCAGTTACCAGGATGGCATTAAATGATGACTTTACCAGATTGGGAATCAGATTTTTTTTTTCTTTTTCACATGATGGAACTGGGATCTGGAATAAGAATCATTTCACTAAGCATCTGCTTAGAAGATGCACTGAATCTGCTTCACTTTTTCCCCCAGTTCTTTACACAGTAGAGGGTCTGACAGTAAATCTTTATATTACTATTACTTCATGGAATGAATAGCCTGGTGTTCTGAAAAATAAATTACAAGCAACAAAGATAACACCAATATACTCAAGACTTTAACTGCCTATAGTTGGAAGTTTAATAAACTGAGGGTGCTTGTGGAGATCAGCATGAAGACCTGAAAGAGGCCACTCTCATCTACCCCTGGATGGCTGCATCGTTCTGTAAAATCCAAAACGGGACATCAACTGAAACATCCGTCATAAGACAACAAATAATGATAGCCAAATGATGATGTGGGATTGGCTGACTGTACATTATACAAGCATGGTTATCCTACAGGTTGTATTAAATATGAGAGCCCGAGATTTATGTTATGGGTGATAAGGCCAAGAATGCTGTAAAAGTGAAAAAATATGGCAACAGTACGCAGTACATCACTACCAGGATAATTATTTATATAAAAAGTTCCCATTCTTACACTTCCAACACATAGGGATAAAATTCATATATTCAAAGAAGACATAATAATAACCTGTCAGCTTGTGGTGATGGATATGTTTTTAATCCAAATGACCACAATAGCCACTCTACCTGTCATAAAAGGACACAAAAAATTGAATTTTCCTTTCATAATTCTTTAAGTTGTAAGGGAAAAACACGGAAGCATGATAAGTGGCTCATTCTGGTGGACAAATGGACATGCAGTAGTAAAATGTATGAATAAAAGGCACTGTTCCTTCACTAATGCTATTTTCACTTGTTACACACTGCAATGCAGGCACAGGGAAGGTATTCCTTCTTTGCCTTTTCAAGTATACCCCTGGATAATCTAAGTTATATTCCCTACAATATGAAACTGCAATAAAAAGACTGAAGAAGTGTATTACACTCTTTAGCTCTCATTTGAAAGCAATCCTGCACAAAGTGGCACAAAAGCACTATTTCATGTACATCTTAAGGACTTCAGGTTTCTACTCACATAGGTCCCCTATTCTTAAGCTCCCTGCTACAGGGAAGGAGTATCTGACCTGTATATCTAGATTTTTTAAAATTCACTCAGTCCCTGGCAGAAGTTTCATAAATCTATCAGATCCTTCTGATGTAGAAGGAAAATTACAGAGTCCATTCCTGTACCCTGAACCCACAACACACACAAACTCACACCACACATTTACCACTAATCTTCCCCAGCCTGCATTTTTCCAGGGGTAAAAATGACAAAGAAACTTAACTAAGTTAATTTTAAGTGCTGAAAATGTAGGCAGACTGCTCAGTTATTTCATTTTAAAAGATCTTCATTTTCCCATCTGTGTTATGGCAATTTTATTACACATTCGGCAAATTTACAGTAACAAGATGTTCCCCTGACAAATTAATCACTTTCCAAGCATTTTATCATATAAATAAAATATCACCTCAAGAGAGAAAATCAGCTCAATCAGTTGATTTAACCCATCTTTCGGGGAACTCGTCTGAAACAGATTGAGCGCATTTTTTCCGAAGAGGGACTGCCTCCCGGACTCCCAGCTCATATGGCGAGGATTTTCCAGGAGAAAATATTTAAGACTAGCTGATAGGATGCAAGATTCTTCTGTAAGAACTACCTTGCAGCAATGACAGATCTCCAGTGGGAACAAATAGAGATTCATAAAGAACTCGGTAAGGGTTTTGACTGAGAAACTACATTTTTCCCCTTAGATCACTGAAAATAATTTCTGCAACATTTCCCTGGTGTTATTATTATCATAATGTAAGAGTAAAATATATGCTGTTTTAATAATCTGCTCTAGTGTTTTAAGAATCTCACAATAAAATAACACAGGTAAAACTCCAACCAGTTTTGCAGCTGATGACAATTTTTTGCTTGGCTTTTTAAAATTTCCCCAGTGCTCTCTAAGCTCATTCTGGAAAGTAAATTTTGTTTTTATGAAAAATAAGTGACTGGCAGCATTAGCAATGCAATACATGCACAGAAGAAGAGTGCATTCAACTCAAGTTTTCCCAAACTAATCCTTAACAAACTCAATGCCTTTCCGGAGAGAATCTGTTACTAAAGCAATTCAACTCCTCTGCCATTTAACCTTTCTCTCTCTGCCCTGCTCTCCCAGTTCTATCTTCAATCAGGGACTGGCAACAAGTATAAACAAGAACAAGGATGACAACCTCTGTTTATGTTGCTAGAATCTAAAGTTGTTAAAAAATTAAATTTAACTTAGCCAGATGTGTTATTTTTTACCAGGAGTTAGTAGTATCAATACAGGGTTTTTATATTCTAATACTCTGAAGAAGTATGATAGCAAATCACCCTTTTGCTCAGAGCCACTCCACCAAGACAACACAAATATGTAATCCTTACAACATACTCTTCAATGAGATGTTTGCAATACTCTCAGCAACAAAGTTGCCAAGTGCCAAGAACACGAGAATTCACGCATCTAGACAGGCTTCTCACTACCTCTTATCCCCTCAGCAAAATACTAACTTTACCTCCCCAAATACCAACATGCAAAAATGCATATAACAACACAACCTACTAGCAGGAAATTTACGGAATGCAGTCAAATAGCAACATAAATGCTAGGGATCGCTATATAATTAATAATGCTGCAAATAGATATTAATTCTACAAGGTCTCAATATTAAAAGCTGCAAGCTCTGTACAACTCTGAATGGCTTGTGAGCTGTCAGTAAATCAGGTTTAGATGACAAATTATGAACTTACATGCAAATACGGAATTCCATATCTTACATGTACTCTTTTGCCTGCTGAAATATTCCTGGCTTAGGTACTTGTTTTAAAAATTACTCTCAGAGGTCGCGAAACACAAGAAAGAATTTTGAACACAAGTCAGAGCAACTTTAGGTCTTTAAACAGATGAAAACTTCAAGCAAACAAACAAAACCCAACAAAAATGGGGGAAAAAAAGCCAGACACAAGACAGTTAATTATAGTACTTGTTAATTCTTTTCTATACTGGAAAAATGTAAATATTTGTTTCATAAGATGCAAGTGAATCTGGCCAACAGGAAAGAGCTTATTATCCTTTAACCCCTTCCTTCAAGTACTTTGCCAGGAAATTTACTACCTATATCAAGTGACTCGGACATGCAAGTTTGCAGGATATAGTCCCAAAAGTTAGTGTTTCATTAAGAAGCAGCCTCTTCACCTTCTGCTAGAGAAAACCCCACATTCTAAACATGAAGTATGTGTCCTGGAGACATAGACCAGGAAGAAATGCTTATTTGCAGTGCTTCATAGAACTGTATTTTTAAAAGACTTGGAGTACCTGGAACCCTAAATCAATGGAAGATATCCTATTCTCAATCAATATGTACATATCAACCATTTTTTATCTAAACTAAAAGCAGTGCTTTTTTGAGTGCAAAACATGACGTTCAAACTGAGCTAAGAGAAAGTACAGGGAGAAGATAGTACTTTCCCCTCACTTAAAGCCTTTAAACGGAACAAAGTTCAGTCAGTTTTAGTGGTTATCAGGACTTTGAATCCAGCATCCTGCCAGATAACTGACAGCACAGCTAGCACAGCTAGCAGTGCAGGCACTGTGGAAACAAATGAATTTGACTCCATACAGTGAAGATAACTGATTTCAATATTTAGCTCACCTGGTTATAGAATCTGGCAAGCATTTTACAAACACTTCTGCTACGTTCAAACCACAGAGCCATCCACAGAATGAAGGGCAAATCCCGCAGACCTCACATAGGGCAGAAAGTTCAGGATGAGAGGCAACCTCAGAGAATGCTGGGTGCTCCTTATTTAACCAAAATTCCTACCAACATCTATTTATGTTGACAATATCTAATTGAGGCAAAGTGTGTTCCTCTGACACTCCTTTCACAGCCGGCTGGTGGACAAGGCATTTAGATGCTTCAGCCTAAATGTCCATGGGATACACGGAATTTCTTTAATTGGCTTTTAAATTTAAAATGTAGCTGTTCTATTTAAAGTTGTGTCCTTGCAGTTCTGAAGTAGCCACTAATCCTTTTATACACCATAAAGTATTTCCATCACTTTTTCCCCCTGCAATTGTCTCCTGATTCACCGCAGCACATATACTGTACTCCCAGAATTATTTAACAGTGGAATAACTCTACAGGAAGAGTAAGAACTCAAAGACCTGGAAAGTTTTAATGGGGGGATCACATTTTAGATATAAGATGGATAAGCAAACTGACTCAGATACTTTAAAATCATCTCCAGGATCTTCACTTCTGCAAACAACACCTCTTCAATCTGAGTAAAATACAGGACACTGGATCCTTTAATTTGAAAGATGACAAAGTGGATTATTGGTTAGTTACACGTGCCAGTAGGGTGATCCATTACCATAGACGCTCTATTGCGAGTACACGATGTCCGCCTTAATAGTAGTTAGAGCCTTATTGGCTTAAAAAAAAACGTAAAAAGGGTTTTGCATGTGAATTGAACTTAATAGGTTTGACATGGACTAACCTTAAAGAATCCAATCCACTCAAATCCCTTTGAAGGCTGCAGCTGAATTTCATGCAAATCTTAGAGAAGTAGCCAGGCTGCTGGGATTTCAAGATGCCATGTCCCTTTCTTCTGCAGATCTAAACCCAGGCAAAACAATGACACAAAACCCTCCCACAATTTCAAGGATTCCTCTTAAGATGATCCTGGTTTTGTTCTTTGGCCCAGGGAAGTGTGGCATTTAAAATTCGAAAGCAAGAAGAAACTGACATCAGGAAATAAGACTGAAGTAGGAAGCCAAATCTTTTTTATCCTTAACACAGCACTGGACTACTGTTTCAAACACTAAAAAAAAAATCTGACATGGCACAACTATTATTAAACTGCTTAGAACAGAAGGATGGAGACAAACTTTTACACTCAATGCAATAATAATTTTTCTTTTCTAAAGATAATTCAATTTTAGAAATAAATAATCCACCAAAGTCTAAATCTTCTGGTGGTCATTTTGAAATTCAAGCAAGCAACTTGAAAATAAACCTACTTGGTTTTTTAAGGCCACTCTATATATGAAATTATGTTTTCTTACATAATTTCTTACATTTCTTTTCATTTCCATTAAAAATATTTTTAAAGATTGAACTGTTCTGTGTATGTTTATGTAGGCAGAAAGGCACATATATATTTGTCTGTGTAACAATATATATACACTGACAGCTGGAAAATTATTTGTTTGATGACCGGATTTAATCTTCACCTGATAAACATGAGAGAATATGAAAAAGGAAAAGCATTTGTCAACTGCTTTTCCTCTTAGAATAAAGTACAGATGACTACAAATCTAACTATAACCAAATCAAAAGCACATAGTGTATAAAGCACTGACTATGCAAAGCAGTTATAAATTCATGGTTAACAAAGGGCACAGAAAGCCCTTAAAGGAAATATTTTATTTCTGCTAAATTAATACCTAAAAGCATTACATTTCATCAGTTTCACTTAGGTTTAAAGTCCCCAAAGATTCTCCTCCTGAAACTGGCTATATTTTATGTGCAAACCGGGCTGAGAGCTATCTAAATCTAGATAAAACTCATTGGCTTGTAATCTTCACAATGATCTATACATCTAAATCTATATGCAAATCAAATGCTCTCATGCATTAACGCATTCCAAAGCACCTAGGAGTAAGAGAGTGCTTTCTCCCTCTTGCAACTCCCCTCCTTTGCTGCTCTCCCCCTCTCTTTATTTACACTAGCTACCTAAATAATTCACACTGCCTTCTTTTCAGGCTGAATGTTGCTCTGCTGAAGCCCGCACTGAGCTATTGCAGTAACCAGATGGACACATGAATGCAGCAGGTGGGACAGATGGCAGCCCGCCCTGTCTGACGCTGGCTGCCTCAGCCTGGGCTGCCTTTTCCTTCCAGGTACATTATCATCAGTGTAGCAGAAAGCAGCATGCAGAGGGGAAAAAAACCTTTACATGCAAGACTGTGGGAACTAGTTAAATGAATGACCAGATGCTTATTTGCTTTCTTAACCAAAATGCAATTTACTGAAAGAGTGTGTAAGACGCATTTCCTCCCTCTCTTCCCTTACAGGAGAAAAGCCCATCTCTATTCTCCAGCAAGCCCCTGAATGTTGTATATAAAATAAAACAGGCCTGAAATCTTATCAAGATCTTAAACCCATGAGTTCACAAAAATTCTGATTCTCCTTCAGTTTCCAAATACCTCTACTATTTCACAGGTAATTGGTCTCTTTTTATATATATAAATCTATATATCTTCTAGTACATGGTCACAGTTTTTAGATCAAGTCTTAATACCTAGTACATCTACAGTGAAAAGCCGCAGCTTCCATCATGGGTTATGTCTCTTGACTGAATATCTTCTACCCTATCTTAAGAGGTATATAGAACTACTAAGTTTATTACAAAATATTTGACACTGCTAGGGAAAATGCAAACCAAAACTGAGGCAGTAGGTCTGTCTTTGACTGCAAAAATTAACAATTTCATGTGATGCTTTCCTCTATGGAACACCGGGCAAAACACACTGAAGAAGACACCCAGAATTATAATACATGTTTTGAACAAGAATATAAATTGAAAAGAAAGAAATCTGGTGACACATCTGGCAGAGTTTGACTGGCACCAGTATCATCATACCACAGAAGTTGCCCCTTTTATACAAAATGTACTGCTGTCCAAATAAGCAGAAGCAATTAACTTCATTTTCTTTTTCAAGTCAGCAGGCAATTGATACAGCTTATTAACTGAAATCACTGTTCAAGGAGCATTTTTCAAAATCGTATTGCAAAAAGGTATCAAATGTAAGCAATGAGTCCAATGCTCTGTGCAATCCTGTACTAGCCAGATTTGTCTCTCCAATCTCCTTACCCACCCCTCGTGCTATGTCAACACAAGCAGGCTGTGTTGGTCCCTGGTCTGTCTTCCTTTCACAGAGCTTTTCCCTCTACCTCCTCATTAACTTCACCTTCTCTGAGCTGACATAGATGAAACCGGCCATCTCGCCCTCAAACACAAGGTAGATTTCTGCTGATCTACAACAAAACAGCCTATACTTCCTTGCCAGCCTTTCTTGGTGTGCTTAAATTAAAGATACAGCATCACACACAGAGATTTTATGCAACTATATATGCACACATAGACAGTGTGGTTAAATTTGCCACATTAGGAAAGTATGTCGTGCCCTTTTCTGCAGCTTTCATGAATTTCTTGTCTTTGTAGTCAGCAAAGTCCTTGAATAGGAATTACCTACGTATTTACACACTGTACACCAAACACAGTAGCATGACAGGGGCCTCTACACTTCCTTAATATGAAGTATTAGTCGGGTACATTGTATGGAATTGATTGGCAATTACACTCAACTACTGAGTCAAAAATCATTTTGGTTTGGTTTTTTGTTTTGTGGGGTTTTTTTTTTCAATCAGAATAAGCAATTCCATGATGTTGAAGGCAAAAGAAAAAGTGTAAGTTGAGACATGCCCTGTGTGATATTCTGCTTCCCCTGAGCATACTGGTATAACTGGAAAGAGAAACTGACTGTAAATATAAACCTGCATGGGTAAATGAGAACTGGTCCAAACTGGCAAAGGAAGCCTGAAACAAACAAGAACTTATCTCTTCAGGGATTTAAACACACTCATTAGGGACTCAAATAATAATAAACATAATAATACAGCATCTAGTTTCATCTGGTCCAGGGAGAAGACATAGCAGCACTATCAAAAAGTCTATTCTTGTTTATTTCTGACCAGGCAGAAAAGCCAGGAATTACAGAAAACCTCAAGGGACAGACTGCTTTCATGGGATGCCCAGACTCATTCTAAGGCCAAAGAGGTTAAGCACTTAGGATAAACTTTGGATAAGCAGCACAACTTCTGTATGCTTACATGTCCTAACTGAAAATCCTGAACTTCAAGGTTTTATATTACCACCTCTGAGGGAAAAAAAAAAAAAAAGGCAGAAAAAATAAAAAGGTCGAACAACCCAGGGCTTGACCATACATGCAAACTCATAAACCTATGCAACAGATTTGGGACCAGCAACTTCTGGAAATGGTGAACTATGTACTACTAGCTACAGAAAAGCATTTTGAGCTACAGTAACCGGTTTACAACACCAGAGAGCCAGTAAAAGCAGTGCACTTTACAAGTGCTATCACACCAGTCTTGATTTCACTATGATGATATAAGCTGTTTTCTCAGCAACAGCAGATGAACAGAACTCTGAACATGCAGGAACACCCTCTTTAAAAATAAACCTCTGAGCCACCACCAGGTTGCCACAACAGTGACACACACATTATTGGAGAAGAAATCACAGAACCACACTTGGATTCAAAATGTGGTAAGCTTGTTTCAGTACTGATAATGAATTAATACATTGGAAAATTAGGACTTCCCAAGTCTTCTGTTTTCATTATCAAAACTCATTGTTGAAACAATCGTGTATATTCTTAGCATTGGAACTGTGTGCTTAACTCTGTGTGTGGGGGAAATGCAATAAGAAAGAACGAAATCATTAATTTTATAATGTTTTAGGTATACTTTCACAGTGTGGGTATTAAAGGAATTGCTTTTAATGATGGATTTAAATGTACTAATTAATAAGGTAAAGTGACTTACCTTATTAGGTAAGTCAGGTATTTTAAAAAATAGATTAATTCTTGACTATTTTTTGCTCTCAAACAAACCCACTCAATTCTCTTTAGCTTCAGATTCAAGCTCTGAATGTAATCTTCCTGCTTGGGTAATGCTTGTCATTGCCTTGTGCACAACATGCATAAGCAAAGCTCTCATCCTATCCCAAAATTCCCTTCAAAAATCAGACCTGTACCTCTCTAAAGAGGTGTATAGGGATGTCCTGAAGCAAAAGGAGTCAAATTGCAGAGGTGTTTGTGAAGACATGATCTGCACCCTACAAAAGCAGCTATGGTTCATAAAAGTATTTCATAACAAAAACACCAAAACAAAAAGAAAAAAGCATGGGTAAATACATCTCTATGACCTAACAACTTGCAAGGAATGAGAGTGATGAAAGGAGAATGAATGATTAAAAAAACTTCATTTTGTTCTATGAGAAAAGTAATTGTCAATCCCAATCCAATAAGAACATCATAGAAAAGAAGACACAATTATAATTAAACTGGACTTCCTATAAATACCATGAAGCTGATTTTCAAAAGGATCAGATTTTCCTCAGAGCTCTGGAAACAGATCTGATGATTTTTCCTGAGGTTAAGTTTGCACAACTTATGAAAATGCTTACCAGTTCAGGAAAAATGAGTTGTTTTTTGTGGGTTAATGTTTTGGTTTTGGCTGGGTTTGGAACTGAGAGTTTCTTTTTTTTTTATTTCGTTAGAATTTTTTTTTGCTGAGAGTTTTTTGGATTACGGTTGATTTTTTTGTTGTTTTGCTCTTCTTTTGTTGTCTTCTTATTTTTCAAATTAAGCTATATATATAGTGTTAATGCAGCTTGACAGATACCAATCTCTTCTCAAATATGTTCCAGGAATAATGGGAAAGAGAAAAATACTTACAATACAGAGCGTAAATTAAGGCAGATGTTGATATTGAATGTAATGGATACAATAAATACACGGTTTTAACAGCTCCCAAATATGCAAACACAAAGGAATGGAAAAGCTGCCTTTTAAAAGGAATGAAGAAAGAAGCAGACATTAAACCCCAAATTGCAAAGGTGTGATTTCAAAAAGACAGTAAAATCTACCTCCCCCTCTATGTCAATGACTAAGAAAGTTTAAACACTGACTGCTGACGTTCCATCCTCCCTTTCCTCTGCTTCAGTTTTGAAGCACAGATTTTGAATACCTTGACATTTACCTCCCTGCCTTTGCTTTAACAGTAACTGAGGTGCACTCTTGAAGGAGGAAAAAGTGTCTTTAAAAATCTCAAATGCATAATAATTCTTGCACTTATTCCTTTGCAGCTGAGCAGAGCCATTTACATAGTCCACTAAACACGTGTTTAGTAAACACGACAAGAGTGCTTCTATCTTACTGCCCTTGTAAAACCAAGACAGGGGTTCTGTTTTTAGTGCACACTCTGGTTCAGCATTAATCCTGTTTTATGTTGTTCACACCTGCTGCTGACTAGCAGCCTGCTGATGGGTTGTGGTTTGTGCCGCTCCCAGACAATCCTCACCAGCTCCAACAAAAAACTGATCACTAAAGTGGAAACAAAAACTCAACTGCTGTGCAAAAACTGTAAAAGGCAAGAAAGACCTGACATTTCTGCTTCCTTTTCCTTATTCCACTAATCCCAACTGTTCAAATTTAAAACCGCTGTTTAAGTGCACATGCTCACATTTAGTTCTCGTGCCTAGCTTTTCTAGGAGTTCTTCTCCAGATAGCAAATCTTAGAGACAAATGTCATGGACACAACCTTTATAAGTATATGCTGTGTAACTCACCTTTTCCTTTGTGCCTAATAAAATAATAGGCTTTGCTCTAACAGAAGTACTGAATGCTGATAACGCATCCTTTTGTGAACCTTTACAGGAACAGGCTTTTGCAGATTAAAAAAAAACAACAAAAACAAACCACAAAAAAAACCCCAAAAAACCACCACAAACTTCCTTCAATATATTTTCACATGAAATTCAAGATATTACTGTTGTAGAAATCAGGTTTTGTTTCTTAATCACAACACTAATCTACACACAAGCATTAAAAAAAAAGGCCATAAAGTCACACCTATGCTTCATTTCTACAAAAAATGAATGCTTTATCCAAGACAAAAATGTGGTCTGTGATTAAAGGAATAGGTCTGAAATTACAGTGTTCATAGCCAAGGAGAATAAGAAACTCAAGGGAAGCAAACCAAAGAAAACAGAAATCTTTTGTTTGGTGAACACATGGAAGCAAAATGTGCATTGAGACTGAGGACAGAAATCATATGCATATTTACCAACTTGGAGGCACTGTTAGCTACAACATAGTTTTGCACTAGAAAAGCCTCTAAAATGGAGGACAGTGCATGGTACTTTCACATCCACTTTATGGTACTTTTTATATGACTAAAACAACATGAACAAGCATCAGAATATTTGTCTCCTTTACCCTGTTATGCCATCTTGGTCTATTTCTTACTACAAAGAGAAAAATGCTTTCTCTTTCTGTCCAAAAGCCAAGTTCTTATATCTCTTAAACACTATACAAACCTTGTCATAAAATGTTGGTTGGAGGCCAGTCAAGGCAATTCTCCATCTATTAAAATTTATTTTGTACCCCATAGGCAAAGACACGCTGAATGACCCCTGGTGATTTCTGAATAGGAACACCAAGGTGTTTCTGCATATATATAAAAAGGTGACATGCATCAAGCACACATATGTATTCCATGTTACAGCTTTACACCACAAATTCATCACCAGGAACAAACCAAGATAAATCAATCTTTATGTAAATTCAGCATTTCAACCTCTCTTGCAATTCAGATGTAAAACCAAGGAAAAAAGGGGTCAGTCTCACTTTGTCTTACTATCTCCATCTGAAGGATTTTTACCTCTTCTGTAGGCAACCCTAGGCTGAAGATACTGGCATAATGCCAACACTGCTTTTAGGCTCACACAGAAAATACTATGGGGTAATCTTAGTATTTCCTGGTCACAGTCCCTTAGGCAACTCTATACTGGTGCAAATGTCACATCCTGGCAGTGAGTCCTTGGACACAGGCTCTACTTCTTGACTGATTTATTTTAAAATACTACCAAATCATTCATTTTTTTTAAATCAATTACAAAGACTGTTCCAAAACCTGCTAAAATGAATGGCATTCTTTCCACTTAGTCTGGAATCAGTTCACTATCAGTAGAAGCTAAAGATTTCTTCAAACAGATGCAAGCAAGACCTTTGCAGCAGACTGTCCTTCTTATCTTGGAAAATCTCTCCTAACTTACCTAACAATGGTACAAAAGCCTTACATTAATTTTGTCAAACAGCTGCATCTGCAGTATTCCTGTTCCAGCATTACCTAATGCACAAGTATTACACCTTTTTTTTTTAAAATTGGGGGGGGAAAAAAGGGGGGAGGGGGTAAGGGGGAGAAGAATCCCCCCCCCAGCCATCCATCAAGTGTACATCCAGGCCACTGCTCCTGAGAAATTTAATACATGCTAAAGACATAAAAAGCTTTCAGAAATAAAAGTGCTTCAGAAGCTAGATTTCAATATTGCCAAGTAGGGTTTCTGCCAGATTACAAAGTTGACTTAAATGCCAGGACACCACATCTTAGAGGCGGCGGCAGCAGCTTTCATATTGCCTGTATTAGTGACTGAAGTGTATTGCTGATTCCAAAGACAGACTATCATCATCTGTGGGGGAGAAGAAATAAATAAATAAATAAAAATTGGCTTTCCCTACCAACCTTGCTACCTGCTGCCTTGAAGCACTCTTTTCAAGTGCAGCCTCTGCAGAAAAAAAAAAAAAGTTAAGACTACTTTATTTTGATTATAGTGGTTTCCCCAGGCAGGGATTTTTATTTTGTTAGAATCTTTAAACCATTACACTTTCAGTGATGCATTTTTATATTTACAGTTGACATCTTCATAGAAGAATGAAACCTTTGAGCAACAGCTCTAAAGCATGAAGGTTGCCTGCAGTAAGTACTTAAATTATTTTACACCCAAATGGAGCCAGTTGTTTTTAGCTAAAATTTAATAAACCTTAAATCAATGACCTTTCTTTTACTGAAAGCTCGCACTTGGGAAAACTAACTTTCCTAAGAAACATATTTTGGTGAATAAATGCCAAACAAAGGGCTATTTAAATGTGAACATTGTCTCGATTTATAGCTTGTGAACATTCAGTTCCTAAATTCCTGACTGCTACCCTAATGTATAGAACAGTGGAGCTTCGGTTTAATCACATATCATTGATTTCAAAGTGTCACAGGGATCTCATTGACAGTAATCAATAATAATCCAAAATCAATCAAATATGGTCTTGCACTGTCATTTGTCAAATCTGAATATCCCAGAATTAATTGTAGGCACGTGAAAGAAAAAGAACGTAGAAATAAAATTTTAAAAAAGGGTACAAAAATACAAATCAGCCAACTTTGAGAAAATAATAGTTCATCTGAGCACGCTTCATGCCTGCTGGGGTAAGTTAATGATGAATCATACCTTGCCTTCCCAGCAAATACTCTGAGACACATTCTTTTTTCAAACATGAAAATACACAGCAACTGAAGGCAGCAGACACACTAGTAAACGATGAAGCATTATTTTATGAACAGCCGTGTTACGTGCCAAGTATTAAACGTGTTGCCAGTATATTACAAATTGCACAAGTATGTTACACTATGAGGATCTGCACGTTGTAAGTTAGCCACAGCACTTCACAAAGCAAGAAAGGGTAAAATTGCTGCATTTCTGTACCAAAAGCATGAATAGATGTAGCCACTTATCAAAAGAGCTGTTATTGTTGCCGAGGACTCCTCTCTCAACACATTCACCTGTAATTTTGTCAAGGTAATAAATCCTTCCATTCATTACAGCACACTCAAAAGCACCCTGCTATTTAATTTAAATGGAAAAAAGGCCCAAAGTGTCTAAAACATTTACTTTTGCTAATGTAAAAGTGCTGGCATTTTACTTCATTCCTGATAAGCCGGTGCCAATGGATGTGATTATTCTTTTCTTATTCAAAGCATATCAGTAGTTCAAAAGCACTCTCAATCTTATCAGGTGTATGAACAGCACAGTTACTGAAAACAGTTTGTACTGCTCCTCTCTCTTTCTGCCAGGCTATCAGATAAACCCAACTAACTAACTCTATTTACACACAATCAAACATAAGCTGTGTCTTCAGCACACTGTAGCCTGTTTCTGGCAGGTTACAGGTTTTCTTCTTGACATTAGTTGTAACTAAACCAGCAGCAGCGAATTAGCTTACAACAAAAATACAGTCACACAGGGAGGGAAAAAATGAGAAAAATTTTGTAAAGAATCATCACTTCCATCTCAACATAGCACAGGAATTTATCTGGTACTACCTGGAAAAGAGCATGGAAGCAATAGGTTTCAAATGCATTCAAAACAGATTTGACACAAGCCTCACCAGGAGAAAAAAATGATTTCTATTTGCTTTTTTTGCTTATTCTGTTCTCCTGTCCTCTAAGAACTGTCTCAGATTTGCTAAAGATGAAAAAGCAAAAGAAAGAAAGGAAAATGGTTACAGTGTCGGAAGGCATTTAAATACCTTTACTGTTTCTTTCCAGAACAAGACAGTGATTTCTCGTGATCCAGCCTTCACTTGGCACTAAAAGACCCACCACACAAACGAAACAAACAATATCCTGCACTCTCCCCCAGAAAAGCCTCTTGGCAACTCTCCTCTTCATTCAGTGTCTCAGATACAGAATTTTCAGTGTTAACTAGTGAGGAATAATAGCAGACCAACAGACCAACTACTTCAGTACTAGCATGGCTTTGAAAATTTCTCCTGCCACAGGAAATAGGCAGAGCATCCCTTCATTCTCCTCAGGGTGACACTGTACTCCTGGGACGACCGCCGTATTTGAAGAGTTAAACATTAACCTGGCTGTGCGCTGGGCGCTCTCAGCTTGCTAAATGAAAACTTCTGGAACGCCAGGAGAAATCCTGAGTTTCAGCTCTTTGATTAATTACAGCCTTCCTCGGAAGCTGGAGCTCCAGCCCCTGCGTGGAGGCTCCTTCCCAGCGCCCCCTCCCAGTGACAGCCTTTCCCCGAGTACCTCTGATGGAGCGGCAAAGGGCAGGCCCGTGCCACCACCTGAGCCCATCCCGCGCCTCTGCCTGGGCTCCCGGCGCAGAACCAGCCATCCTCGAGATTTGTGGGAGAACAATGAGCCGAATTAAGCCAAGTGTGCAGCGCCGGGTAATGCGGCCTGTTGTTGTTTCCCCATCTGCGACACCGGGGCCTGGTGATTGATGGGACAGGTGTCATTCATGCCAATGTCAGCCACCGGCCATGGCTGCTCCGCGGCCTTCGCATTGCCCAGCACCAACCGGGCCCGAGCGGCTCCTGCCGGGAGAGCGAGGGGGTGTCCCTGGATGTCACTGGGCTACGAGGAGTCCCAGTGTCACCCCTTTCATGCTGAGGGGAGCAGCTGGTTGCAGATGTGGCATTTCGTGCCACTTCGGAAACATCTTGTCTGTCCCACCGTGGGGGCGGCTGCTATGAGAATATCGCCAGGGAATTCTTTCACTGATGGGAAAGTGAATATAATTCAGTAGAGATAAACTTGCATTCACAGAGCATTAAACCACCATAGTAAGGGGCGAAAAAAAATCCACTTTTTGATGTAAGAATTTTACCATTCTTCAAAGATAATATTGCTAGCAATATATGGGCATTTGCTTTGGTAACACACTCTCAATCTATTTTAGATGGCAGGTGAGTTTCAGGGCTTTTTTTTTTTACTAGATGCTTTTCTTTTTTTGTCCCCTTTAAAAGGGAAAAAATAATTGTGCAGGAGAAATCCTCACAGACTTGCTGAAATTAATCCCTCTGAAAACTATTTTAGCATTAATACTTGCCAATCGAGTATATCACAGTCCACCTAAAGCAGTAAAATACCAGCTTAAACATAAAGGGACACTGGCGTTCATCCTTCACAAAGACAGGAAACAAATCCTACAGCCAATTTGAAGACAGAAAAAAAATCAAAAGTAAATAAAGAATACATAGAAAATTGCTTGATTCTCTTATATTTTCAATATATGGAAAACCATACAAACTGCCAGTGGTACTCTGTAAAGCATACACATAAAAGAGTATGATTTCACCTTTTTAGTTAACTACTGTTTTTACTAGATTTTCCTGTTTTGTATTTCCTTAAAAATATTCATGTGTGAAATTGAAAAAAGTGTTTCTTCCAAAAACAGCTCTAGAAACAAACCCAGAAATAGAGGGAAAGGGGGAAAGAGCAGCAATATCACAGGTAAGAATGGACTGAATAAAACAAGTCACCTCCTCCCCACCCATCCTGGCACCTTTATATGGGAAGGAATTTCAGAAATGCTTAGGAACAAGTTAGCAGTACATTTTAGATATGACTTTTTCATTTCACTCACCAGCATCTTTGCATCTACAGGACTTTAAATTGTTTCGTATCTAGCTGGCTTGGGGGTCAGGGGGGTGTGTGTACACATGGCTGGCTTGAAATTTTTTAATGAGATTTTTAGAGGTTTTAAATTTTTGTTTCTATATTTGTTTGTTTAGGGTTGAGGGTTTTTTCTGAGGCCATTCAAAACAAGCAACAGCAACTCCACATCGTCTTCTCATTCTAACTTGCCAAAGCCATCAATCTCTGATCACACCTATTAGAATCTCACTGTAGCCAACGCTACATTTTGCGACAGCTTGACCAGTTGTTTAAGGAAAGAGTGTGTGATGGAGCAAAGCTAAATCGACACATCTGTGATACTTCTGACACCCCTCAGCATGGCTAATATTAATTTGTTTTCTTTGGCTAGGTAAGTGCTGCCAAAACACATTATATATGGTATGTAGTTCCAATCAAAATGATGAAAAGGAGATGCGCAGGGTTTTTTTTTTTCCACTTACAGCAACATGAAAACACACAGAGTGGTAAGAGACATCTGCACTAAGCCACAGAGTAGTAACTTGGAAAACCTCTAATCACTTTATCTTAAAGTTTGGTTTCATAATACAACCCTTCACGAGAATCTGCCCTCCCATATAAAGACAGCAGTTCAAAGCTGCAAAGGGTTTTTACTCAGGAAAAGAGAATATAATTTTCATTGTATGATGAAAAGACGTATTTAGACTATTCTCATGTGCATAGGGGTAACTAATCATATTTCAGCAGGTTATCATCTAAATAAATGTGCACAATTCTATACAAGGATATTATAAATGGCTTGATTAGAGTGAGGACAAGGGCCTTTATTTCATACACCCCACCATACTAACTTACCACACTGTATGGCGATCCTCCTCCAATTTCATACTTAAGGTTCTGTATTAGTGGCACAAAATACTAAGTTTTGAGGGCTTTTCTCTTGTTTTGCCATGCCTTGTAAATAATTTTGATCTAAATAAGAAAATTTCATCTAGATGACAAAAATTCAGGATGGTGACCCACTGTAAGAATAAGACATTCAGCGGTACAGAAAAACAGCATATGCTTGTCTTATACTCCGTAAAAGTACTTCTACTGCTCTAACTTTCCTTAGGCTGCTAATAGACATTTCTCTAGCAAGTATAAGAAGATGAAGTGAAAAAATAAAATTTATTTTAATTTTAAAAGAAATGAGTAATGATGTTCTGATTAAAAAGCTACGCTACTTAAAAGAGGAAAATAATTAGAAATTAGATAGGATTCCCTTTGATGCAAACCTGCTATATTAAGGAACAGCAAAGAGAAAAGCCCTTCTTTGTTTGAAGGAACTGTAAATTAATTGAAAAATATTACAAGCATTATGTAAACAAATCCAAGAGATATAAAGCTTTTGTAACACAGAAAATACACAAATTGTTTCGTAAGACACAGAAGTCAAAAGGCAATATCCTATAGAAGTTACTCTCCAAAGTGCTACTGAAAAAGCAATACCAAGTCCTTTAAAGAAAAATTAAGCAATACTATCTGTAATAGCAGTATACAATTCAGTTTAGTATTTTTCTTTAATGTTGCATAGTGTTTTTACTTCTGGACAACAGAACCATAACAAAAGAAGAAAACAAAAAATCCACAACTACAGGACTTTTAGAGAGGACTAAGGACCATTAAAACCGTATATGTATTTTATATTTTTGTCTGAGGACATCACGATGTATATTAACAACCACATGGAGGAGGCTTCCCCCCTAAAAGTAATTATATTCTTTAGATGTAAATATAACTGTGTGTCCAAGGAGATATTTAGCTGAAAAAATAAATCTGTTTGACAGCCAAAACTTATAGAAATGTGAATAAATATTAGACCTCTCATTTACTTGAAAGAGAAAAATTTTATAAAAAAATACAGCATCTTTTAAAAGCAAAACTGCGAGTACAATACAAAACCTGCTAGATTACGTGGAGAATCTGACACAAAATGAGGTGTAAATACTTTACATTGCTGGCCAGCTCTCTTCTCATGGGTAAGAAAAAACCCACATAAAACCACATAAAGGCAGCTGCTTTTTGACAAGCAACTGCACAGAGGGAAGTTATATAGCTCTGCATATATATACTTACTGTGTATATATCTGTGGCTAACACACAACAATAGATGTACATTGCCAAAACTGCATGAGGAATAGACTATACACCTGGAACAGACACAGAGGCATGGATACAAACATGTTTGAACACAAAACTTGCTGTGCACAGGCAGAAGATTTCACACAAAATGCAAATATACAAAACAAAACCACATACATACATGCTGCTACAGCTACGACTGCGCACGTATGACTCCCTAAGTCAAACCTAAAAGACGATACATGAAATGTAAAAGAACATGTAATAAGTGGAGTGTCAAGCTGCAGCGACTGTTGGTGTCATCCCTGCACTATCAAACATACATATGAGCATGATTGGAGACAGAGAGGCTAAATATTTCACTGTCAGAGCATGTCGAGAAATGCAATTCATTTCTCTCTCATGTGCTTTAGGACAATGACAATTTAATACAAGGCCAGTGGATGTAAAAGAGATAAAAACTGAACAAACTGGCCCAGCATAATCACAGATTTCCTCTAGAGAGCTCGGTAGTGTGAGGCTCATATGCACTTGTAACGGATCAACATTTTATTGTTTCTTCCCTCCATGAATTTGCTGTGAAAAAGAATTCACAGCAAAGCTTATCTTATAGACAGAGGCTACTTCAGGCTTCAACAGGAGCAAGAATTCCTTTCATATTTTTTTCCTACTTCTCCTATACATTTTACTTATTCTAAGCAAAAAAGTAATTATTTTATATACTTCCTGGAAAGCTTAAATAAGCATTTTTTTCATTCCTGCTTATACTTCCACAGAGGTGCAAGCAACCTCCCTGCAGGCCCAGGGTCAGTCCTTTAGAAACTGTTCTGTAAAACGAATTATCTTGTCACTCATTCATGAATATATTACGTTTTTAGACCATGATTTTTCTGTCATAACTTTGCAACATACAGAAATAGCAGCACAGCATGTGGACTGACATATCTGTGAGAATAGACATATCATACTTTTTAGCTACTCTAAGCAAAGTGGGCTTCAAGTATTGTTAAATATTATCACAGACAAGTTACCTTCTCTATTTGATGAATAGCACCATGTATTTGAAATTAATTGCAAAAGTAGGGTTGGCTAATGAGGTGGCCCTTATCTTTTCTCAGCAGTGCAAGCACAAGTATTTTTCTGCTGGCTCAATATTTTTTAAATGCCCAAAGTGCTATTAACTAAGTTGAAATCTGATTAAAATATGAACGCTAAAATATTCACAACAGCTAATGCAGCTACATACACACACACAAAAAGCTAAGACAATTCTATCTCTTATCATTAAGCATGTGTTTTGAAAAATAATAATTAAATAAATTGTTCCCTACAGATTCTCACAGTTGTTTTGCTTCCCATTAGCATCTTTGAAAACAGTTTGTTAAGACAATAGTTATTCTTTATTATGGAACTATGGGGATGATGCCCTTCTACCTGCCTCAGTTTAAAAAGAAATTTGTAGGAAATGTTAAAGCTTAAGGTCTGTCAGAAAAAGGACAGCAAGTCTTAGGAAAAAACAGGGGAAAAAAGTACGGAAAAAATGATCAGCCATTCGAGAGAATTAATGGATATCCACAAGGGCTTTGCTAATAACATGGGTTAATTACCGCTGCAACGCGCCAGGCTCAGTAAATAAAAGAGCACAACCATAAACACATTAAAAGGAGCACCCATCACTAAAAGAGGGGTAAGCCCCAGTGAAGGAAAATCTGCCAGACAGGCATTTCAGCACAAACCCTTTATACTTTCTGCAGGATTCAAAAACTTGCCAGCAGTGCAGCAGAACCAAAAAAGCAAAGCGCTACGACCGGAAACAGAGAAGGAAGAAGGGACCAAGGCCGGCCTGCTGCCCAAGGGGAGAGCCCTGGGAGAGCCCACCCAGCGCTGTGTGCCACCCCACACACTGGGTACCCACGGGAACACCAGCCGGGGGCTTTATTTCTCAGGAACAACTGTAACAAGCTATCTAATAAGACAGACGGGCGAGGTTAAAGACCTTCAGAGCCTGGAGAAACCGTGGAGCGGAATCAAGTGCTGCTTCCCACTTCACAAAGAAGCATTCTTCAGCCTGCCCCTTTCCTGCCTTTACAAATGAAAGATACTTCTAAAAAAATTCTTCAGCAATTTGAGGTTATGCCAAAACATTTCAAAGAGTGAAACTGACATAAACTCTTTTATGTTTAGCACATAATCACCTTGTGCACACACAAACACACAAATATACGTACATGTGAGTAACACACACGCTCACATTCATCCATACACAAACACAACGCGGCCAGACTCACAGGGTGACTCCACAGACCATTCCCACATCACAACATGAGAATGGTTAGAAAAATATAAAATATGTACACCAACCATCACTGCACTGAAGTACTCACATGATGTGACACCTACGTCCACTTTTCAAATGTTACAGCCACTCTACGCAACCTTTATTTCTTGTCACCTGCGTATTCTATCGGTTCTGTTGCAAGATGAGAAGCTATACACGGGAATAGATGAATTTGTTTCACATTTAAACACTGTTGCAAATTTTTAAATGGAGAAACTGGGAACGCAGCTACATGTTCAAATGAATGAAACACAGTGAGCCACAAAATGCAAACGTACATAGCGCACAGAACGTTTCTGGAGTTACAAATCTCCTCAATTTCCTATGTTTGGCTTCAGAGACTATGTTTAAATTTACTAAACTACTCCTGTTCTCTCTCCTCCTTACCCCTCCTGCTTTTTTGGAGTGTTTCAATTGCCTTTCCTTCTTCCAACAGCTGTGACAACTGTTAAAACAGTCGGTAAAATTAAGTCCGCTCTATAATCCTTTAGTCAACGTTACATTTTAATCAGAGGTTGAAGGAGATTTCCCATTATGAATGCAGTGATTCATTTAAAATTATTCAACTGACACATATGTCAAAAAGAGCAGATATATGTATTGCATGTGTTAGCTTATTAACTATTAGTAATTATTAGTGCTGTTGTTATTGCTGAAAGAGCAAAAAGCTAAGACTGCAGCTGGCTTTAAGTTATTGCATTCTTTAACAAGCTCTGCCTTAAAATCAAAGCATACCTAGTGATGGTCAGAAAGATGTCTGTGCACTCCCAAAACGTTCAGACAATTTTTAGCTTGAATCCTGTCTCCCCTCACCCATAAAAGCTGCAGAAACTGCTACATCTACTTGTAAGTCCTTATGCTTACATGTGCATATACATGTTACAGCACGTAGTCAAATCACAGTTATTATGAATATTAATAACATGTGAAACTCTGGTGTTTATTAACTGAGATGGAGAAGCAGATATGTTTCTGAATGTTAGTTCTGTGTCCACTCAATCCCACATGCCTCCACCCCTGCACTCAGACAATATATTGAGAGTGTTTTGAGATGACTTTTAATTGAGTCAGAGGAAGAAAAAAATTAGTTTGAATCTTGCACCAGAGCCAAAAAACATGTGCCCCGATTTCATTTAAATGCATCTACTCTAAGAGGCTTATCTAAACTAATCATTCAAATTAGCTGTAAGAAGGTAAATTCAAGAAAGCTCCTTTGGGGGGGGTGAGGGGGGTGAAACACCCCCCCCCCCAAAAAAAAAAAAAAAAAACCAAAAGAAAAGCAAACCCAAAAAAACCCAAACCACAAAAACATAAAATACTCAATTTATCGTCTTTTTATGTATTTTATGAAAAACGTGTCAATGTTAATAAATGCTGTGGAAACTGCATTCTTACAGTACAAAGCTATCTTACACTATACACAGTGCGCTGACCTGTTAGCCATAGCTGAAAGGGCATCCTACCTCTGTTTATTTTCTTTTCTTTACCCCCAAAACACTATAGTGGGTGTTCCCCGTGTCCCCTTCCCAAAGTCCATTCCTGCGAGCCAGGCTATTTGTTACTTCCCGTCTTATTTCCCTAACATGCGATCACGGCAATTCACTTTTCATGCCTGGCTTAATTACCACCAGCCATGCACTGTGCAGGCAGTAAGGACAGCTAGTGGGCATCTACCTATAGTACACTGTCACCTCCTGTGCAGCCACTCCGCGGCCGCGGCTGGGGCGATGCTGGCTGCCGGCCGGGGCTTCTCCTCGGCGCTCCTGTCACTCCCGGCCTAACACAGCGGGCACAGCGACGTAAGTGGCTCGACATGAAGAAAAATGAACCGGTGACAGCTCCCGTGATATACTAATATTTAATCCCGGCTGCGGGCTGAAATCAAGTTCAGGAGCCGCTCCTCAGCCCCAGACCGCCCGGTTCTGTTTGTGCGCCACGCTTTCCGCCGGAGTCACTCCGCTAGGTAGCTGAGAAGTGCCAGCCAAGAACTGCGGCTCCTCAGAAAGTGTGTTCGGCTGCCTTTTGCAGGGAGCAGCAGGCGCGGGGAGGGACACGCCGTGCGGCGCGGACCCCGCCAAGTGCCCCACGCCGCCTACCCGGCCGCTGACGCCGCGGGTCCGGAGCGGCGCCCCCCGGCAGGGCGCTCGCACCGCACCGGCGGCCGCCACCGCACCGGGCACANCGGCCGCGGCGCAGCGTTACCTGCAGCGGCGTCTTAGGCGCCTGTCATGTTTTGGGGCAGGCGGCGTGCGGCGGTGGGGTGGGGGCGGGGAGCGGTACCTACTCTTCCTCGTAGTGCAGGGAGAGCGGCTCCGGCAGGCAAAGTTCTACCGAATCCATGTGCGCCCGGCGACCATCCTCCGTGCGCCCCCGCGGTGAAAGCAAAGTTTCCGTGGCCGAGCGCCGCGCACTTGGCACGGGCGCGCTCCGGGCGCGGCGGCGGCGGCAGCGGCGGCGGGCGGGGACCAAAAGCTCGCCCGCGCGCCTAATCAAGGACTTAAAGCCCCGCGCGGAGCTCATGAATATGCAGCAGGGCTGTACATATGCATCCCCCCGGCCCGGGGGGACGGCCGATTGGTGGGGCCGCGGCCAATCAGGCGCCAGGGGCGCCGGGGCGGCCCGGCGCGCGGGGCGCGCGGCAGGTAGAGGGTGGGGACGGGGGAGCGGCCTGAGGCGGCGGCGGCGGCCGGGGCAGAGCCCGCGGACGTGCCCGCACCGCCGGACCCACCGGCGGGGGCTGCCCGCTCCGCTTCCCTCCTTCCCGCCTTCCCTTCCCGCCCGGCCCCAACTTCGGCAGGTACCTTGGCAGGCTCCCGGTTAAAGACTGCGCGCAAAGGTAGAGGATGAAGTTTGCGCCGCCGCCGCCGCTGCTGCCGGTCGTGGCGTTTCGCTGAGGCGGCAGCCGGGCTCGGCTCCCGGCGCGCTCTCCTGAACGCTGCTTCCCTAACCTTTGGAACTGCTCGGCGCCGGGGAAAAACAAATAATTATAACGCCAAGCGCAGCCTGCCGAAGCCTCTGGGTAACTCAACTTTTCATTGTCGTGCGAGTCGCTTTTGGGGGGAAAGGGGAGGGGGAGCGGGCTGGAATTTGACTATGTATATATGATACGATACATAAAAACATATAAAAATTACACAACTATCTAACATAGAGATATATAATTTCCCATTTAAAATTTTTAAAAGTTTCCTTTTCTACCCAGTTAAAAAAAAAAAAAATTCCTAACAAAACGAGCACTCAAATCCAGTCCTTAACATAATGGGTGCAACTGGGAGCGAATACAGGTACGCGCGTTCCTATAGAACATGGGGGGGGGTGTATTTTTATATATATATATAAGGCCCCTGTGCGAGTATTTGGGTGCTTAGATGTGTATAGTTAGAAATGAGAAAGAAAAGACCCAGAACTGATCAATTTTCTCTGTTAGTGTGCAGGGATTAGAGTGGACCAACTCAGCCTGCCTCATTTTAATGAGATAAGGGCTGCACTGGAGTAGCTCTGCATTAGTAAATCTGGGAGGGTGCCTAGACCTCTGCAGTGTTTGGGGGTTTGGGTTTTTTGTAAAGTAAGTTTTGCTGAACTAAAAGGGCAATAAACACGTATCTCTGTAGGCATGCCTGCATAAACATCGCCAAGCTAGGTTCCAGCAAAACACTGCTTACAGCCAGCTCAGAGTTGTTCTTTGGCGTATGAAAGATTCCTGATTAAACTTGTTCCAACACAAAGAACGTACTCAAATTTAGGGACATTGGGGACACTGTTTGCACACTGAAACACATGCACATCCTGTTTTGAAAGTATCAGTAATGAATATGGGATGAATTTTTGTTCTCAAAAGCTACCAGCTTTACTTAATATCATAACTAAGGCACCATACATATTTTCCAGGTTCAAAGCATTTCTGTGCCTACCAGTGAAAACAGATGCAGGCTGTTTCTGTCCAGAAAAAAAACAAACCGACACTGGAAAGACAATAATTTCTTAGAATGCAGCTCAACTCTTAGAAAATCTTTTGTGACTGGAGCCCTAACATGATGCAAATGGCAGTCTTTTAGATCAAAACAAATCAGTGCGAACCCTCAGAATGCACTAATACTATTCACGAATGAAAACAGAAATGCCCTCTCCAGATCTGTTTCACAGCATTTTTCAAAAAAAAAAAAAAAAAAAGGCAACAGAAGCAAATTCCAACATATATAGGTTCAACAGACATGTTTGTGTATGTTTACAGCAAAGAGATTCCAGCGTTCTGTATTTCACCTTATGTGAAGACTGGGCCTGCTTCCTACAAACCTGGTATAAATACTTGCAATTTTAAGAATCAGAACTCACACAGCAAAACTATAGCTCAGACTACTGTATAAAAGCAGGTAGTAAAAGCTTAATTACCAGTAGCATTATGCTGTCTATATTTTTAAATGTGAGCTCTGTAATTAAGATGTAAATTTGCTTGTGAGCAGTGAATTAAAAAGCTCTGAAATGTAAAGTAAATTTTAAGTACTCTGTAGAAACATCATGGACAAAAAAAAATCAAAATAATTTTTTATCAAATTTTAAAACAGGAGGCATTAAATCATGTTACTCTGTTAGAACATCCTGTTTAAGTAATAATTTGATAAATGCAGATTTTGGAATCAAATCAGAACTGGAATAAGATGTCTTTATGTATAGTTATCTGTATGACTATATAAACTCGAAATACAAATCCTACGAACTGACTGACGTGCATATGGGCAAAACATGCAAATACAAATATATTGTTTGCACTGAGAATCTCTGTGTGTAGATGTATAAGTATATAAGAGTATGTCTGTTTATAGATTTATACCCAAAAAGCCTATTTTTCAGTATTTTTAATTCCAAAACAAATCTTTGCATGTGTATGTCTTTCTTATATAAAAATCAGCCATAAATGACTCCCTGTACATGTGTGACTTGATATGGTCAGTTTTCTGTATTACATTCCTTGGAATACGCCCTCCTGAAAATCTGACAGCTAATCCATTTTGAAACTTACCAAAGCACAGGTTAGCTTCATTCCTACTTTTGTTCATTATCTACTAAAATTTTATATTCAGAGGCTGAAACACGATGGTCTCTCCTTCTGTCTTCCTCTAAGCCCTCGTTTTCACATTCCCATAGTTTCCACTCCCTTGTGAGCTTGTTGTCCCCCACCTTCCTCTGCACCCCCAAGTAATGCATTTTTCCTCTCTCCCTGTGAGCCATCACTAGTTTTCTATCAAGCATCTTTCATCCAAAGCAAGCAGCTCTCTGTCCTGCCAGTGCTGCCTCTTGGAGAACCAGAAATACTGTGCTGTACTTTGCATGTTGATAAACAAAGCAGTTGGCTTCTTCCCCCAGGGACTGAAAGTGTCACCTCCACCAGACTGGGGCCTGGAATTCCAACTACATTCTTGAACTTGGGTTTCACAGTTACAGATCAGTTTGGGGAAAGTGGAGGGGAAAAAAAAAAAAAAAGAAGATAAGAGATTACAGCAGCAAATAAACTGGGGCTAACTGTAGCTTCATTTTAAGCTCTTCTGTAGAAATAAATAAAAGCAGTGGGGGGGGGAAGCAATCCAGGTACCTGTTTACTGAATTTTATCAGGGAATCCACAATAAGAATATGCATGCAAACACATCTGCAATAACTTATAAAAAATGTAGAGTGCAAAATCTTACCACAAGGAGTCTATACAAAACAGTAGTAATGGAATCAAGAGAGGGGAAGAAAAAAATTGTCAGGAGTGCCTGTAGTAGTCAAGGGGCATTGCTGAGCAGCACCTACATTTCCATGTCTCTCTGTGCGTCTCATTTTTCCTGTGTGTTCCAAACAGTACATCTTTAAGCATCTTCACATCTAAATACTACAGACATTTCAAGGCTTCAGAAGAGCCAGATTCTTAAAGCACAACCACCTCAAGGCAACTGAAGTGAGGTCCAGTGGCACTTCACACAAACCTCACAGTGCATTGGGTCAAATGTGTATTTACCAAAAGGAGCAACAAGCTCAAGCCAGCAGGGAAGCAGCAAGATTATGAAAGTCTGGTAGCTGCTGAGGATTTATTTGGGAATAAGCACACTTTAGATAAAGATTTGTAATACACCATGGAAAGTGTATTTCAATGTGTTTCAAAGTCCAGCTGGAAAATACCGTTTTGTTAAGAGTTTGAAATAAATACTGAAGTGTCATCAAATATGTCATCTCTTTATTCACAATCACTCATTAAAGAAACACAACTCAGATGTGATCTCACTCAATGCTACAGTGATTTTAACATTAGAACAGTATTGCCACTGTCTACTCCTTTGTGCTTCTCATTGTAAGGCACTCGATGCACCCCTGGATATGCTGCTACTGAATTAAAAAAAAACTAATGCCTCAAAACTTCCAAATTCTGCTCACCTGTTTGTACCTAGCTGGACAAACGCTATCAAGTTATTACTTAAAAGACACCTGCTACTTCAGTCTGTATTTAACATTAATTACTCTTTGTTTTGATCTCAGGGGAAAAAGCTCACACAACACAATCTCTGATGCTCCTTAGAACTTTTCCACAGTGTGTTCACAAATACATGGAGCAAGGCTTTTAGCTTTTGCTGCTACATTCACTCCCAGCATATAAAAAATGTCTCTGTGAAATAACAGCAATTGCCTTACCATGTTCCTGAACTACATTCCATTTATCTGGTCTCAAATAAATACTCCATATTTTCTCCTTGTTTTATTTTCAAGGGCATGGGTATGGGTATTTAAATGACTGCTTTCACTGGTACAGAACAGAATCTGTTCCCACTGCTATAAATGAATATTATTCTCTTGACGAAACACCTTTTCCAAAGGCTCTGACAAAATGAAAGGAAAAAAAAAAAGAACCACAAAAAAGAGAAAGAAGGAAAAAAAAAAACAGAAGAAGGGAGCCACACGCACATTGCCTGTCACCCACCAAAATAGGTCTCCTCCCTAAAGATAATTCAGGCACACACTTCAATATGGATATCTCACTGTTACCCCAAGCTCTTTTTTTAGTGTAAGTTTCTTCAGAGAAACTGAAGTGCATTACTGCCTCAGACAGCCAAGGATAAGATGACTGAGGGAATTCAGTTGCTCTGTTTAATTAATACAGGATTATTTCACTTTCATTTTGTGAAGCTAATAATATGACTGGTGGAATGTCAGTAAAAATTAAATCATAAACTAGTGCAGTACCAAAGGGAAAACTTACTTTAGTTATGGAGTATTCCCAGCAGAAATCTTGAAAATCTTATACATATTTACACTGATAAAATACCACATGTACTTCATGGGATACTGCAAGCTTTTTACAATCCTTGTGGTATGTATTTACAGAGCAAGAGTTAACATTTTGAGATTATACATTAATAAATGAGTTGCAGTTGTATTGTTTCTTGAATGTTAAGCACCACATACTAAACGCAGGAACACGTTCAAGGTCAATGCCCTATTTTAGACCTTTTCAGCAGCTGTGATATTATGATAATCACACTTAAAATATTCCTATGGAAAGAGTAAATTATCCCCTTTCACTAGAAGGATTATTATGATAAACAACAAATCTGAAAGAGAACAAATTCAGATTTCTCTTTTTGTTTGTTGTTTTTTGTTTTGGTTTGTGTTTTTTTTCCCAGCAATGCAATAAATTTCTATCTTTTACTGTGACAGCTTTTCTACCCAGGAATTAAACAAAAACAAAAACCACTAAAAACCCAACACTTTCTTTTGCACTTACATTACCTTTGGTGGGTTTTTTTTTTTTTTGGAGGCCTCACGTATGTAAAAGTGCCTTCCTTAAAATGCATTTATGCTTTCTATTAGAATGAAAACATTCCAGTTGACATCCCATTCTATCACTTACACTGCAGTGAAATGTAATATCCCGCTAAACCAGAAGGGAAAGAAGAAAACTTAGCATCAGCAGCTATTCCTAAGCAAGATTAGGGGTTTAGCTCCATCTAATTGAGGGATGAGACGCGTCCCTTAATGGGTCTCTCCCCACTCCCCCACCTGCCCTTCTACCTGACTGCGAGCTCCAAGTGCTAAAAATAGAAGAAGAAGATGGAGCGTAAATATTTCCCCAGTGAAAACACCAATAATCTTTACTGTGAGCTGACACGAATTGCTTGTTGCACTGCCCTAGGATATCATGGCTTGAAGCGAGAGCGCAGACACGCACAGAGCCACCAACCACCCTCAAAGCTTTTGTGCCGTCTATTTGTGCATGTCCATGTCGCAGAGGCTCCTACGACATCTGACGTGGAGCCGGGACACCTGCTGTATAAAACGCATCCTCCAGCCTGCCTGCCCCCACCCCCGACGGTCCCAGCCCATCTTCCATCACTCTTCTGCCTTTTTCTCCCCCTGATCCCCCTCCACTCCCTTCGCTCTGGCATTTTTATTATTAATGTTATTGCTATTATTACTGTCCAAGCATAAGCTGATCCACAGGGGAGCCTGTGTAATTTAACCCCTCAAGCACTAAATTCCTTCACATGTGCCAAAGACACAGGTTTGTTGTTGCCTCCAGCAATATCCCGGGAAGACGAGTGATGGCGGTGTCATATCATCACACAGCGACTTAATCTATTGCGACACCCAGGGAACGGGTAACTGAAGAGATTTACAGAACATGCTCTCTGCCTGAATACAAAATGTTATCCCCTTTACCAACAAACTCCAGTCACAAGAAACAAAGTGAAACAAATTTTGCCCTCTTATGGCTCATTGTTTCCATGACTGCTTTATCCAATCCTGCCCCCACATTACTTGTCCCACTGTACATCTTCTAGCTACACAACACTTTTTTTCAACATTTTTGTTCTCCATCCTTTGTTCTTTGCGTGTTCTCTGATTAACAAACAGCTAGATCATGTTGAACTGCCAAGTAACATACGCCTTGGAAATCTTTTATCCATACACTAACTGACTGGAACTATCACTTACATCAGGGTTATCTCCACATGCTGTCTTTATGTTGTCTGACATCTAATGCATGCTTTTCAAAACAATGGATTAAAGGAATTGCACTTTTTAAAGGTGCAAGGAACACTAAATTAAGCACAGATTAGCTACAATAAATACCAATCTCAGGCAAGCATCTATTTTAACTACTGAAAATCACAAACCCCCAGTCTGTTTGTCAAGTAGGGACTTTCTACATGGTTGTCGTGTTATCCACAACTATTAAGGAACAATTCAATATAATAAAGCAGTCTATAACTTCTCTCCAAGATCGAGATGAGACTCTCTCTCTTCTAACATTTCACTGACCTACGAAGCAAGAATTTGGCACAGAATTAATACTGGAGACAAATGAGACTAGTGAAACGTCCTCAGCTCAGGATAACCTGATTGTGCTGGTGAAAAGAGCTTTCACCATGGGAAATTAACAGCTCTGAAACCACTGGTAACAAAGACTGAGTTCAGATGCTCAAGAGTAAACAAATCCTTCCTCCCCATAAAGTAATAGCTACCCTTATCTCTAGACACCCAGATCGAAAATAGGCTTCCATGATGGCCACTGAACTCTGTCCCTGTAGTAACAGAATTCTGGTTTTTGTTTCAGTATATATGACTTTTTAAAAGCTTGTATCATCTGACTGACTGAGCACTCAAAAATGTAAACTTTGTATAGAGGCATAATTAGACTCCAGGTTGCATGATTTCTTGGACACACACTTGTGGGCACAGGAAGACATTAAGAACTCTTGTACTTCTCCCAACCATTAAGAGGAAGAGACTTAAAAGAAAGGTTATCACGGATATACAGCTTCCAGATGGCAACCGTGTAGTTCCAGGAGTTTGAAAGGAAAGTGGAATTCACCACCAACTGCTTTTATCCCAGGTCCTTCAGCTCCAGCCCCCCCGAAAGCCCAAGGCCTGATGTGTCAGGGTGCACTGAGACGCTGTTGACCACTGCTATGTTCCTTTCCCCTCAGTGGTGGGTGGGAGGTTTAGAACGCCCACCAAGAAGACGCCAGTGCACACCGACACAAGTGCAGCAATCCTGCTGTCTCCAGTAGACTTGTACACTAACATTTAAGGGAACATTAATGTCATTAATACAATACCGAAGAGTCACACTTTTAACAAAAATACCTGCGTTACATTATATTATTACAATGAAAACCTGTTTTTCTGTCTCTCCTAGTATGTTCAAATGACAGCATATAATCATAACAACATCCTTCTGCAGCTGAAGCCTTCTATTATCAACTCTGTTTCTGTCCTATAGCAGCTTCACTTCTATTGACCAGACAGTTAGCCCTGTTCAATTATTCAATTTCAAATCAATAGCTTTAACTCCACGTATAATAGTTAAGGTGTAAACACTATGCACATGCTCTTTCAGCTTAATTCATTTACTTGCAAATCTGAATTTATATCGTATTTTTTAAGAAACATGCAAAGTTCAGTCTTCACATTAGGCTGGTTTTTCCTCCCACCACCTCTGCCCCCATTTCAGGTGTTACATTTTCAGAAATTGAGTTTAACTTGCCTACGACATAAATTTCTGTCTTTCACAGATAAAAAAGGTAAAGTTAGAATCATAATTATTTGTTTCTGATTATGCTGAATAAAGCAATAAAATAGCAGTATGACTTTTAAGCAGATCCAGTCAATATTTCGTTGCTAAAGCAGTCACTCAAGGTGTGAATTGAGGCAGAAAATACAGCCTTTAGACTTACTGCACTTCTGACACTTGTATCACAAACAATTTGGTTCAATTACTGCAGATGTGTCTGTGTGTGTGCTTGTACCTACACAAACCACACGTAAATGTATTATATTATAGGCTCTTGGTTACCTACATATCTTCACACACCAAAAATAGGTGGCAAGAAAGTAAGCTGAACCAACACGTGTATACAGACGTGAATATCTCCATCTTTCATTCTAGTTAGAAGCCACTTTATTAATATTGTTCCTCCGAGCCTACAGAGCTTCCAGGTGACAGCCCGATTTTACATTCTTTTCTCAAACAAATGCATGTTGACTTGAGCAGCACACACCCTCCACTCAACACTTTAGCACGGCAGAACAGATTCCTGATTACCTACAATGCTTTAACATTGTTTAGCAGATTCCTGATCACCTAATTCCTGAAAGTACATCCATTTTTGTGCATCTAGGAAACAGATCTAACACTAGTGGCATAATGCAGTATCTTTACTGACCAGGTAACCCAGAATAATATGGTTACAACTTATCTGAGCCCGAGTTCAAACAATACTACCCAATGAAACACTGATTTCCTGGGGAACACCCTTGCTGTTACCTGCCTTGAACCCTTCCAGGGCCACATCCAAAGCGGCTGCAGGTTATAAGCTGGAGGATAATGCCAGGGAGCTGTTACAGCAAGGAAATCTAAAGCAATTTCTGCATAAAACCATTACAGTGTGACTGTTAAGAGACAGATAAGAATTTCTCTATTATTGTCAAGGAAACAGTAGGCTTAGAAATTTGGAAAGGCTTTAAAACATAAAATATCAAAAGGAAAAGTTGCAACTCAGTCTTCCTACTGACCCGTTTACTCCAACTTCAGATTATTTGCTCCCAAGGTATTAGCATAAACTTCTCCAGTGTTATTAAAGGCCATATCTGCATTCTTTAGCACTGTACACTTTGCATTTAGTACACATATTTTCAGAATGCTAACAGTCTTTTATTCAATAATGAATTTGGCAGAAAAACAAGAATCGGCTCTCTTTTAATGTTATTTTTCTAAATAAATTCTCTAAACCTGATTGAGTTAGATCCTTGAATCATACTTTGGAAGATGCAACTTGGAGTTTTTGAATAAAGTGAAGCACTTAAGCAAATCAGACTTTTATTCTTCATCCACTGAGAAGCCTCAGATTTAAGATGAAAGAGCTGGGCTGCCTTTCTCTCTCCTCATCCAGCAAGGTCCCTTCATTCTCCCCGTTTTCCCAGTAGATTTACTTGTGAATCTGGTGACAGCCACATTTGAAGTCCTGAGGTCTGACTCCTGACCTCAGTTATGTTAGCCCTTCCCTGCAGAAGAACTACCCCTTGGATCACTGACTTGCTATTATTCTATGGTTAATAGACCTGAGCTGTGCAATATTTTTTTATCTGGCTACAGTCCTATCTCTAAATTCTCTATTTTGAATGAATACCGATTTTGTGACATGAAGTCTGCTATATAATGAAATGCAAACAATGAAAAGGCTAAATCAGTTTACAAAAAATCTATTTGTCAAACAGTGTGGAGATGCTCCCAATTTAGTCTGGGCAGTGCATGCAGCTCTTGATAAGGGAGTTAAAACCGAGCCGTTCCACCGCATAAAAATAAAAGCATCTGCAAGGGAGACGCATTTTCTTTAGGAGACTCTTCCCTAGAACCTATAGGTAATTATTAAACAAACAAACAAATAAATAAAAAATACACCACCACCACCCCCCCACACACACACACTCCTTGGATTCTGCAGGAATTTTCCAACAGCCAGGAGCACTGTTAGAGGAGGTAACAGCAAACGCCTCCCCAGCGCAGTCCCCTTATGTCACATTTGCATTTCTATTCAGCTACACTGCCTGACAATGAAGCAAATGGGCCTGCCTTATCTGTACAATTCCGGACAACAGAGATTTCTAAGCCATACAAAGGAACGAGCTTAACATTCAGCACTCAACACCTCCTGGTGTCCCCCCCCACCGCCGCCCCCGGCCCTGGGGGGATGGCGGTCACACAAACACCTGGCCACGCCACAGCCTGACATCGTGGGATGGCATCCGAAAAGGAGCCGGCTAGGAGAATAACAATAAATTACAAGAAAAAGCCATCGAGACTTTTAAGGAGCTCGCCAGCCTCAAGGAAGAAAACAGTCCCAACCCTCCAGATTTTCGGGCTTTGTCTGGAGCGTAAAGGAGTGTCCCTGGAATGTAAAAGTAGATAATATCTAGTCAACCATTTGTGACTCCCGCTGTCCCTTTTAGGCTGCTATTTAATACAGCAGATGAAACCTATAGAGCCTTTTATCAGGGAAATTTCATATCACCCTCGTTTTCATTAGAAAACCTTTAGCAGCTAGGCTGGCTAACTCATGCCATTTCATTGCACTACGAGGAAATTTCCTGCTAATTCCTTCAAAATTAATATCGTCTGATTCAAAAGATAGAAATGACACGAAAAAACCTGCACAAGCTGAAACCTCCAGATCAAACTCGTGTTATGACAGGACTTAAGCCAGCTATAATACAGGCTAGGGCTTTAAACAGCAAGGAAAAAAATTACAGTGACACGGTTCTGTAGACACTTTGGCTTTAGTCTGGCTTTACATGAGATATTTGTGTGTGTGTATATATATATATATATATATATATATATATATATGAAGA
>WAAE01021534.1:54756-119994 GCA_013400495.1 Nicator chloris
TGTGTGTGTATATAGATATATATATATATATATATATATATATGCACTTACACATTGTATCTGTCTTCATGGCCCTCTCTTGCTCTCAGATACTCAGGGTAACGAAATAGGCCTCAATCTCAAGTACAAGAAACTTCATTGTGAAGGGAGTTATCCACGTGTTTATTTGTATACACAGAAGTAATCTGGCATAGCAAGCATGGAGAGGGAGGTGGGAGTGTGTCTCTCTTTTTGTCCCAAATAGTATATCCTAAAGCAGAATATACCTTTTACATAGCATACCGAATTTTAAACTGCTGCCTTATACCTTAATTGTCCTGATCTTCCAGGTAAGTTTATTCTTTGCTGTTGAACAAATGCTGAATTTCTCCCTAGAGGTGGTTGCAATGAGTAGTGATTCTCTATCTTTTTCTCACTCACACAGTTTTGAAGATTTACAGGCATGAATATCATCACGTTAAGACAAAATGATATTACTATTGCCAAAAAACAAGGCAGTTAAGCACGGAGACAGTGAGGAACGCAGAGCACTTACTCGAATTCAGAGGAAGCCCAAAGCTCCTTAAAGCAGCCCATTGTTTACAATTTTACTAATATTGATGCATCAAAAGCTTTTTCTGTGGTTGTTGCCTTTGCATGAGTTAGAGCAAGAGGCTGGAATGCATTCTGCCTCTTCAAGAGCTCATAAGGGAACAGCCAACTTTTATTATCCTTAGCACCAAGAACGGCTTTATTGCCGAGGAGGCATGAAACTAGCATTGTCCTGGAATCACACCTCCTAAAGCACGGCAGATCCCTGAAACTCTGTCAAGGTGACAGATCACTTTTACCTTCAACTGTGCAGACATACGAGCAAACTTCACACAAGGCATGGGAATACGGTGCAGTGCAAAGCAAAATCTAGTTCTTACACTCGCTGTGATCAAAATAAAACATAGGACAGAATTAATAATTGCTATTGACATGTCAGTATTTTAAAACACTTTTCTAGACTGTAGTGTTAGTGTTCTAGACTGTGTGGTATCACACACTGCTACATTGTTGGAACTACTTGTTTTTGTAGATTTATTAAAACAACAATTAGTACGGATGGGAGCGAGATGTGGTAGCTGAGTAAAGAAGAAAAGAAAACCAAGTGAAACACTTTTCCACAGACTGGTCCAAGGTTCATTTTAATCTCAAACCAGGTAATCTGAAAGGCTTGCTGTAACTATCCAAATGAAAACAAGCCCTTACTTCTACCCCTTCATTAACATGCAAGAACAGAAGTTGCAGCATTTACCTTGCTGAATGCATCCACAGTTTATGCCTACGTATTGCATCTTGAAGATACCTGTCAGGATGGGTTCTACAAGCCCGTCCCTTCCGGAGTAGACTAAGCAACACAGCTGACCCAGAAGGATTAGATGAGAAATTCAACTAATTAATGAGCCCTGCAGGCAAAACATCATTTCTTCTGCTCTTTGGGGCTTTTACAAGGTCAGCTGGTTTGTTGGGTTTTTTTTCCCAGCATCAGGTCAGACTCACTCATCTGTCAATTTACACAAGATTTGTAAGACAATAGTGGCCACTATCAAGCCAAACAACATGGTACATTTTCTCCAATCCCTACAGTAAGGGCAGAAGTGTTCTGGCCAATTCAGCATTATTAAAATATGCTTCTCTAATGTTACTTTTCTCTTCCAGGGGCAATAGTTTAGAATTACAAACACAACACTTCCCATTTACAAAAATATTGTGGATCACAAGTTCAAATATTCTGGAACACAGCTTAACTCCCCCCTCCTGCTCTGCTGTCTTTCTGATGATTGCTTGTCTGAGCGTCACATGGCACAGTTTTCTCCCATCTGCCAGAGAAGTTTCCCAAAAAGTATATCAAGTTCAAAAAATGAGGAAGCTGAATAGGAGACTCGTTCAGATAGAATTCAGAAAAATGATCAGCTCACCTCATCTGTTTCTCTAGCAGTATGTGCACTGTTACCATCCAATGGCCTCTTTGGTAATAAACTTGTCCCACCTCCCATCTGCTCTTCTTGCTGGCCTCCTGCCACTTCAGCCTCAGTCCTTTCCTGTCTTCAAGATGTCATTCAACTTCACTTGCTCCCCTACCCATTTGTTTCTCTTTCCAAGTGAGATCAAGCATACATCTCTCTATGTCTCTCACTCCAGCCTTTAACTTCTGCTCCATCTTTTTAGTAAGTGTCTATATTTCTGCTCCATTTATCATAGTTGGCAGTATGCACTATGCAGGTGTCAAGGAAACCAAGAGAGAGTTCACTATTCATGATGCTGCCTTTTCAGCCTTCTTGTGGCTTGCCATTGAATGTCAGCTCCTTAACGCTGAGCTGTATGTTGAGAAGAATATTATCAGTTAAAGACAAATTACTTGAAGCCAATACAAAAGCACATGAAGAAACAACGCTGCTTTACACTTTTTCAGCCTGATCTCTGTAACATTTTTATTTGCTTATTACTTGAGTTTTCATGTCATCTCTACAGGATTTTTCCTTATTGGCTAAAAATAAATGTAGAAGATATTGTACGGTGGGCAGACCTCTGTAAAACCTGAATACCTGATGCTTGACTTCAGTAAATGCTTTCTTTTCACGTCAATACAGACTTGTGTTTCACTAAATGTAATCCACCTCAGAAAGAGAGACATCTTGGGCTCACCAGAAAAGAAGTCAGAGGTAAATGAGAAATACCTAGCTGGCTTTCTGCAAAGACTGAGAGCAAAACTCCACCCATCTCCTCTGCAGCCTTGAGCAGGGAGGAGGCACAGCCTTGCCCCTGAGGCTGAGCCCAAGAGGATGGGTTCACCGGCTACCAGCCAAGAACCACTGCTTCTAAGGACAACACTCTATTCCACAAACATACAAACATCATAAGAATCTACCTTAGCAAGGAGAGAGTTAACTTGATGAGAATTCACAAATTACAGGTATGACAATGATTTCCAGGTCAGACAGTTCTTTGGACAAATGCAGGTTAGAGACATCATGAAACAAGGGGAAGAATTAACCACTGAGGTAACTCATATATGATGCAGCTTGAATTATTTTGCATAAAGTGCAGTACAAAAGTTTCCATACAAGAATTTTTTAACTCAAGATACACCGTTCATCATGACAAGAACTACTGATGTAAATACAGATATAAAACTAAAACTAAGAGCCTAACATAAAAATTTAGTTTAGTGCCTTGCAAAATTTCTCAGCGGGCTAAAATTTCATATTTCTCCAACACTGTAGATATTAAATTTCAAATTGAAATTCAAATCTGAACATTTGCCAAATCACTTGCTGGATTTTCCCTCCTTTGCTAGAAGGCAGTAAAACATATTCTAGTTCACTGATCAGCTATGTCCCTTTGTATTCAGAGACCACTACACAATGTCCTTACCCTAAAGAAAACGGTAGACTAAACAATTGCTTCAAGTATTGTAACTTATTTCTTGTCACAGTTACACCACCTGAGAAAAAATCCACACCTCCAGAAGGAGGTCAGCAGGAGTGGGTCAAGGTTATGGCTGAAAAGGCAGGGAAAGTGCAGGACAGCTGCACACTGGGAAGGGGTAACACAACTCTTGTGGGCAACACACGTGGCATATTACACGTAATGGCAGATTACAATGATATAATGAAGGGATGCCTCTCGTACCCTGAAAGACAAGGACAGCATAAGACAAGAACCCATCCAATTATCTCCACTCTTATTTTATTCCTCATCCTTCAGTCAACTATCTCAAGCATGGGAAGCACCCTCTTAAATCAATCCTACGTCCATTCCATTTATCCCTTTACAGGTATGCTCATTTTATTCTGGTCCACTCGGAGTCTGGCACGACCAAGAACAAATTAATGTGAGCATAAAAGTCTAGCAGGCTCTGTCTGTAAGGAGTGACCACGTATTTTCCTTGTCACATTCCCTCCCCTCTACCCAAGTGCCACAAACCAGCCTCTGTGCCAACAAAGCTATTTAGTACCCCGTGCCATCGAGTGCAGCGGGGCAAATCCACACCCTATTGACCACCCCTCCATAGCTGTTTGCCTTGTCTCTCTGGTTCGACAAGTCTGTGCTGATGGCACCTGTTAAAGCTGCTTCAACTAAGCTGTTCTGCATTTGTCTGGCTGGATTTGGACTTCCCGGATCCCTGACTGAATACAAAGTGATTTGAAAAAACGGTGTTTGGCAACAAGCACAGTGGGGAGTACACTGCGTGTTGGTATACAAGAGCACAATGTGTTCTTCATAGCATCACTGAGGGAGCATGCTGCTCGAATCTCTCTGCTGTCGAGATCAAAATGGTCTCCTTTGTTGTCAGCTGTTTAATAGCAGCTGTTTAATGTAATTCCAAATGATCTGCTTGAATGAAGTTGTCATTCTTGCAGTTCACTTTAATGTAGTAAAAAAAAAATCCAAAAAACCAAAAAAAACAAACCACAGCTTGGCCACATTATTTTTCTATTCTTATGAAAAGTTGCACTCTCTCATATTTCTGCTAGCCTATAAAAATAATAAAAGTCCAATTTCTTGAAATAAAACATAATTTTGAGGGGAAAAATAGGCAATATTTATTTCAAAACACTTTCCTTTCAGACACTTGAGAGTGGCTTAAATAAAAATATTTTTGCTACTAAAAAAATACACACAGAAAGAAGTGAACTTGTCAGCAAATATGCGAGCAAAAAGGATATCGATTTCTATAGTTATTTCAAGACATTCTCCCCTAGTGGGGGTTATAATTTATTTTATTGCATTTCATAAAGCAGAAAAAGTTGTAGCAGCATGTTGATAGAGTGAAAAAAACATATCCATTCTTCTTGATGAAGCAGTTTAGCTGAAGAAAGTATGCCTTAGCATCAAGAAAGTATGCCTTTATATTGTGTGTGGGGTTTGTTAAAATCTGTTGGATACCAAGAACGATAATAAGGATCATAATCTGTAAAAATATTTGCAGCTCTCTGATGAACAATAGAGGGCACTAATGTTTCTAATCTGGCAAACGCATCACGCGCCAGACAGACAAAATAGCCGTGGTACTTGTAGCACACAAACCACATCATCTATGCTAAATACGTAGATAGTAGAGAGAGGATTTCTGTCTCTCAGAAAAGTTCTTTTTGTCCTTTAAACTTCCTCCCTTTTTTTTTTTTTTTTTTTGCCTGCAGAAAGTAGGATGTGATAATAACGCGCTAATACTTGCAGCCTTTCAAAGCGTTATTTTCTTTTGTTCATTGAACAAAGCAGACACAACTTTTCCTGGTATAAACCCTTCTCCTGTGTACTTTCTCACCACATTCTTCTCTGTTTACCTACAGCTGTGTACAATAGTTCAAGGTAAAGCAATTCTACTGATAAATGCAGAAGCTGAAGGATGCTTTCCTGTGTTACCTGCGTCCCCAGCAATCTAATGCAGAAATATTGGATGCTGACATCAGTAACTGGGAGATCCTGGGGCACCATCTGAAAGCTCTCATTTAGAAGGGCTTATCAGGGGATCTTACACTATTGAGATATTTTAAACAGTTTCACTTAGCTCTGGAAAGATGCAGCTGCTGAAAGTGGTATTTTCAACAAAAGATGCAGAGCAAATATATAGAATGGTTTTGCACCTTAAACTACCTTTTCCCTACAAGCACTAGAAACACCCATTTAGAAAATAATTCAGCCTTTTCCCCCAGAATAAATCTCAAGAAGATAAAAACTTTGTTAGTAATACTAGTAGCTGAACACCATATACCTTTTTTTAAATGCTTACCAGTGTCTCTCATTGCTATTCAAAGAAACAGATTTATTTCTCAGCCTTGGAGATTGAAACTTTTGCAAGAGAGACATAAATACCAGGCACCAACTAACAGATTGTTGCTAATATTGTGAAAAATTGGTAAATGCCGTGTGATTAGTTCAGAGTAACTAATGGAGACTAATTTCTTATATGGAAAAAATTAAGAAATACTAATATTCTGATGCAGTAATTTCAGCACTTATTGCTAATGAATAATGAAACAATATCACACTGCAGACAGCAAAGTCTTCATGAATTACATGGCTTCATTTCTGACTCCTCAATTTTAGAAGAGGTGGATCAGCTTTTGAAAGCTACCAAGATCTCTAGGAGATCTTCAGATATAGCATCTTGTCCAAGTCAAAAGAGATACCTTTAAGACTGTGTTAATAGCTAGGCTCAAATCTGAGAGCTGGACTCAAGTTACTTCCACCACCAAGGCAGGACACGCACAATTAAGGAAAATAATTCAAATTTCTGTCCCAAGTCAGCCTGAAATATAATGAGTTGCCACCTTCCAATCTGGAATGTTGAAGACTTTTTGGCCACAGATCTGAATAGTCAATGCAAGTACTAGATGTTCTTTATTTGACTATACTGTAAAGGTCAAAAGCCTACATGCTATTCAAGCAACCCTCCTTGGAGTTTTCTGACGTCAAAAGATTATTCCCTAACTTCAAAGGGGTTTGTGTTGTTTGGTTTGTTTGTTTTTCTTGTTTTTTTTCTTTTTAAATACGACCTTAACATAAGCATTCTGCCTTTTGTATCTTTATTTTTTGTGCCACTGAAGAGACTGGCCTTTGCATATTTCTCCATTTATTTCAGGCAGTCGTAAGAGACGTTGCAAACTAACAGGTAAAATACAAGCCTTGCTATGAGGGATTATCATTCCAATTCAGCATATTATATTAAGTGCAATCATACTGATGACACTCAATTGCATCTGTCTTGAGAGACAAGTAATAGCCAGACACAAAGAGGATCTGTGACGCTGCCCAACACAAAAGAGAGCATATTCTGGCGTTGGAGACGGACAAAGTCTTGCTTATTTCTATGCTAAAAATGTAAACAAGAGACAGAGCTATGGACCCTAAGATATTTTGTATACAACACAACTGCAGTAGGCCAAAAGCCATAAAAATACACAGACAGATAATACATACGTAGAGTACCTGAAAAAGAAGAAATGTTTAAAAGTAGGATAAAGACAAGAACCTTTGATGGACTCTATTTTAAGGAATCATTTTGAGCAACTCATTGTCGTGTTACCAGAGAAGTTCCACACGAATGTTAAACTCAGACAAAAAAAAAAAAAAAAGCATAAAGATTCAAGTTACTACCACTTGTCTTTTTTCCTTGCCAGCCTTCAGCAGCTCAGCAATAAGCACTACCCCTACCACCACCCTGGATGTCACACTTGGCTGCCTCACAGTCATTGCTCAGTCTTTACTAGGTCAGAAACTATCCTGCCTTTAGCATTCCTCTTTCCCCTAGTCATAAGTATTCTTTAAAGGAAAGTTTATCTCAAATCCGCTGGATCCCAAAACCATAAATTCCAAATATTTTGAAGGACACACGGTATAACTTGTCTCTCTTACTTGACCCCACTCCTATGTTTTCTAAAGGTGTTGTCCACCGTGTCAAAATACTGATTGTCCTGTCTATCTTCTCAGTTACAGTCTCAACATTATTTTCCTGTAGTTCTTCACGTCAGGCAATAGTGTATGCACCTCAATACAGGTATGAGAACTTCCTGGTTCTTAGTCCACAGTTTTTATTTGATGGATGCTTACGACTACATTGGGCCAAATGTTATTGCTAGTTACATCACCAACTTTGGATTCAAAAGGATTTGCTTCAATAGAGTTAAAATGGACTCATACCAGCACAAAACTAATGTAGAGACAGATGAAGTAAGAAAATACCTTTACCAAACAACAATTACAGAAATCATTGTTATTATTTTGCTTTTATTATTGACCTGCCAGGAACACTAACCAACATGGCTTGAAGGTGCACTAGGAAACATCTAAACTACAGTTATATGCAGAACTGTTTAGATACTAGCAACTTCCAGAAAACATCCAAGGTCCTAGAAAACATTCATATATCACCCACATAATGTTTTTTACAGAACCTTTAAGTCATCTTTATGGAATGAATCCATATACCTTATCTAGTACAAAGCCAGAACAAAGGTTTACCTATAAATGTTATTGCAGAAAATTCTACAGATGCTGTTCCTTGTATTATCTTAGCAATCACCCTTCAAGTTTTTCTGTACCTAATTATTTTATCTCTGTCCTGTTTTTTTAATAAAAGGAACTATATTAATAGCCAATCTGAAATTTGCAAGAAGCTAAATGCAGGATGACGGAAACAAAGTAAACTTGGCAAAACTTCTCTAGCCTTAAAACCAGGTGAACACTGAACCTCACTTCCACCTGAACAGCGTGAGGGGTGGTTATTCATTCAGAGATTACTTCACACCAAGGGATTTTCCTCCAAAAGAGAGAAGAGCGTAGACGCTGGCACGGCAAAGGCGCACTGTGAGTGACACCAGCACCAGTGCTGGCTGCACTCTGCACCAGGGAGACTCGCGGCACTGAATCGGTGCCTTCCAGATTTTATGAGTCCCTAAAGCAATAGGTAGTTTTCAAAACAAGAGGCAAGTTAATCAGCAAATTGCTGAGCATATCCTTGGAGCCAGAAGTATTCTCCTACTTACCCTCCCAGTCCTTCATGTCAACAATGCAGAATTATTAGTTTTAAATTAATTACGTACTCCTGATGCCCAAGCATAAACATAGGAAAGTCTCTCTAGCCTCCAAATTTTACGAATATCCTTCCTTTTAAGCAGGAACCTATTTCCTAATGGAAGGACATGACTTTGAAGTTGTTCGTCTTTCTTCCTTTCCATAAGCAATATACGGAAGTTCAATTATTCATAAGAAGGACCAGGCATGTAAATAAGGACTGGAAGGCTGAGCACCATGTTGCCAACACACATCTGAAACATAAAAGGCAGTTTTAGCCCATCTCTTGTTAGGAGGACGTGATCTCAGGAACCCTGTCTGGGGAAGGCAGGGTTCATAAATCAGCATTTACACTGTGTAGGGAGACCACTTACAGCAGGTTAGGACATACATTCAGTGTGAAGTTTTACAACAGGAGATTTACAACAGCTGGAGTCAATAATGCAAAAACATAACCAGAGAGCACCTGCCTATCAAATGATAGTCTGAAAAACAAAGCACAAGTCTCAAAAATCTTGTCTACATGAAATTGATGTCTTGATTCCTCCAGAAGGCTGAGGTTTGCTGAGCAACTACATTCAGGGGACTCACTAATTCTTGCAATATGTCTTCATATGGAGCATCTCCTGCTCTTTAAAATGGCAATTCTGCCCACTTCAATCAGAAAGAGAGAATGATTTGGTATTTTTGTTGGCTGGTTATTTATAAGAGATCTAGTCTAGATTAGTCCTGCTTGAGTGGCATCATAAATGGCTCCATTCCCCAGCAGTAGTCTACTTCAGATGGGAACCTGACAACCTCTACTTAGCGTGTCTTTCATGGTACACAATGAAGTGTAAAAACTGCTGTGAAAAAGCCTGTGTTTCAAAACAAACCGTCTCGGTAATAAGCATTTAAAACCACTTTTCATTAATATATTTCTTTGTGTACAAAACAAAAGCTTAATGCTACAACAAGCCTTGGACAATGTTTTTGTTTGTTTTGCTGTGGTGTTTTTTTTTCTCTCTAAATGAAGTACTGCAGCAGCCTTTAGAAGGTCCAAAATAAATTATTTGAAATAAAGCGTTAAAGCGAGGCTTATGAAAGAGTTGCTTTTTCCCTCATCACAGCTTAATAACGTGGGGTTTTCAACCCAAAAAGCTTAATCAAAATCCAAAGTGGAAATCCTAAATTAGTAAATATTGAATTTAACCACTTTTATATCTCAGGTATTAGCAAATACCTTTGGTCTACAGAGATACAGCCCCTTCTAATCCTTATCTGAATTTGCAATTAAGACTTCAGAGCTACAGATATCTGTACACAGCTCTGTACACAGCTCTGCTCTCTTATTTTTAAATTATTGGACCCAAATCAAATCAGTCTTCAAATACATTGGAAAGTAAATGTCTGATGTCTAATTGAACTAATAGATAACACTCTTTTTAATACTGTTAATGCTTAGTGTGGGCTTCACACTGACAGAAGCACGGGGAGGGAGAGAATTAGAAAAAATCCACATAGAAAACCTTGTCGTTATATTATTACCATGCAGTTCCTTGGTATAAAGATAAAGCTAATATTTACAAATTGTTTGTTTTGTTGTCATCAGTCCCCTCCCTTCCAAAAATAAAGAAAAAAAAATTCTAAATGCGTTAGGAGCTAGATTCTTCTTCTCTGTCACTAATTGTCACCTCCAATAGGACATTGTAAGAGCCTGAAAATGAAGCACTTAAGAGTTTTCTTTTCCAATCTCTTGTGGGCTTCTCTCGGTTTATCGCAAATGAACAATCGTGTTGGAAGGGGCACCGTCTGTTTAATGTCATTAGTGATTGTTTCATAAAACAAACAGCCGCTCCGCCATTCTGCTGCAGTTAATCTTAAATCTAAACGTGGCGGCACTTGGGGAGAGTCTCAAACATGGTTTGTTCTAACCAATGCAGGGCTCTTAATCTATTGCAAGTCAAGGCGCTTATCTCTCTGCTCAGCTCAGAGCAGTGATTTCTTTGTCCAAATATCAAACCAAACCCAGTTAATATCATGCTTCCAGCCTTTTCCCAAAGATTTTTCCTCCTTAAATTGTGGCCAAAGCCTAAGGCATATTTATTTATTGCTTATACCATTACACGCTTATTTTTCAATATTAGCAAAGTCAAACTATTTCCAAGTTAGTGCACAAGGGTATTTCAATGAGCTTAATCAGCCAGGTGAACTGATAACTTGGAGATTTACCTAATTGTGCTGGAAAATCATTCATTCTGGATTAAGCCTATAATGGCACATGTGTTTATAACAATTGAGGGTTTTATACAAAGGCTCAAGTCAAAGGGTATTAACCACCTTAAACTTTCATTAGTGTTTGTAGAAGCTAAGGTTGCCATCACTTCACGGGTTCAAATTTATAGCAGCAGCAGCCAACAGAACCCAACAACACAAAAAGACACCAATAACCAATCCTTGTGCTGAAGAAAATTTCACAATAGCTTCTGCCAAACGTCTCTTATCATATTCCTCCATGAAAAAATCGAAATTGATCCCATATGCTTTCTAGTGCTACCACACCCTTACCTGATACACAAGGGTGGGCACATTTCGGCAGCTTGGGTATTTTGGAAAATCACAACGTGTTTACAAGGGCATTTGTGAAAAGAGGTAGTATCTCTAATGCACTTGTATACGATAGATTTTAACTCTCTTCTCGCTTCTCTTAGATCTGTCGAGTCTGGCGGGAATTACAAAGTCCTGAATTTGAAACAAATGCGTACGTGTGTTCTTGTGAAGTAAGAAGAAAAAAGTTTCTTTTGACCAAAAGGTAATCCGAGTGACTGGGGTTGAGTAAGAGGACAGGCATCTCCTATGGCAAGTGCTCGCATGACGGGGGCAAATGGAAAAAAAGTTTTGCTGCTCAAGGTAAGCCTGAAGCAATTTTTTGGCCTTACTGTTACCAATGTATCATGCCCTAAGCCACATGGACAAAAGCCTCAACGCAACGGCAAAAGAATCCTGAGCATTTATTCACCAAGAAAGAATTTAAACTAAGTAGAATTGGTGCTTCCCTCGAAAAATTCTTAGAGGTAAGTAAAAGTCATGCCAGGCAGACACTGTTGGGCAGGTATACCAAAAATACCTTCTATAATGCCACAATACTAATGCTTATATAGTTTACATAGATATTCCCTGGTTATAATTAGCACACTAAGCTACAGATTGTCAACATGGTGAAAGTATGCAATTTCTTTTCTCTCTCTTCATTTAGAAAATGCAAAAGGAACCAAAACCAGCATACATGCGAGCCCCCACTCTTCTGTGGTCTGTCCCTCAGGACTTGTATTAAGCTCCCTTAATAAACACAAATAATTGTCTTTTTCTTTTCTCATTAAAAAAAAAAAAAATAAGGTGGGAGAAAGAGAGAGAAGGAAAATCAATTCAACTCAGGTTTTTCCACATCTTCATATCACTTCCCATCTCAACTGGCTGGAGTAGAATTTCAATTAACTGGTAGGAGTCCAAGAGAAGCCCGGCTGCCTCTGTTGCTCCCGGTCATGCCCCATAATTGTAGAGGGACCTGCATTTTTCAGCCAATGACACGGCTTACAAAAATAGATACACTGAGTTATTTGATAAAGGAACCAAAGCCTGTCACTCCTGTTCAAGTGCCAAACAACATGAGAGCGAGTAAGATTGTGTTCAGATCCCAAACTAGCCAGGCTTATTATCCCACAGAGCCATCTCGTGTTGTGGAGGGGTGAGGGTTGGGAGACACCGCAAAGAAAAGTAAAAAGAAAAAAAAATGGGGAGGAAAAAGCAACATCACATGCAATCCAGTCAATTCCAAATTCTCCCCTTTTTTTTGAGAAAAATTAACTACTGTGTTTCTAGCCTGTCACGTTTCCAGAAAGCTCTCCAGCGCGAGGAAGAAGCGGTACCTTTATGTCTTTCCTACACATCTCTCTTCAAAGAGGAGAAATGTTGGCAGGTATATGTCCTCGTGTTCAAAAATAATCTTGAATCCCAATTCTTCTGAAGAACATTTGTTAAAGCACTGCTAAGAAATAAAAATAACTGCTAACAGCTCTCTGCACCAAAATTTTGGGCAAAGATGTTTGTAATTCTGGGGAGGTACAAAGCCTAATTTCTAATATATATTTTACTGGACAATTAAAGGAACCCTTTTAAAAAAAGTACTTTTATCAAAGAGAAAGAAACATGTTTATAACTAAGTGGCTGATAGAGTATCTTTGGTTTATAAGAAATAGTTGAATGAATGCTTGTACTTCTATTTACTCTTAGTAACAGCCACCAACATCGATCCCAGCATTTTTCCTCTTCTCTTCATTAGATTTATTTCTGAGCATCAGAAGTATTCAGATCTATAGCAATTCACAGACAAATACTAAATGCTCCATAATGCTCAGTAGTTCCTGATTATATGAGTCATATAATATTACAAGCCATATTTTCACAGAAAGATGTTGCAGTGCATGTCCTATATTGCCCCATAAGTGAACAAGCCAAGTGGAGTGAGTCCTGTTGCAGTGGCACTTTATGCTCACCATGATCCAGGTGTGCCCCATACTTTACAGATTATAAAAAAAGCAGAGGTCACTGTTTGAAGGTGCTCCTCCTAGTGCACCAGTGTATTAGGTTAATATTTTCTACTTTACAATCAGGAAATTGTACCTAGTTTTAAAGCCCAATTATTGAAAGAGCCAGTGAAACTAAAGTCATAATTATCAAGCACAGACTTTCCACTTCCAAGGGCCGACGCAGGTCAGACAAAATACCTTCTGGTAAGAGTAAACTCAACCAGCAACTCTCTGCAGATCCTGCAGGCCTGATCCCAAAGTCAGAGTTTATTTAGAGCCCAATCTGAAACAAGGTCTATTCTCTTGTTTTTGAGACGTCAAACACTGTCATGTAGAGTAACCCCACACACCTGTCAGCTCTTTTTCTCACACAGACTGATCCATCTTCTCCAGCAGGTATAAAAGGAGGGCAGCAGACCTGTTGCTGAAGCTGGTAGCAAAACCTGAGCAGGCAACAGCAGGGTGATGCTGCTGCTCCCCTCTGAGCAATCCATGAACACCTTGTTCAGATGGGAACTACAAAGAACCAAAGGGCAATTCCCAGCAGAAGCAACATAAAATAATCCTTGATCCCCATAAGCTCCAGATTTATTTGTATTTCGATAACAAAACAAATCCTTGCATCCATCCTGGAAAACTTATGCCATGCTCTTCCTTCTCAACAAAAATGTCACTATGCTGTCAAACAAGTAACGACTCAGAGCACTGGGATTAGTAACTCTTCAAATAAAATAATCTCTGCAAATAATCACCTCCCAGTTTCTCTCATCTTCATTTTCTCAGTTCCTGCTCTTCCTCCTCTTAGTTACTTTTCTTATGATCTTATTCACACATTAATTTCCCCTACTTTGCTCATTTCATTCCTCTCTTTCCTTTTCCCCCCTCTACCCGTACAACTTCCTCTCTGCCTGACCAGTAAATTTAATTATATCTGAATTACAGACGTCTCATTTGAAAAGCCTTGATCAAATGCCCCATTCAGCAACCACTTCCACTGAGAAAGAAACACACACCCAGACCAAAATGCCACACACAGACATGAACACATGACCTCAGACTTACAGACACACGGGCATTTGTGCCTGTTGGAAGTTCAAAGATCTGTGTGCTTCGTTTATTAATAATATGGGTACAAAGCAGAAAGAAAGTCTCAGGACTACAGCCCTAAAAGCCCATCCCGACAGGCAAATCTGAAGGCAATCATCAGCACTATTATATTTTTACTTATCAAAAGGCTGTTTAAACAATGAGATACAAGCCCTTTAAACAACGTAGACACTTGGACTTTGTAAACCCCTTTGTAAAGATCAGGCTGGCTTTGATTTCCAAGTAGTGTAAATATGGAAAATTTAAGTCTACCCTTTTAATTGGCACTCTGGGCAGTTTACTTAATCAGTTGAACACCTTCAATGAATGAAATTCCCACAGGAAAGAAGGTTTCATAATCTATTCACTAGGAGCCCCAGTTATTACTGTAAGAAATACTGCCAAAAGTATTATAGAAATGTTCCTCCTTCCCAACTGCTACCTTGTCTCTATAATACCCCCAAAACTCTCTGCTTAGTCTTGGCATATTCTAACCTGTCCAGTCTTCAGGCCCCGAATTTAATGGGTTCCTGCCCAAAGACTGGAGAATTCAGCTCATAAACCTAAATGCTGTGTCTTTTACATGGTTTTAAAATTTTATACATAGAGGTTGAATCGGAATGAGGTTTATCATCCTTTCTTATTTTTACACTGCTATATTTACACTTGCTATGGGGTATCTTCTTTGTGGCATGTTCAGCCTGTTAGTCCTCAGTTAGGCTTCTGTGTCAAGTTTTCTATTAAGACATTTTTCAGGTAACAGTAGAGATTTCTATCTGAGAAAATAAAGAAACCTAATTCTTTTACCTAATCTTGTCAAACATCACAGCATGCTCCAAGGCGTCTCTACCTGACCACCTCAAAAGCCTAAACAGAGGCTTTGTAATTGCAAAAAAACTGAACTTTTTTTATCTTCATAATGAAACGGGACAACAGGAAATTTTACTTCCAGTTTGTTAAAAAAGACTGAATTTTATTTAGAATGGTCATGAGGCTATAGAAAAACCTAATGGGGAAAACTGGGGATTCTGTGTTTGAGAAATGAATGCAAACTAACGTGGCTTGTACAGCAGTAGTGAAATAAGCCAAGTACTTCAGAAGAAGAAATTTAATTCCCTTGAATTTTCATCAGCCCATAAACCCAAGAGTCTGGGACAACAGAATCACCCTGCATCTTTAACAGAGTAGAAAGGTAAACCCATCACATGGTAGTTATTACAAACACAAAGCCAGTTGGCTGAGCAGTAGTTGCAGGCCAGCAGAAACCTTCTGTGGCACCCAAGCTTCTAAAAATAATTATCACTGTTGTTATAAATAACAACATCAATGCAAGCAACTAGTACTAGGAAGGAATATCCACGATTCCACTGCATTACCGTACACAGTTTTCTCAAGGGCACATTTGTTGTCAACTGCTACCACAGCTCCAGATAAGATCATGGCGGAGGTTTTTCAAATTCATAAATATGAATATAGAAGTCTAAACCTGACTTTTATGCTGATTTTACTTTCATGAGATTCTGCTTTCAAACTGTATAGCTGTAGAGCAGTTTCACAGCGAGCATGCAGACAGCAACAATATGGATTTGTCTGCATACAGTAGCTTCATCTCCAGCTCCCTAGTGCAATCTACCAGGGAGTAGCACCCGAACAAAAAAAAATCCGCCCATACTTAGAACCCATAATGTTTTTATCCTTTTAATAACGACGTCTGATGAGAAACCACAGCTGCTCTTCCACGTTAAGTATCTATGGAAAGCTCCACATAGTCATTTCCAAGGGTGGGGGAAAAACAATAATCCTTCAGCCGTGTTGCACATCCATTTCAGAACGCAGCAGAAACCTCACAGACTGTTTGCAGAAAACAACAAAACACAGGTTTATGTCAGAGATGGAAAGTTTGCTGGCTTTTTACAGGCTGTGTTAACAACCCCATTTGATTCTCTCTTGTATACTGCTGAAAATCAAAGCAGTGCAGCAAACTGGCTTGTCAATGCAGATAAATATCTGCACAAAGAAGGCAGCTTGATGGTTAGTATCTCATTAGTCTGCCATAAGGATTGAACAGACTGAACAAATTTCCCCAGTTTTTTTCCTCCTTTTTTCTTGGAAAAAGTTGAAAGAATAAAAATAAAACACTAAAAAGACGAGGAGTTCAGATCACAAGTGATATGCATAATACCACAAGTAACTTCTTGTATCAGAAACTACTTTTATCTGAAGAGTTCAAGGCACTGCAACCAATAATCAACTTGCAACAGGTCTAATGCATTTTGCATCCCAAATGCGCTCCTGAACCTGGCTAACTCGCTCTTTAGTTTTAAGCACAGATTTCATTTCCGCTAGAGATGCAGTGAATTACACTGATCTAATTTAAGCAACAGTGAACTTTATTAACCTCGTGGGATTGCCAAGGTTTTCAGCACTTCCTTTTGGGACCGTACACTGGTGTGCTGAGTTGCCTAGAAGAATTTCCAACAGCGGGACGTGGTCATCTCCTTTGAAAAGTTTTAAGATGTGCACGCAATTAACTATACATTCAGGTACATACATTTGTGGGTCTATACACACAGACTTACATGTGCACAGAGCTGTGTGTGCATGCAGTCGAGAGGCTGCTTTTCAACAACCGAGCAATCACTGGAGGAACAGTGCATGGGCAGCTATTGCACAGACTGCATTCTCTCCAGGGCACTCTGCAGCAGGGTGGTTAACTGCGACACAAGGATCACGGGAAGGACACAGCCCTGACAGTCTCCGAAGGCCAAAGGCACTCCATTTTCCTTGACTGCCTCAAATGCCGAGTCGAGATTTGTAAAGCAGGTTTTGTGGTGCGAAGTTCTGCCAGTTTGGGATTAGGCAGAAGTAACAAATATTGTTGGAGTGAAGATCTCAAAGTGGAGTTGGACACTGGTTTTCAAGGGGAAATGTTTTCCTCGCTAATTTCACGGGACAACGTTTCCTCTCCTGCCACAAGCTCTTTCTTGCACAGAGATGGAAGTGTGACAATTGCAATAATTAACAATTTCGTAGAAGATGCATAACTGCTACTACCAGTAGTAATTTATTATTGTAGTTGGGGAATGTTTTCTAAATGTTCACATAGACAATTACTATTTGTTGTTCGTATTACCACTGTGCTTATAACCGTGCTCAAACACCATGACCTACTGTCTTGTAAATGCTGAAGAACTTCCAAACAAAAGGACAGTTCAGGCCACAAGCAGCTTGCACAACGTAATATGGCTGTAAATTTGAGCTGGCATCAACAGCCAGTGAAATAGTTTGACAATGAAACAACCAGGAACACAGAAATTGCCACATGGGCTCAAATGTAGTTTCATCTAGAACTATAAGCAGAATATGATGCGTCAGCAGAAAATGAAAAAAAAAAGGTCTGCACTAGGCAGATCTGGGATAACCCATCCCCCAGGAAAGTGTCCTTGCGATGTCTCCTAGCAATTAGAGTGCAAACTTAAAAGTATATAATTTCAGATCTCTTTTAGTAGTCTTTTTTTTTTTAATAGATCGTAACAACACAGAATACTCTCATTCATATAAATCACCAGACCTTTTCCTAAAATTCATTAAATCCCTTAGCAACTTCCTAGAGCAAAGAAGTCCATCACCTAATTGCATATCAGGTGAAAAATTATTATTTATCAGCCATCTTTCTATAATGTTCCCCTGTTCTTGTATCATGAGAAAGAGAGAAAAACTCTTCCCAAACTGCCTTCTCTATGCAAAATAATGAATTTTAGAGTCTTATCATGTTCTTTTTTTATTCATCTCCTCTCAAAGGTAGCAATCCCAGTCTTTTCAATCTCTCCTCATATGAGAGTTTTCCCATGTGCCTGATCATTCTTCTTGCCTCACTCTGAGCTCCTGGTAAATCTGTAATACCCTATTTGAGATGGTGTCACCCACTTGATGAACCAGCATCATTTACATAATGGCATTACTGTATTTTCCACATTATTCTTTATTCTCTCCTCATGTACCTAAACCTGTCTTTGACTGAAGCTGTGCAGTGAGCAGATGTTTTCAAGTAACTCCTGGTATTGATGGCTGGGTTTCTTTCCTGAGTGCATACAGTTATTTTATAGTACAGTTAGGCAACCAGTAAAATTTTTAGGCAGATAAGTAGCAAAACCTTTCCATCCCAGCTGTTATTACTACACATTCATCTTCAATGAATTTCATGTATCATTATGCATTAGGTCCTTTAGAAGTTTTCTTACAGTCTCTGATCTAGATTTAACTAAGTAAGTTTACATCTGCCAATTTTCCCAGGGCTCATACTTACAGATTAAAAACACCAACCAAACAAACAAACAGCATAAAACAATAACAACAAAGAAACCCATCACCAACCAAAAAAAAAAACAAAAAACCCAACCAACCAAACAAAAAAAGAACCCCAGACATGCAACAGCTTCCTTAGGTTATCAACATGGCTTAACTCATGCCTGGAAAGAAACAAAGCCTTACAAAGGTGAGAATGTGTAGGAAAGCTCTTGCCAGTTTCTCTTATGAAACTACCAACTAGACGGGAAAAATTTATTACACAGGGAAGAACTATCTATACAGAACTGAACCCTCTGCCTAAAACTCCATCAACTGAAATCATATTCAGTTACTACAAACTGGAGCTGAATTACAACTGATTAGAGGTAAATGTTGCCCTATTGTGCAAGTGACTACATTCGACTGAAATCAGCATGCTGGATTTTTACTTCAATTCCTTTTGTTATTATAAGTCAGCAGACTGGAAACTCTTGAAAATAAAAGTAGTCTGAATCTCCCTCAGTGAAGGAACATCCATGTACATGAGTTTCATCCCTTCTCTCATCACAAGCCAGTGCACTGTTCCCCAGCTTATTCCAGTTCCAGTCAAGAAGCTAGGCTGTTAATTTATGCATTACAGAACAAGGATAAACTACAGCCAGCAATTCATGGATCAAGTAGATTGAACAACCTGAACCCACATTGCACCAACAGCATATGCCACAGATAAGATTCAAACTATGTTATATTCATGTCTGACTTATGAAGTATTCGTGAAATAGCAATACTGAGCATTAGTTACATTGTGTTCGTATAACTGTAATTCCTCATGACTAAAAACCTGTATCAAACAGTTTTTGCCAATTATTTTGAGGACTTTTTTCAGTGCTTCTTTTCTCAGCTAACTCTTCTCTTTGATATATATGATCCCCACAAATTATCTCTTTGAAACAGGCTCACTTAATTTATTTAACAGCATGAAAGACTCTAATTAAAAAAAAAGGAAAAAGAAAAAAAAATAGGAAAAAAGAATAGACTTTTTAGGATGACCAGTTTATTCCTCGGCCATGATCTTCATAGCTCAGTCTTTGCACTGTGGAACTGTTAAGTCAGCCTGAAAGAAGAACAAGTCTGGTCTACAGCCAAATTCCCAGCATTTCTCTGGAAAAGGCTGCAAAATCTTCATTCTTAATCATTGCAAGAAACTAAGAAGTTGCTTTGACCTGGTGCCTCACAAGCCTTTTTCGGGAAATGCAGTGAAGTTAAGCGCACGAGCTCTCCAGGCTCCAGAGCGGAGCGCGTACGCGCTTTGCACTCCACAGGACGTTATGGATAGGGAGGCCCTCTGGAGCCCTATCACAGATGTCTGGATTAGCTCTGTTTCAGAGGTCCTGCAGACATCCAAACACGGTCAGTGGATGGAGGAGAGGTCCTCCGGAAGGATATTCACACGCCCTAACTGAACATCTGAAGTGGGATGTGAAAATCCTTCTTTGCAGCACACCTTTCTAAAGATACACATTTGCAACAGTTCCTGAAATTCAGGTGGAATACAACAGCAAGAGGTTGTAAGGAATCACAGTTTACCAGCAGCTCATCTACAGAAAAAAGAAACCAGAACAATGCTGGTAGGTTACACGTAAATCTTACCAAGCCTAGTGAGGAGTAATTTATAAAGATCCTCTTGAGTTATGGCTAAAGTATTTATCCGAACCCAGAAAAATTATTTTACGCATTTTTGCTACTTAAAGCTGAGGGGAGGGGACAGAAAACACCATTGCCTTTAAAAGAGCAATACTTGGATCCCAAAATGCAGTGACATTTTGTATGCTCTGACTTATAGCGAAACCATTCACATACCCTTACCAATAACTTTCAACCCTCAACAAGTGCTGTTTAAGTGATCAACAGTAAATTTCTATTTATTTAAAGAAAACAAAACAGGAGCATTTGCACTTGCTACAAGATGACTTAGTAACACTGAGTTCTGCCTCTCACGAATAAAGGCATGGAGCCCTCACTCTCTGACCATTAAATATCTTCTCCTTGTGTCTGTGCCTCCCTGTACATATTAATGCACAAGTTCCAAGCTGCTGATCAAATTGCAAGCAAAAATTACCTAGTAGTGGCCTGTAAAGATGATGATTTTAAATAGCTAAGGAGAAATTAACTTTCCACTCAAGATTTCAACTTGTTGACTTAAACGAATCAATAGGTATCATTTCCAATCTCCACGTTACTGTGCGCTGGAAAAGTTAGTGCTGAGCTGCAGAATTAGGTCACTTGCATTAGATCTTCTAATTAACCAGTTCTTCCTTTAAGAGAGCACTTGCTCGGCTTTCAAGACTGCTCCAGCATTTTGTCAATAGAGTTCAGAACAGGGCTAATGATTACCATTAAAGAAAGCCCAGAGTGATTTTAAGAACTTATCTTTCTGTATTTTGTTCTTTTTATCCAACTGTGGGATCCTGGAGTAAAGTCACTTCAGACAACTGCTGAAGCTTAGAAAAAAATAAGTAATAAAAGAAAGAGGTTGGGGAGGGAGCAAAAGGAAAATTTTCTGCAAGTAGGAAAGACAAGCTACTTTAACACAAAATAGTCCCCTCCAATTTAGGCTGATGATAGAAAAACCACACATCTCCAGACACACTATTAACATATTTTTATGATGGAGTAGTCTTTCGGGGGGTGGGACATATAAAACCAACATTAATACATAGACAAAATTATTTTCCCTCTACTGTTCCCTTGCTTTGACTCCTGATCTTTGTAGTTTATTTCACTGTAACAAAATTCCTCATAAATCCTTTGACTGCAGGGTCCTTGCTGTAAGTATAGTTGTGCTTTCCTGTGCTTGTGCATATCATTACCCAAATGGCCTTCAGTGCTCTGCTGCATTCACTCCTGACAGAGTGTCTTCAGCCAAACCACTGTCTCCTTTGCCAGTCCACCTCCACACCTGCCTTAAACTCTTGGGGACACTTTCTCGCTGATTTTCAGTTTCCTGAACCCCCTTGGCAGGTGCTCACACCCAATCCTGACTGATCTCAGAGACACTGAATATGGCTGTGTGCTCTGTACACATCCCTATTTCACGTGAGATGCTCTGCTTATTTGCAACACCCCTTTTTCCTTTGTTGCTGTAGGGGATTTTTAATTTAAATAACTAGGTGAGGAAAAACACTAAACCCTACTACTTCTAAAGAAACCTGCATTGCTCAGGCATGCACAGCACCCAAGCAGAGCAGGGGCTCTAATACCAATATGCCCTTCCTCCACAACACTCATCAGGACACGTGCCCAGTAGCCACCAGTGAGCACATCTGCCCACCCCTGGGTTTTTCCCAATTTTTTTGGTCCTGAGGACCATAGGGGTCTGTGCTACGCTCTGCTGGAAAGCCCAGCTTCAGTGCATATTCCTCCTATCACTAGTGTTTGGTGGTAAAGATTTCAAATCTGTCTGTGCTTTTCACATGTGTAAAAGGGGGCCTTCAGGTCAAATATGAGACCAACATGTCCAAAAATATATTGCTTCAGCTTACTGCTCCATTTAGTGTGCTCAGTTTATGTTCCAGTAGTTGAACTCTCCAGTTAACTACTTTGTTTGCTTTTTTAATAAATCTTTTTGAATTCTGTTATCTCCTCGTGGCGCTATCTCAGTTACTGAGAGTTTTTCCTTTACACTTTATATAAGGCTACTCCTCCTCCCTGCTGCCTTCGTCTTTGATCTGCTCTCAGAAGTTAGAAATTATTGACTGCGCACGCTGTGTTGATTTTCCTGCTAGCCATTTGAACGAATTATCATCATTATGCAATTCCTCTAGAAACAGTCAAATTTGAGGGTGAAGCTTGTGTGGACAGCTGAAGAGGCCAACGACCCTTTTTGATTTTATCTATTAGGCATGCTTGAATCAAGTTTTGAACATGATGGAAACGTAAATCCCAAAACTCCAAGGCTGATGATCTAAAATGCAATTAGACATTGGGCAAAAGCTTGCCAAAAACCATGGGAAACTCCTGCTGGTTTTAACCCTCAGTCTTTTCAGTACTTAGCGAGGAATTCCTATATGACTTGGCATCCAGGTTATGTTAATAAAGGAAATATTGCTCAATGTACTTTAAATTAGTAATGGGACAAAGTAGGCAGCTGGGCTACATTCACTGATTTCAGTGTGTAGGAATCTCTTAAGAGTAGCCATTTCCATGTAGGCCCTTTGCTTTCTGCATGACTTAGAAATTTAAAGGAAATTATGTTATCAATATTTTAGTGGATATACTCCTTTTTAATAAGATTTGTAAGGTACAAGTTTGGCCCTAGATTAAAAATAAAACACGTCAACTTGTTATTCCCACTGCATTTTTGGCCAGTGTAATTTAAAATTTAAAATCCCAATAAAGTGTACCTTGAATAATTCATTAATCTGCTCTTACATAATTTGGGCCTTTTTTTTCCCCGCCCCCAAATGGGCATGGCTGTTACTGTCAACAAAGAGCAACCCTCAACTATTTTCACCCTGGATTCCTGTGGATGTCCAGATTATAGTTTTAAAATTGTGATCACTGGGACAATGCTCTGAGAAGGTTTACAAACCAGAGTGCCCAAATTTAGCAAAAGAGGCATTCAGCATCCAGAGAAAGTCCTCTGCCAGAATTTATGAGGTTCCTTCAACATGTATTTCCAAGCTAGTTTTACGTCAACAGTTTGAGAGCAGCAGTGTCAAGAGCAGCAGCACAGCTTCTAATGTCTACATTGTCACACTATTTTTAATTTAAAAGCAAAGAGCCATGCTACCCTTTAAGATACAATTAAAAGAGCAAATATGATTTGATTTATTAAAAGCTACTAATAAGCAAAGCCAGCCAGCTGGGCTCAATCTGCAAGGGGGGGAATGATGGATGAATTGATGGATTCATAGTTCACCTGACAACTAATCCCCGTCACAGCTATGGTGGTGGGTCTGTTGGAAGTGGTGCAATTGGGCACAAATCATCATCACTGTCGTCGTCATTTGAATGTCTATGGCATCTTTAGTCCTCTATCTCGCAGGTCTCTGCAGATGCTTAATTAAGCCTCATGATATCCCCTCCAGGGAAGTCAATATTAGTTTACCTATAGGTAAACTGAGATACAGCAATGCACAACTTGCTCAAGGTCACAGAGTGGGCCAGTCGCAAAGCCATGAATAAAACTCTCTAAATTTGACCCCAGCAGCTTGATTTAATTATGCAATGGTGTTCGCCTTCTGTTACCAGTTCCACACTGGAAATAGAGGTGGCAGATGCTTTTGGGAAGGAAGCAAAATGTGGGAAAAGCAAGAGGTAACAAAGTAGCAAAAGAAATCCCCAACAATGTAGAACCTATGCTCAAAACAAATCGATTGGAAAATTGTTCTCTAAATGTGGAAACAAGTCTACTGGGCATCTTTCGTTGAATAAATAAAATAGTTTCCTTTACTGAGGGGAGAATTCCATCATTTTACTTGCTCCCTAAACTACCACTCCCAGCAACTAATTAATGTTAGCGGCTAGACAAGTAAACGAAACCATTGTGGTAGCATTTCTCGGATGTTTTGCATATATGCGGACGGTGAAAAAAACCAGATGGAGAATACTATAATGAATTGAAATGTTCTATTTAAAAACTGTTTGTCAGCTGTAGTTAAGTTGACACTGTCATCATGGCAACAAATCACAACAGTTCGCGTGTTGTGCCTCCACGCTCAAGCCTGCTTCTCGGAGCCGAGCTGTTGGAAACTGGAAGTTCTCAGCAGCCCAGTGAGTGGGTGAGTGGAACAACAAACAAGCCACTGCTACCTCAGTTTTCGACTGCACTCGGACTGGAGGGAGAAAGGTCAACAGAAAACTCGGGTTTATAACAAACTGATGGTTACCTCTACTATGTTGCACCAGATTAAAAAAACAAACAAACCAATCTACATAAGCAAAACCATACAAGGCGACATCACTGTTCAAGGTGCTGATAACGGGCTAATGTTTTTCAGCTCAAGGTCACCGGCTGAAGTCAAGTTTTTTCTTGATGTAACTCAAAGTCATTACAACCTCCTATTCAAATCCTGGACTATGAAAAACGCACTTGTGGTCCCTCTAGAGCTCCCAGTGGACTGGAGCCCAGGAATATTTAAAAAGCAAACTATTTCATCTGGCACTGCTTGGCACCTTTGCTGATATCCTCATGGAGAAGTGAGAGGGCACTGACATGGGGCTTCCTGAGCATCCCAGTGCAGATCACCCATTTTGGGAGGTGCCTGGCCAGGATCTGCTTCTGGACTCAGTCCAGTCTTATTGCGGTACAGGGGGTCCAGCCCTCAGTGCTGCCACTTTGATACTCCCCATCACTTTGCTTTGAATTTTGGGGATTTTGTTGTCTATCCATAAAAGGAAAAAAACCCACATTTTCATACTCATAATTTATTGCCCAAATACAAAGTCCGTGAATCTGTAGAGGAGGAAAGAGCAAGTAATTTTACAAGGTGAAAAAGAATCAAACCCTTGAATCCTTTGTCTGATTAAACGTCAACTCCAGATGAAGCCCAAGTGGGGATCTCACATCACCCATTCGTAATTATGATTACACTAGTATTCATTGTAGACAGTAATAACATTCGCCAGGCCTAAGGTTTCTGTCATCTTCTCACAGGGCTTTTGAAACTAAGTCATGCTGCTCAAATACCCTGCAATTCTTAACTACTCCAGATTAATTTAAATGGATTTGCATTTACATTTCCTTTACTTGTATTAGCTATGTCTATGCACAGTCAAAAACAGTAATTAATAAAGGGAAAAAAACGCCAAAGACCAGTTTTTCTTTACATCACTGGTAACTGGCTTGAATCTAACAGAACTAATACTTGCATAAAAGAGTGGAAAATGATAGGCAAATACATCTCAAACACTCTGCTTGCTCTTAATTATTCCACTTTTTTAGGAGAGGTGAGAAAAATGTCTGCAGAACTGCCTACTCAATAGAGCATGAATAATGAAAATATCTCTACACAGCTTGCAACCTCCTATAACGATGGCTGTAGGAAAAGAGTACATTATTAAACATTGTGGCAAATGCACAGGACAATTACATCTCAGTTCCTTATTTTGCTAGATTTATGTATTTAGTTAGTTGTGATCATAGTTATTTGCAGTACCTGTGGGTGCAGAATTGTTCTTTCTATTGTCTCAGTTTTTACACACGGAAGGACAGATATTGTCACGAGGGAAAAATCAGACACTGGTTTTAACAGCAAGGACTTGATTTATTATTGCTTCAAACAAGTTTCATGCATTAAAGATCCCTGTACAGAACATGACACGTTCTTTCTTTAAAAACAGCTACACACTTTAGGACAAGTGACATGATCCAAATGGTCTCGACTGACGTTGATGGCTATTCTAATGCAGCACAGAATGTCTCCCCAACTCAATGCATTTAACATATTTTTCAAACAGAGAGGAGAAGAATAAAGGGAAAAAATAGTCAGTTAAAATGAAATCTCTGTTCTGCAAAAATTCAGTTTTCATCTCACTTTCAGTATTGACTGCTATCCCTTAGGCTAAAGAAAGCATTTCTACAAACAGACACACACAACTCCTTTTATTCAGATGTGAATTTCAGCATTTGATAATCATCTGTTGAGGGTCATATCTGAAAACTGCTGATCTGAAGGGAAAACGTTCCCTCATCTTCACTTGCCTTTAGATCAGGTATGTACAGATGTGTTAATTATATGAAATAAACTGTCAAGTAACACCACTGAAGCAAAAACTCAAGTAGAAGTTTTCAGCAGGAGAAAAAGGAGGCAAAGAAAGAGGAGACTGACGGGACACAATGGTATCACACAGGATACTGACAACACAAGGGCTTCAACTGTTCTAACACAATTTACCTTAAGAAAATGCTAAAGCACTTCATATAGAACAGCTAAGCACAGTTTTAGATTTTAACAAGGCTGAAATATTTTAGTTAGGTACCCCCCCAAAAGGCAACTAATTACGCAAATCTGAAAAAAGAAGTTAGTTTATTGTTTTACTCCCTTGCAAACATATGGAAGACATGAACCTTTTTTGGCTGTTTATCATTTGTTGGTGAGTTTTCGCCATTTATTTTGTTTGTGGGGGTGAGGAGAGAGTGGTGACAGTGGTGTGGTTATGTTATTCTGGATTTAAATGGACAGAACGACCCTCCACCCCTGAGGTTCCAAGGAGTTACAGACAAATACTCTTTCTTCCTTCACCATTTGCCAACTTCTCTCCTGCTTTCCTCCCACAGTCTCAGTCTTGTTAAGACCTTTTCAAGGCTCTGATTTCCTTTCTCACCCACACATCAAGTCCTTACAGACATGAAAGGTTCCACACACACATTTCAGATAGAACAACTACTCCTTTAAGACCACACCTCCACTTCTTAATGCCCAGAAAAATAAACTATCTAAGAAACCAGCAGGCCAGAGTGTCAGTCATCACATCAGAACTGCCATGCCAAGCCATGCTGAATTACGTACAGCAAAGCAAGGAGATGGCCCATGGGCCAAAGCAGTCTTTTTCAGCTCTAATCCCAGCTCTTCAGTGCCCAGGTGACCACCATGGCAGAGAGACCAACATCAGCCTCTAGCCAGGCACCTGGCCAGCAAGGGCTGCGAGGAAACAAAGGGCTCTGCTACCTACCCATTCCCCAGTGGAGAAATTCCAGTGAATTGAGCAATTATGTCACCAACCCCCCCACCACACATAATGGCAAGTCACAACATACCACACCATTTTAAATCACAAGAGAATTTTACCTTGATTTTATTCTATCCCTGCACAGACAGCCTTTGCTAAGCAACGTATCTTAAAAAAGGATACCCTAATCACAGGAGCGAAAGCACTTAAACACCACTTTCTGTGTTACCCCAGAATGTCTCTTATTCACTTAAAACCCCCCAAAAAGCCCAACTACTATTTCTCACCTTTAAGGGATCAAATCTGTTTCACAAGATGCTGTGGTAAAGCTCAGCAGACGAGCTGCTACATCCTGACTGCTGTTTCACATGCTGGCAGTGCTGGTCTTGATCTCCACGTAGCAATTGCACATGGATGATTTTCTAGATCTTCCATTTTGCTTTATGATCTGTGCCTACTTCTCCTGAGGTTCATTGTTGCCTTAAGCTAGGAATGGAAAGACTACTTGTCCAAGAAGTGAAGAGATACCAGGCTAACATACTGTCTTTTAGCATTCCTCTGTACAAATCCTTAAAGATTTCCCAGAATGTTTTGGAGTGAATGACTGAGTTGACTGTTTCTCAGCATTTATCTGTTTAGGAAATGGAATGAAGACACCGTGGGCACACAAGAGCAACACCTTAGAGAGTAAGCTTAAACATCCTGCACGTAACTCTAGCAGATTTCCTACAGTTCAATGTATTTTCACACAACAGAATACTGAGATTACAGGTAGAGGTGTGAAAGCAGCTGAGACCATAACCAAAATACATTGCCAATCTGCAATCTTCAGCCTTTCCTACATACAGCCAGTGATGTCTTCCCAAGTGAAAAACGTGGGTATCCAATTCCCCTCCTAAGTCACAACAGGTGGGTTTCCTCTGACTAGATGAGTGTGATGGCACCAAAGTTTAGTATCTCTTTACAGCTGAGAGAGAGAGAGGCAGGTACTGGAAGTGTTGAATGTCTCCCTTCTGAAGCAGCCCTGTGAAACAAAGGAGACGAATCGCGCCCTAGAAGGCCCTGCTTCTCTCCAGCAGCTATAAAGAGAGTTGAAGATGTGGAGCTCGGATATAGGAGTTTACACTAGAGATGTCTAAACTTAGATGAAATGAATCTCATCGTAGGAGTTTTTCCAAGGACTTGAAAGAGGAGGGGATTTCATCAAAGAGCTATTTCAAGATAACTGTCATAGTCAAAAAAAAGGAAATAATTCACTTAGCTATGGCCAGCTTTAAGTTGGGCTCATTTCTCCTTAAACACCACATTCAGAGCTATTTCACTCTGTCTGTAACAACACAGTAAGTGGGTCAGAACAGAAGATGAATCTGAGGAATTTTCCTCTTTGTTCTTGATTTTACAAGTGAGTGACTCTCTCGGGTCCCATTCACAGTCCCTTAATCTGCCTGTGTCTCCAGCAGTCCCTTCCTAAAAGCAAACAGACTTCACTGGGACTTCAACAATTACACATATTTGAAATGATCATAAACCTTGCACCAAGCAATCTAGAATATCAGATATTAATATTTTTCTTCTAACCTTCTTTTTCCTTCTGCTGCTGCCTGACATACTTCCAAAAAGGTTCTAGTGGCTCAAACTGTCTTTTTCCTGTTTCCTACTTTTACAAAGGAAGGCAAAGAAAAGGAAGTCATTGCCCAGTTTGCATTTGTTGTTGAGCCTCATTAAGCTTTAAGAAAACGTTTTCATTAACCATAGTGTGTCCCCTTAGCTTGGTGAAGCTCACTGTGAACATTAAGTAGAAGGTCTTACAACTGTCCAGGTGCTGTTGGAGATTATAGGTAAAATCACAGAGACTTAGAGACCAAAGGCACAGAGTAAGGCAAAGTGCCTCCATAAAAAATGCAAAGGGAGGGACTTTTCTTGTAAGAAATGGTTTAAGCATAGCTGAAGATATTCATACAGGTGTGGTTAGGCTCTAACTGAGCTGGATTATCCTGACATTTATTAATACAATTTAAAGGCTTCAGGTAATAGGCTTGAACTCTTTTGGCTTTACACAGGGCGTATAAGAGATTGACATACCAGCACAATAAACACTCTCAACTTTCCCATTTCCTTTCCTGACATTTCTCTTTGACCACTGTCAAGCTAACATTTGCATCTTGAGAGAAAGAAATAAAAAAAAACCCCAAACATTCATACATGGCAAAGGATCCTCCACTTACTTACCTCTTGTTATTCTCTTACTGTTACTCTGTCCCTGTCACTGGAAGGCAGCAGCCAAAGAGGCCAGGCAGGTGCATTTCTGTGTGCAGCTGAAATGATGCTGCGTGCTGCCAGCAAGTTACAATCAACATTACAGTCAATACAGTTTGCTCTAGAAGACAAAACTGGAGAGACACACGGAGAAATGTGCTCATTCACAAACTTTCTTGCCTATCCTGATCCTCTTCCTCCCCTCCACTCACTCCTCTGGCAGGCAAATATTACCACACTTAATGTCAGGTATCTATTTGCAAAGGAAGAAGAACTATTTACCTGACAGGCATGTAAGAAAAGAGGAACAGACCTGAGAAGAGAGTGGCAGAAGAGAGGATTTAAAGGTAATAAGGGAAATGAGCAAGACAAGGAAAGAGCTCATGTGTTCAAAGCAATAAGAATTCATTATGCTGAAGTTACAGGTAAACTTCAACAGCTCAGCATTGTTCTGACAGTGGAAGAGAAACAAACACCGGCACATAACCAGCCAAAACAGGGATAGGTTTTTTTCTGTATCATCAGAGTCATGTAGAATAACTGGAGAAACCAGAAAAATCTGACAAATCTATTTGATGCAGAGAAAATGAATTAATATGCAGTAATAGTATATGAAAAAATGGCCCCCAGCACAATTCAAGGCCCACTGCTTGGCTGGTTAGTTGTTTTGTTTCTTGTATATGGCAGGAATTTTTAATTTTTAACATCCTTTAATGTCCTAATTTGAGGAAGCAACAGAAGTCCAGTAGGTCAGATTTCACTTGTATTTGCAAAAATCCAAAGTACCCTACTAATCTTTAAAACAAAAAGACAAATAAAAAAGCCTTTAAAAATCCCCAAACTAAAACTGAGATGTTTGCAATTTTAACCAAGACCCTGAAAGGTCTACTCCTCTATTCCCAACATGGTTGAAATATGATCGAAAATCAAGAAAAGTCACAAACATTCCACATTTATGACTGCATCCAACAGAATTCAGAAGTTTTCCCTGGCTTTGGCAGCAACAAAACTTTTTTAGATGCATCAGCAGGCTGGGATACTTCACCTAATGTCCAATACTATAGGTGTGAATACTCATGAAATAGAACATCTGTTTATTCACAAGGCAAAAATTATATAATTGTGCCACTGACCTTGGTGGATTCACCTCCCTTCAGGTTTCCAGTGAACTCAGGTAAGTTGTTCTTTGGCCAAGAATATTGCATCAGCCTTAGCATAAAGTTTTTCTGGGACCTTAGAAACTGTGAAGTCATGGCAGAACAATACCTAGGTGATTTGTTTTTTTCTGCAGTTTATGAAAAGTATAATTGAATCTCTGCCTCTCGCTTGCAGACTGTGTATGGTGAAAATGACAACAACAGACACAGACACAAACAAATACCATGACAAGGCTAAGCTTTAAGATCACAGGTCACAGAATACTCTGAGTTAGAAGGTACCCACAAGGATTATCTAGCCCAACTCCAAAGTGGCTGGCCCATAGAGGAACCCACAATCTTGGTGTTATTAGCACCATACTCCAAACAACTGAGCTAAACAAGCCAAGCTCATTTAGGTAAATAAATTGGAGCACTCTGAGGTCCTTAGGAAAGAATCTCCTATTCCGATCCATGTATTTATGACACCTTCAAAGCATTCTACACTTCAGAGAAAAAAAAAACTAAAAATATTGAAGTGTTCTGTGCAGAAATTAGCCTTTCATTCCTTTTGGCCAGCAACAAATTGTCTGGGTGTTCAAACCCCAGAGACTGAACCAATCCCCAAAGACTAGATGACATTCACCAAAAAATTTCCTAACAAAACGTATTAGAAACTACTTAGAAAAAACAGATCTGTCTAATTTCCCAGAACTGACTAGAGGCTTAATTTTGTTCACAGCTACACTGCAGTAATTCTAGAATAACTTAATTAATGACACTGAATTACTCAAATTCTCACAGCAGCATCTCTGGAAAGTGAATCTGGTTGTGGGGACAACAGATTATGAGGACTCAAGGTGCAAGCTCCAAGCCCCAAATACCCATCTCACTTAGAAGTGCTGCCTTGTCTCCTCAGCACTGTGCTGGGGTTTGGCCAGAGACCACCAGAACAGATTTCTTTCTGTAATTTGTTGGTTTTGTGGGTATCAGGTATAAATACCCATCTACAAACAGAGAGTGGCCCTGAAGTTGCTGCCAAGTACAGCAGTGCTGGGATGGAGGAGAAGTCAGCCCAAAGAGTCTCAAAAGGCATCTTGGCAGCTGCTTTCCCAGCAAAAGGAGCAGGGCACAGCTTGCAGTCCAGCCCACATGTTAAATGAGCTCCCAGTGCACTGTCATTGTTATTAGCCAGGGGTAGATGGAAGGCTTCTAAGGGGACAAGCTTTTAAAATACACTGCTGAATTAAAAACCAACCACCAATAAAACAGTGCCTGCAAAAAACCACAGAGACAGAAAAATTCAAGAAAAGTCATCTCTCTCCCTTCTTTTACAGAGAAAACAAAACTATCCGTATATCATCACTAGACCAGCAGTAATCAGACACATTTGTTTTTTAATGGACATTTTTCTTTTCAGAAAGATGTTTATAGATCAGTTAAAATTATGAAAGATGTCTATCAATTGGAAAGGACAAACACATGCAGTACAGTTTCTGCTAATCTGTCTGGAAAGGGAGTGAAAAACAATAGATGTATTTAAATTTGTAGAGGCTTAGATATAATAATTTTTTTGCAGCATCATATAGTCTATTGTCTTTGGAACACAATGGAAAAATAGTGCAATTCCAGTGTTAAAGGCAGGTCCCACAATACAGAACTGATTTGGAATCCAGTCTGTCCTACATTTCATATGCACACTTGGGTCATAAAAATCTCATTTATATATCCTCTTCCCCCATTCTTGGCCATCTCTCCATTGTAACATGACTGTATAAACTAATATACAAAACCCATTTGTAGGACCTTTGCCAGGACACACTCTATGGCTCTCAAGAGATCCTTTATTGTTCATGGCTTGTCCTATAGGTTTGGAAGTTAAGGTCTTGGTTCTATTCAGAAGGTCTGTTGAGTAAACACATTTCTAAAGCTGCTCTACTTCTATTTTAAGGGAACTCCAATCTCGCTAAACTTTGTTTTTTTTCTCCCACCTAGAAGTTGATCAGCAAGTCTTTACCTTTGGAGAAGTGCGGAGGGCAAACCACGTGCAAGAGCAAGCTAGGAAGCATAAAAAAGGCTAATAATTTTCCACTAAAAGAGGTGATGACAGCTCCTTAGAACAAGGGCCTGAATACTCTGTAATAGGCATTTATTTAGCTGTAGTGCTAAAATGGCCAAATTCTGCAACAAATTTTTTCCACATTTGGACTGGAATAAAATGCTAAATTATTGTATAGAAATAAGATGGGAAACAAACCTTATCTCCCTAAATGCATCAGGTCATCAATATATAACTTAGAGGAAATATCAGCAAAATCAGCAAAAAAAACCCCAAACCCTCGCCTCTATCTTCCTCACAGAAGCAGAATTTGCATTACTGCAACAGGAGCACAGGTTTCAATACAATATCCTGAGGGGACTGAAGGTCTTCTTCCTAATGTAGATTACAGTGCAATGCAGAGATCACCTTGTGGGTGCTTTGCTTCTCTTTTAAAGCCACAGATGCCATTTCTCCTCGCTTTCACAACCATTAGGCTGGAGCAGCGACAGCAAGTGCTCATGTGGAAGCACTTTATTAGGAAACCATGTCGGGTACTGTTATCTACCATTTCATGCAGCCTAGCAGTGGGAAATGAGATCTTCCAGCTACCCACAGCCCACCCTGCAGAACTTCTCAGACCATATGAGAGAAAACCCTGGACAAGTCAGCGGTCCAAGTTGTTTCTGTACCTTCTAGCTTTCTCGTCTCTCAGGCACATCTACAGACTCATTTTCCAACTCTCATTTTCTTCCTAAAGTGAAAGATTCTTTTCCACATAAGACTAATAGTTTCCTTTGTGTGCATGCAGATGATATGTCCAGCACCACTCCCCACTCCCCCAAAAACACATTGGGGGTTGCAATAAAGGTATATATGCAAGCTAATAAAAGCAGTCAGAGGTGGAAAAACAAGGGACACAATGAAACACTTTCTGACACAGGTGCTTGCCCAGCCAGGAACCCATTAGCACCTTGTCACAAAAGCCCCTAAGCACACAAAAATATAAATTTGAAAGTCATAAAAACCAATGGACACACACAATTAAGTGACCAATGAAAACCTGTCATCTTCTCTCCCTCTCTGGAATACAGCCAGAAACAACCGGTGGGAAGGAAAAGTGATTTAGAAATAGCTCAGCCTGAACTTTTAATGTTTACTGGCAGGAAGGAAAAGCTAAAAAAAAAAAACCAAAAAACCAAAACAAAACAAAAAACCAAGACAAACAAACAAACAACCCCCAACAAACCAAAAAAAACACTTATAGTATGCAGCAAAAGGATGGGAGAGAGGAGGAGTGGTTTGTGGCAATATCTCCATTAATTTTATGAGACTTACAAAATCTGCAGCCTGGCAGTGACTACTGATTTTGTAGGCTCTAGGGGCAAATATCCTGAGCATCTCCTCGCTTTTCCATACAGAGCAAGTGGCAAAGTGTCTGACAAAGAACCCGGTGTCTCTACTTCCACTGTCCCAGCCTCCCCTAGTTCACCTGCTGTGGCTACAACGACCATCGCCCAACTATGTTTTCTGTACTTTAGTTTTCCTACTCCTCCACTTCAGCTGCTGCTCAAGAAATCCCAAACCTCCTACCTTCAAATCCAAAGCTCCACCATGGCATGAAAACTACTTAGATCTTGGCTGTCAAACTTGACACATAGTGAGCTTGATGCTTTATCTAACTCAAACTCTGTTCTGCTGCGCTTCTCAAGGCAAACGTCTCTGGTCATAGCTCGTAATCTTTGTCTGCAATATCCATTCAAAATCTGTTTAAAACTTGTTTATCCTTTCTAGGATTCTACTAGGAGTCCACCCATTTGTAACTTCATACCATAAGCCTTTAATTATGGAAAAGAAAAAAGCCTGCATGAGAAATCAACACACCCACTCTTACCAACACACCTCTCCCCACCCTGTTTGTCTTGATTACACATACTTAGGTGGGAAACTGTTAATTATCACCAATTATGGAGCAATTGTCCTTGCTGTACAACCTACCATATTAAAGATTGCATAAATACTGTAAAATAAGATGGCCCTTGATGTAAAGAGCTTTTGGCAATTCGGTTTAGGAGAGGACTCTCCAGGTATTTGCTGCCCAAGACACCTCTCTGGAATCCCATTCCTGTTCGCTATACAACAAACAGGGGAAAAACCTCAAGAGAAAACAGGCCTCGAAAAGTAAACGTCAAACATACTCAGAAACACCTTTTGACACCGATTCTAAAATGAAAGGTTGGACCAGCACTGTGATTTTCATAGGATCCACAGTTTCTCCCCCTACACTGTTCATTGCACAGTCACTGCAAAGCACAAAAAGACTTGGAAAACAGATCTGACAGGCACTTGGAAATACCCCTGTTTTCAGGGCTTAAGAGAATTAAGGGCCTGACTCTTCCACTAGCACAAATCAGAAATAAATGCAGAGAGTCACCTGACATTATGCTGCTGTAAAACACGTACGCAGCCGGGATGTTTTGCTTGCTTCAGTGGAATAACTCCAGTGACACGTGCGGATTGACATGCAAATAAACCTCTTGAAATTGCACCAAGAGAGGTGGAGAGAGAAAGACAATCTTGATTAAAATTTTTTGAAGGACACTACTATGAGGTGCTTAGTTATGATCAGCTCAACATAAATTATCATATAACCCATTTTCAATGAGAATGTAATATGAGCTAAATTTTACACTGATTTATAGCTTATGAAAGCTTCACTGAAAGCCCTGCTTGCTTCACAAGTCCAGGTCAGTGCAGAATTTAAGTTTGTTTTCTTTCATTAAACAGCTACGATTGCACATTAGGGGTGGAAGGTCATAGAAATAGCAAGAAGGGGACTTTCAAAAAAAAAAATCATCCCGTGTAAGGAAAAGATTAATCCCCTGTGCAAAGTCCTCAATCTGTGTTCAATTTGTCCTGAATCTACTGCATCATTTCAAAGATTATGATGTAGATTTCGACAAGAAATACAATAATACAAGGCATGTCTCAGGCCTCTGTCTAATATTCACAGATTCTTGATTCCTCTTTTCAGACAAAAGGCCCCTACCTGCATCAAATCCTCATTTCATTTGGCAGTCTGGAAGGAGCAGGTGGTGGCCTACCTTAGACAGCAATGACAAATGCTTTTTTCTCTTCCTTTTCTAACCTGCTTCAGAAGAGCTGCGAAATCTCCTGCTAAAAACCACACAGACTATCAGAGTCCGTGTTCTGGTCATTGTTGCAGTGTACATCCACAGAAACAGCAGAAAGTTTGATTTATTTGACTAGTGTAAATGAGATCAGAGTCAAAGCTCAGAGCTGAGACTATAACAAGACCAGCAACTTGCAAAATTGATTATTACAAGGCTGCCCCATATAAAAAAAAAACAGTCGCACCTAGGGATTTGGATTTTTGAAGGGATTTGGGGTTTGTCTGTAGATTTGGGGTTTTTAAAATTATCATTACATGTCATTAATCTGTTCAGACATTATCTCCCTTTAATTTTCCTTGTTGCTTTTAATAGTCTATTTCGGGATATCGGCAAAGTATCTCTCTTCTTTCGTATTAGCTTCGCTCATGCAATCCTTACAGCTCAAAGACTTGTGTGATTAATAGCTCTGCCAGCAATTCCTATTTAAAAACTATTCCTATTTTATCTCTTTTTACCCTGTCCCTGATTTTCCCCAACTTGCTGTGCAGAATACCCACTGCCTGTGCCTTCGCGCAACCCAAAAACTTTGCAACTTTCTTTCTCACCATTCCTTTTCCATTTGAAGATGGTCCTGTTGACTTTGACTGGAGAGTAGCCAAGCAATTTAAAAGCACAATCCTACATGCAGCTAAGTGCCCACCATTGATGTAAGCCAAAAGCAGTCATTTGGTGCCTTTGAATGAGCTCAGCACCTTTGCAGGATGGTATCAATGTGTTTCAGCTTGCTAAGCTACGTTTTGCTCCATGCCCCTGTTTCTCAGTCAGAAGTCAGCAATACCTTCTAGTCTTGGGTTTCAAGAAAACAGAAAAAGGTATTTAGACAAGATCACACAGGACGTGTCACCAAGCAGGCAGTACAGGTTCCTTACTGCAAACCTCCCAGGCGGGCGCTGGAAGTGTAAGTTATATTCTCAAAATTATTCTGTCATCCCCTTGACAATTTCATTATTTATTTTTTTTTTTAATACATCTACTGCTTCTAGGCTCTGTTTAGGTAGCCATGTCTTCTCAATATCTCATTCAGGTGCAGCACAGAAAAGTCTAACAAACCTGGGCTGGCAGCCAAGCTTGCCAGTGACTGACGCTCGCTTAACTGAGCAAAGATTTGCTCTGCTCCAAGCAGGAACCTGACTACAGAAGGACCAGCAGTGACAGCGAGGGTGCAGGCTTGCATCCTAACAGCACAGGCTCCAGCTTGTGCTCAGGCAAGTGGAACCAGCACTTAAGCTGAATGCTAAAAGGCTCCAATATTCTGCTTCTTTCCAATTCACCTCCTGCACAAGCCCAGGACTTTTCAGTAAGAGCAGCACATTAGTGTAGTTACATCGCTAACCTGGGCATAATTTTAAGCCCGACAAAAGGTGCCTTAAATGTCGAAGGAGGAGCAAAGTAAAGGGAGGCACAGGAGAGAGGAGATGGAGAGGCATGATTCGCTTAGAATACATTTTAAAAATATATTCTTGCCAGTAAATGATAGAAATAAATCAGTAGTATGAAGTCACTGGTAGCTGGATCTAAAACAGAGTTTATGACCATTTGCTAAGGGGCCAACATAAAGCATAAGCAAAACCAATAAAAATAGAGCTTCCATGAGCAAATAGAATGTTCAGCTGTTAGAACAAAGTCTTTGATTTAAATGAAATTACACTTCTCCAAACACAGACAGCAGGCAAATTTATCAAAAGCTCTGCCCTAGAGGTTTTACTGTCTAACCAGTCAACAACTGGGGCGTGTGTGTGAGGGGGAGTAACAGAAGCAAAGATGTGTAAGTGAAGTCTGTACCCAGACTTGCCTAAATTTCCTCGCCTCCCTTCAAAAAAACATCTTCTCTTCCGTGGAGAGCAACTGAAGAATTACAGCTTTCATGTAAGCAATTCAATGATTAAGAATTGTCCTCCCATCTCTCTCTCTTTTTTGTTTTTGTTTGGTTTTAGTCTACAAATTTTTTTTCAAGTGATGAAAGATTTTGTTGAATGGAGGTAATTACAAAAGGTGAAACGCTCTGATGGTACAGGTGGACTACAGAACTGTAGAAGAAAAGGCAGAGTTGGTCTCATGCATACGATTTCATCAGTATGCACCCAGTTTTGGAACCCAGTCTCTGATGCTTTTCAGTCTTTGAAAAGTTGCTGGCTATTACCCTGTTTACCAAACATACTAGCAATGTACTGGTCAAGGAACATGTTTTTACACATCCAGTGGCCTGATGTTGGGTTTGACGTGCAAGAACCACTGTACCAAGCTTGGAACAGCAATGAAGCTAGCCTAGCCTGTGGACTGAGATAACCCCTTAAACTTTTCATCTCTTAAAACTTTGGTTTACATTTCAATTAGGTCACAAGCAAAATTCATTTGCTCATGTCAATCTACAGATGACATAGCTTGATCATAAAAATCATCACAGAGCTAAGTACAGTTGGTAATCTCAACAGCGGGCAGAGATGCTCTAAATTAGAAACGCGTGGGTGGGTTATGCATCTCTACTCTCTGTTTTCAGTAATCCATCCTCTATGCATTATTTTTTTTCCCCCATACACTATTCTTAAGTAAATATAAAACTGAAAATAAAAATAGCCCAACGGAGGTATTCTAAGAAATAAACATTAGTTGGAATGGGCAGGAAAAACAGGAACGAAAGTAAAGCCTTCTCAAAGAAAAGTCTTATAGTCCATAAACATAGAATCATAGTATCATTTAGATTGGAAGATCGAGTCCAACCATAAACCCAGCAGTACAAAGTCCACCACTAAGTCATGTCCCTCAGTGCCACAACATAGAAGAGAACCTGTGGCCAGATCTCTGCTCCTCTTTCAGGAGACACAAAACAGAAGATCACCAAAAACTTTGTCACCACTAGGATTGAAATGCCTTTTTTTTTTTTTCTTCCCCCCTTCTCTCTCTGGGATTTTTTGAACGTGGATCTTATAATTGAAAGCCAGTGGATTAAGCATAACGCATCAAACCACTGTTAACACCCAGTCTCCCGCAAGGCTGAATCCTAACAACTCCGTTTGCTGCCTACAGTATGTGCAAGCAAGTGGAACCACCACATGCACTGCATGCTAAAGGCCACAGCCTTTGTCTTCTCCAAGTTCTGTCTGTTTCAGAGGCTAACATGCTGCAATTAGTCTAATTAATGTGAAACAATGAGCTGTGTTACCACTTATCAAATTGATTGTTCCCCTATCAAAACAAAACAGGCTGGCTTTTTGATGTAATTTCAAGAGATGATTTGAAATGTCATGTTGCTGCAAGCCAATTACCTTATGACTGGAGTCACGGTCAACAGAATACATAATTAGCGCGAGTTTGGGAAGGCTGCTTACTGCTAGTATGCTAATTAACTGTCTTTTGTCATAAAACAAAAAGGTTGTAGCTAGGGTTGTGAAATAGGTCTTTTTTATTTACATTTCTTTGTGCTTATCAACGTGAGGCATGACAATGCAAAAGAATGGAAAATTTTAATTCCACTACTTCAAATTAATAGTGAGCCGCAAGGTCAGGCGCAGCGATGGACTGCGAGCAGCGCTCAGCTCTGCCGTGCGCGACGTGCCGGCTGCGCCCCCTGCCCAGGACAGGCCAAAATCCAGCATCCAGTGAGCCTCACACCAAAGAGCCACCCAGCAGCACCTAGGGAACAGCTAATAGGCATGTGATGGGTTCCAGATGCTCCTTTCCATAAAGGAGGAGAGGAGCAGTGACACGAGTGCGCTGACTGCCACACCGCCCCACCTTCAAAAGCGCCCTCCAGAAAGCTGGAAACACCGAGCTATAAACAAGTGGCATTATTACTTCTGCTTCAGCGTGGTGCTCACAGAACGCTTAACAAGGGCGTGCAGGATAGCAAACGAACCCTGCCTGTAAGTAAAAAGCTCCATAACTCAGCTGCTGCCACCTCCTCTCTGTTGTCTCATTTGTGTGATAAATTTTGTATTCCTCAGGCATTCGTTAAAGATCTGATCCTGCACGGCGCTGGGTGCCCTCTATACCTACGGGTTTCAGGGGAAGCTGAGGAGCTCATTACTTTGCAGGATAAAGATCTACCAGAAAGAATCCAAACTTTAAAATCTGGCTGTCAGCAGCTCCCACTCTGCCCTCCCTCATCCCAGCGCCGCTCCACACACCATCACACGAGGGAAACGGAGGGCAGAAATTAGCTTAGTGAATCATCGCTAATTCCTACCAATTTAAATTCTGGTTTTCCTTTTCCTGCCTATAATTCAGCACTTTATTTAAGGTTTTGCTTGGCCTGAGCGAGTCCCGAGAGCAAGGTCTGGAATTGCTGGAGTTTTAATGATGTTGTTCTGCTAACAGCTGCTGACTTACGAATCCTCCTATTTGTCGTAAAAACCATTTTGTTTCTCTGTGCATGCTCGGTTTGAACCACTATAGAGATAACTCTCGTGCTCCTTGATAGCCCTTAAAAGCAAGAGAGATGTGCAAATCACTCTCATATAGAGAAGAGAAATTAAGTGTTCAAAACCTAGATCTGAAAGTTGTCAAGCTGGCCTTTTCTGAAGACTTCATTCAAATTCAAACTCAGTCGTCTCCAGGTTTGCACAAAGAGTTTGAAAGTTTCAAGTCCAGAAATCACATAGAGTGGATCACCCTTAAAATCATGATATGACATCAGTAGGCATTCCTAAAATATTTTGCTGATTTCTCTTTCAATCCAAGTGAAACTCAAAGTGTAATGAAATAAGGTATGCATGCAGGAAGGCTAAATTTTCATCTCAGATGATGAAACCTATAATGAACAGGAAAACACTAATTTCTTCTGGTGCTGTCATTTACTAGAATCAACATCATCCTTCCTGTCTTTATTCAGCAGAGAAAACAAAGCTAATCCCAATTTCTAAAGAGCTAGCTAATAAAGGAGTCAAGGGATCATTAGTCTAATTAACTCATTCCTGTTTTCAGTTTACATTTCATTATGCTATTACACTCTTTGAAATGTCAATTTTTAAATACCATAGAAAACTGTTTAACATATAGCCATTATGTTCAACAAATCTAGAGACATATAGAACAGTTACTCAATATTAGTAACTTAATATTATCCTGGTATGCAACTCAGTATCTCCCAGCCAAAGCATTATTGTAAACTTCATTTATTGATATAAAAATCAGGGAAGTATTTCAGTGACACTTGGCCCCTTGCTTAATGGCAGTGCTTTTACTACCTGAGTATTTCATAACAGTCAGGTAGATGTCCTTGCATCCACTTTTGGTAATCAGACCATTTTATTCTGAACAAAAATAAATCAGGATATGAAGCTACAACTTCCTGCCAGGTTTCTTTTTTCCTTCTTTTTATTGGGTGTCTTTCTATAGCTTCACGTAATGAGTCACTTTCTGCACTTTAAGTCAATTTTTGAATTGATTTAATGAGTCATCAAGTAATTTACTGTCTTTTAAGTCAATTTTTAAATAAACACAACTTCTGTTGAATTGATGGTAAGTTCTGTAATCAGCTGTTTGGAAACAATCAACCTCAGCTGAGAGCATGGGCTTTACTGCTATGCTTGCATGGGGAAGTACAAATTTCATAAAACGATTAAATTAATGATATAGGTGAAATATTACATAATGATACGGGCATGCACACAAAAGCAAACAGGAAGGAAGCAAGCCTGTAAGCACACACACACCAACAGGCATTTGTCTGTCTGTACCTCTGAACATCTCACGTGCACTGGCTTCCTTCCTACTGGGAGCACACAGCTCTTGCTTAGCATTCAACGCAGTAACCCACTAAATGTAGGTAACACTACACACAACTTGTCCCCACACATCTCCTGAATTGCTCACATGCTTAAATTAGACATGTATCACAAACGGTTGGACCACAGCCCGAAGGATGAAGACATTTTGCCAGTATGCTTCTCCACACTGAAATACCCACAGGAGTTCGGGATACCCCCCCAGCTAAGATGGGCACAACTGGCACTATCTCCTTGGTATCCCCTTTTCTAAATGACCCTTATGTACATGAGAGCCTTTTCTGGTGTGTCTGAGATCCGTCAAACCCCTTTTTAAAACCTCCTGATATCACCTGGACCGTACCTACAGAAGAAAGCTCACTAGCTAATTCCCTGGCTATTTTAATTTCAGAGATCTGGAATTTTGTCTTCTGAATAGCCAGGACCCTGCCAAGATCTCTACAGCACCCTCAAAGTGTGACAGTGTACGGATATAAGATCAGCTGCTCGGGGGCTGTAGGTGCTACAGAAAGGATGAGAGGCTAGTTTTAATATCCACCTGTGCAGTCTATTGCAGGGAAAAAAGTAAAAGAAAAAGAAAAAGTTTTTCCCAGCAAACAGAACACGAGAGCAGATAGGACACTGGCTGAGGGAAACCATGCAGCTACCCATGGTCACTGGTTTCTGTAGCTGCCCTTGCACTGTGGAAGGAACAAGGGTGCAGCTTGACCCATAGAAGTTTGGAAAGTATGTCTGAGAAGAGGGGTTTGCATTAGAAATCTCTCGCCTGGTGAGACACATGAATGCACCTCCAGATGAGAGAGGGATTAAGAGATGTTTATCAGAACTTGAAACTGAAGGAAAGCTTGAGCAGTGGCAACCATGTGAACCATGGAATCCGTGCAATGAGTTTTTGGGATCACAGCATAGCGATCATAGATGTGCAGGAAGCAAAGAGTATCTTCCCATTCTGCTTTTTGTCACCATCAATAATATACTTGAGGCAAAGAAAAGCCTTTAAAAAGATGTAAAGAAATACCGTGAGTGGAGTAGGTGAATAATTTTAATGGCTTAACAAGGATTAAACTACATCTGCTAATTAATGTATTTTGAGAAAGCTAATGAAAAATAATCTATCTGTTGAAAACGTAATACATATATCTTTAATATCATCTCTGCTTCAGCAGGATTGAGTCCAGATAGGAACGGTGGCTAACAAGGTACCTGATAATGCTCCTGGAATAAGAGGTGAGCAGTAGCTCTCATTAATTCATGTTCTTAGTGTTATTTGGCTCCATGGGCTGCCCCGATGTGATCTAACAGGATGTGGCATGCCAGAATGCATCACAACATGCCTGGAATTGTAAACGCACGCAGACCCTCAACAACTAAACTTCCCTGCAACCCCCGGTATGGAATTCAGCATTCCTGATCAGGCACTGTCTCAGCTTTATTATCAACATGTTATACCTCCCACTGCTTGTTCAACGAGTATTTTCTCTCGTCTGCTTTCTAAACCAGCCAAAGGAGGTCAATGCACCTTAATTTAAAAACAAAAGCACAGAATGATGCTTAAAGCTTTGACTTACTGGGATTTTTTTATCCTCTTTCCCACCACGTATTTTTACCTGGTATCACCTAAATCTAGCACTGCCGAGAGAAGACCGAGGCGATTAGGAGATACATACAGTTATTTTAGCAAATCCCTTAAAAAAATAAAATAATTTGACTTGAAAGAAGCCTGAAACATTAGAGCAAAAGCAAGTATGAAAGAAGGAGCTATGGCACCGTACGCCCCGTCTAACAAGGTATTGAGCACCGAAGCCCAGGGGACTCTTGGTACTCTCGCTGTGAAGATGAGACGAGAGCACTCGCGCAGGACACAGCAGGAATATGAAGGGACACGAAGTGAGCAATCCCAGCAGACAGCCTGTTGAAATGTCAGTCAGGCACTCTGCCTCCACCACCTTTCACAGAGCTAAACATCTCTTTATGTCAGAACAAATTGGGCAATCCTCAAATCTTTTTTTCCTCTCCCCTGACTTCAATGCGGCGCCGAGCGCCGGGCAGGAGCGCGGGAGGCAGCGCGTACAGACAGTTCACTTCAGTTCACATGAAAGCGCCCTGACACGCTACAAGGCTGAATACTGATATTGGCAACTCTTACAATCTTATCAGAGAGACAGGAGCAGCAGCAGCCGCCGTGCTGCACACCTTCCCCCTTTCCAATTACGCCGGGTGGCTGTTCCCTTCCCAAGCATCCCGCAACGTCCTCTGAAAGTAAACTCCTGGGCTTGATCAAAGGCCACAAAAGCAAACGTGTCGTTTCTGTATTTATAAGCATATTTACTTCTGGCATATTTTTCTTGTTTTCACTCCTACCTTCCCTCACCAGTCCATTAAGGAAGTCTAATTTTAACCAACGTCTAGCACAGTGCTCAAAAATGCAGAATGGTGAGTAACCACAATCCTATTTTAAATTATTTGCTTTTACTTACAGAATTCTGTACAGGGTATTTGGTTGGGGGTTTTGACTAAAAAAGCATGCACGGAAGTTATTTTTGCAGGAGAACAATACAGAAATCTCCCCACTGACTTCTATGAATGTTAGAGAGGTCTTAGTATGATTGTATAGAGATACATGAATTAATGTGATTGATTTTTTTTTAATGTGATTCAACACATGAAAACATCACTTTAAAAATAAGCAGCCAATTTTCATTCTTGAGACAAAAAAGCATATGAAAATAAAAAACTTAACCCAGCCCAGACATGAAGAACTCTGTGAAACTGCCTCCAAGTCAAGCTGCTAACTCCACACTTACATTATAAAGATGCTGAATAATAAAATATCTTTTAAAGTACCTGTCTGAGCAAAACCCAAACAACGGACACACCCCAAACACCACAAAAAATCCCTCCCCTGACAAATAAACCCATGGTTTTGAAAAAGGAAAGTGAATATTTAATAACATAAATAATTGGCCACTGCCATACCTGGCCACCTACTCTTCAGCTCAGAGGTTTATATAATTTGTACAGAATGATCAATTTCTAAGAACTCATTCTGGATATTTTCTAAAAGCTGCCTAGCATTTCTAATATTAATTGATTATAGTTAAAGATCAGATGCATTTCATTGCAATTTAAGTTTCTGTTTGTGATATTCAGGCAGGTAAATGCCTGTGTGTATGGAAGAGACATTACCAGACCATTTACTGCCCATTACCGCCAAGAAAAGAAGCCCATACTGGAACAAACAGTGCAGCATTTCTGGCATTTGTTAAAGGAAGAAAGCTTTATAAGAAAAAAGAAATACCACTGATTTTTACAGGTGTTTAATAAAGATAAGCTGAAAAAAGGGTTCCTATTTTAAGCTTGGTGATAGCTAAAAATGCATTCAAATATGTTCAAAAGCAATCTGAAGTCTCCTAAAAATGGGTGTTTAAAAGTATTCAAGAAAACAGTAAAAATGCAAATATTTGTCACATTATTGTAGGATATGGGACAAAAATGCTCATAAATTCAAAGAACCCTGCTGAGGCAAACTGCATTTCATTTAAATATGACATTATTTGGGAGTCATTAAAACAAAAATAATGTTTATCGGTTGCCTTGTAAAGGTTACTGTGAGAAAACAGCCAAAGTTTGCCCAAACTCGAATGAGTGCTGAAAGGGACTGTGAGCATAACACCCTTAATTTCAATTGTTGCAGCTGTGCCGTGGGAAATAAAAAGACTAAATGTAATTGATGATTCACTACTACAGAAATACTACAGTAAAAATAATGAGGATGTATCAGTATTTTTCAAGACTCTTGGTCTGATATTCTAATGTACTTCATACACGTGACAATGAGACAAATTAAAAAAAGAAAAAATAAAAAAGGTGCCAATAGTGACTGCTGACTTTTCACTCAGAAATGTGTTAAATCCCAAGAAGAAAGTACACAGTGCCTTTTGATAGCTACAAAACACATACAACAGCTGTCATCTCTCTATTCAAAGATCTTTCCTGATTTTTTATTAACAAACCCACGTCATGGGACACTTAGGCTACACAGGAGTAGGCTAATATGTTGGGTTTAATATTAAGAACCTAAATCTCATTACTGAAAGCATCCAACCTTGCTGAAGCGAGATGGCTTCTAGCTGTAGCCATGAAGAGCCTTCTGCAATCCAAGTTAAAAATCTTCTGCTTACATGGACTTGCACAAGTCTGCCTGTACTCCCAAAAAACACAGTGAAATGATGCTAAAGGACTCCCCAAACCCTAGAGTTGCCATTTTGAACCTTAAACTGTTCCCTGCAATCATTCTGAACCATTAATTGCTGGTTATTTGGACACGGAAATCAAGATGTAGATGCACGCAGATCCCTCGATTATGCAGACATTTAGTCAGTGGCTTTACTACTGTGAGTAGTTTTTGGTGAAGCAATCAAATTAAGCATCTCAATAAATACCTGATGTAGGTAGATCAGCTCTTAAAATTTGATCCATCTTGCATCTCCATCTCTTAGATTTGATTGTATTTGTGAAAATCAATCATGCGCTTGCCTTAGTCAATGCATTTAAACATATCACATACAGCACTTTTATGTGGTTTAAATTCAGATATGGAGACCCATTATGGTTCTGAGTTAAAATAATTCTGCACCCCTCTAAACAGTGGGGTTCACGGGCAGTCCAGTTGCCTGGGCTGCCCATGACCTGGTCCTTCTTCCAACTCATTTGGTGTGTTTCCTTCCAGTGTGTCCTGAGCCACCCGGTCTGAGGGGACAGGGGAAAGGGCTGGGATGTTACACTGCCTCTTGCTACTGCTCACAGGCTGCAGTTAAGCAGATACTTATTTACAATGCCCTGCAACAGCCTATACCTAACACAGCTTCCTGAAGCTATTAGAAGTGGACACACAATAACTGCAAGCAGAATTTGGCTTATTGTCTCCACAGATTTGTGCTAATACACCAGTGTCTCAGGGCATCACTTCATTTTCATAACAAGGAGGAGATTTAATTTCTGCGGATTTCTATAAAAAGCAATTTGGAAACTTCTCAACAATGATATTGCTTCCCATAAATGCCAAATTGGTAAAAACATCATAAGAGGAAAACACAGCACACTGACAATACCATTTTTTCTAACTTAAGTAGCAGCATTATTCAAAGACATCATACTGCTAAGTATCCAAATAATTCATTCATTTTAAGGATCGAAAGCATAATATTATTTTGTTAAATTAAGCTCTTGCTTTCCCAAATCCCTCTTTTCCACTTAAACTGAGGGAATAAAGGCAACTGAAAACATATCTGCGTGCAAGGGTTTTCAGTTTTCAGGTGTTGCTCTGTTCTGGTTGGGGTGTGCACTTCTCTTTTTGCTGGTTACCAAAACCCAAAAGTAACTGCAATGATAATTGTAAATCCCTGCTTTGGATGATAAAATGAGCCTCAAGTAGCATCATCTCATTCCCACTACTTGCAGGAAGGAGGAGGTTGGTGAGGAAAACCATTATGTACCTCTAACTTATTGGTACTGCTGCAATATAGGCTCTCCAGCTGAAAAGGAATTGTAACAACTGAAAGTGACTGTTTAAAATAACATCAGAGATGAAAATTTCTGACTATGGTAGCTTGGGGTGGGGGGCAGGGGGTAGAGAGCCTGTTTTTAAGCATAACCTATTGATTGAAGAATGTCAGGACTTGGTGGCCATTTAACATTCCCTATAAAGGAAGACTTGATAACAGTTATTGATCTCAGTTTTCCTAGAAGAGGATCCCTGGGCTCAGCAGCAAGCAGTTTTGCTGCTCTTAGTTCATAAATACAAGAATAGGGCTATTGCTCAAATGCCACCCTAACTGTCCAAAATGAAATAAAAGTAAATTTCAGTGCAGTGTGGAAAGCAATACAGGTGTATATCCACAGGGGTTTTTGGAGTAGATAGCCCAAGGTTAATATAATCTCAAATTTTCTTATGGGAAATATGGAATTGCCACAGCTGACCCCTGCTACTGTTTGAAAATATTTTCTTCATGAAAGCCTACTGAAACCATGGAAGTATATAAGTTACTATTCTTATTTATTTATTGATCTTCCTTGTGCTACCATAGAACTGGAATACCTCTGCACATTAATGAATTCATTTGAAGCCTAATAACACATAAGATGGGACTATGAGCATTTCTGCTGCCCAGGCAAGAAGCTGAGCCAGGGAATAGGAAGTGTTGGGTTGTTGTACCTGCGACACAACTGTGTCACAAGAAACAGCTGGAAATGCCCATTGTCTCTCGTGTCTTATTCTTTTGTCATTCAAGGCTTTTCCTCATTTTCCTTCCTCCTAGCTGTTTCTCCCTAAAACTCTGCTATAGGCTCATCAAATCAAAAGCTGATTTCTACAACTTTCTGTGGAGCTGCCAGATGCACCTCCATCATTGAAAATATATTATCACAGGACTTGAACAGAGAAAGTTAATCCCCTCCCTCTTTCCACCTTCCCTCCCCAAAACGAGAAAAACGATCTCTCCATCTCCAGACCTCCAGGTCAGATTAAACCCAGATGTCGAAGGAGAGGCCTGGAAAGAGGTGCACATCCCTTCCAATGAGGATTTAAGGAGAAGCTGCATGAGTAGATGAACTGTTGAACTCAGTACTCTGTCTTAAAAATACATTTCATTTGGATTGTTAATGCACGATATAAGCACCCAAAAGATGCAACAGAATTCTGAAATATGAATTAAGGACGTATTGCCATCTCCAGCAAAATAATAAAAGTAGAGAGATTAAGAGGCAAGCATATATTTTTGAATTGTAGAATAGGTTTATAGGTCTTCTAATAACAACTTTTACTCAAACCTTACATAAATAGGCTTATATGATACAAATATTATGTGGGCTATGTGGAAACTACAAGGTCTCTAATCATGTTTAGGGATTACTTGACAGAACAGAGACATTTCATTCCTATTGGACCTGGGGATTACAGCAAAGAAACATCTAATATTCCATTTTTTAATTTCATGCATTTTTTATTTACTTTTAATGATGCTGTATATATTCATCATCCTGAAATATTAAAACAGTATGAAAAAAGTAATAAATTGGTGGAAAATTTAGGGAATGGGAATGCAACAGCACGCAAATCATACACTATCAAGTGCTTGATACACATTTAAAATTACTGTCTAGTACAGCAAAGCCAAATTCCTGGCAGATTTCTGAAGCGCAAAGTCACAATAAGAAGATCAGCAGAACAGACTGAAATAATAGAATATTCATCCCCCTAATCCATATGCAATTCTTTAGGGCTTTTTTTTAACAATGCATATGAGGTCTGACTGTATTCAGGATTTAAATAAGTTGTCTCTCTCTCTCACACACACACTCTCTGTATTTTTATAAAAAAAAAAGTATATACAGTTATCATTTCTGCTCTACTGCACCCACATTGACAAGGTTAGCACATCTCCTCACACCTCAGATGAAACAATAGCATTTTAAACAACAAAAGTGTTAAAAGAAATACATTTATTCATACCATTGAAACCTCCTGCAACAGCTGTGTTGAAAGGAAGGAGTCCAGTTGCCTAGAAGAGGGATTTTTTTTGTTGTTGTTGTTGTTTAGTATTTTTAACTCTTTCCTACATAATTCTGAATAATTACTGGGTAATTTAAAGCAATATCACATGTAGATCCTGGCAATAAAATTTTGAAATCAGTATTAATTCTTTGAGATCATGCCTGTCCTTCCAGACAGACGTAATTTTAGATCTGGTATTGTATAAAGGGACAGAGACTTAGAGACAAGTAAATAATCACTCAAAAGACAGAAACCGATGATAGGGACGGTCCATGCACAAAATGTGCTTGAGCACAGGAGATGGGGAAATGGAGTATAAAACTTCCACTGCCACGCTTGAGATTTAACAAATTATTTTCAACCAGTGCAAAGGCACAACTGAGCTACAGATGTTCCTCCAAACAGGAGAGAATGAAGGAATTCATCCCCTGCCATACAGACATGCAAAGCCTGATCCTTAGATCAAGCAGGTTTTGCACAGGTTTATCAGTGTGTAAAAAATCACCACCCCAGACTTATTTTATAAGGGAGATAAAATGAAGACATAAAATGAATGTACCCCAACACAAGACATTTGCTCCAGTAATGTATGTGTGGACTTGCTAAATAAAGGTGCCCACGTGTGACAATTATGATGGCCACACGCAGAAAGCAGCTTTCACAACCATCAGGACAGCTCTTGTCACAACTCTGTTAGTGAGGCGAAGGAGCGCTAGGACAGGTGATGCTACACCAAAAGCCATCTGGTAAGTGAGAAGGAGCAGCCACATCCTGTGGAAACCTGAATACCCAAATGTGGCCACGGGCTATGTGTAGTAGCAGGTCTCATGAGAAAAGGCCTGGGGTGCAGACTGCTGCCGAGCATTTACCAGCACTCTGGGTTCCTACCTGGTGCGGGCCGTGCTGGCCCAACCCTCTGGAAATCATGCTCGTGTGCTATTAGCCAGACTGTGGCATCAGCTGACATTGCTGTTCACATTGCAAGGTTACTTTTAATTCAACAAAGGCTAACCAGGCAATGTAAAAACATATTTAATGATAGATTTTCTTTTTGCTGAGGAACCGGCTTACCTGCCCTTACTATGACACCCATCTACATTGACACAGACTCCAAACTTACTGGTGCTTATTGTTTACAGGTATCTAATTATTACTGCTAGACTGGTGGGGGGAAAAAAAACCCTAAGCATACTGAGATCAGCAGAAGTGAACCCAAAGCAGGGCTAGAAGACATCCATCCTGTGTGTATGATTTGCAGGCAAATAAGCAAAAGAAGAAGCACTCTTAGAAATTATTTGATCCGTACTAATGAGAAAAGTGGGGAAAAAAAGGAAATAAAAGACATGAACATAAAACTTCTCCTAGAAAATATGACCAGGATCTATGCTAGCAAACAGGCTCTAACAATGCACACTGAAGTTAGGAGAGAAAGCCTGATAGACGCCCTGCAGAGCTGCACTGGACCGAATCTGAAAAGCACAGGTGGCAGCAGCTTGGATGCAAATGCACCACGTTTTCAAAAGACAGGGCAATTAAGTAAAAGTACAAAGTACCTTCTCATTTTGGGGGGAGAGTAAAAAAGGGCACAGAAGGAAGCTGGGATTTCCTGAAGATAAATGCAGATCACTCAGTGAAAATTAGGGTATGCCTGAAATACATCAGTGCTAGTCTCCCTTTTGGCATCCTTTATTTTAGAGGACATAACAGAGATCTGTATGACTTTCTAATTTAGTGAAGACAACAACAGTTTGTGACAGGGAAGGCTAGAAAAGAGCAGCAAAGCTTTTGCCCAAATTCTATACTTTGTTCCCAAGTAGAGAGCTTTAAAACCTTTTCTGCAAGTGTTTGAAAATACAGCAAACATTTTTTAAGGTGCAGAAAGAATATTTTGTTTTCTTGTATAGATTCAGGGAAGTCCATCAGGCACATTCTTTAGAAAGCTTCTAAGCAAGCAATGCAAGACATATATTTGGAATATGAAAATTTAATCCTACTCATTAAAACATGACAAACTTATAATTAATTGAGAATGGAGTCAATAATGAGAACATCCTTCAATGTAATGATGTTGGTACTATCAGCGTGTAATATGGGAATACGCGGTAGAAAGTGAAGCATAACATGGAAAAATTACAAGTCAGTTTAAAAAGAGAACAGCCTGAAAGTTTTGCCTTGAGTAGAATCTTTAAAACACAAATTTTAAATCCTCAAAAGTTACATTTTTCCAGTCTTCAAATGAGATAATACATTATGTTGTTTTCCTGTGATGAGGAATAATTCAAGGTCTCACATTGTCTGATTAATCTCTCAACCAATATTTAGAAAAGGTTTCTCTTTGAGCTAATCAAACTTGACAAAAGCAATCTTCAAACTATGCCACATTCACTGATTTGTAAGATATCTCAAACTTGTGTTTTATTAAATGCAGTTTAAATTCGCAACAGCTCTAAATTCACCTGCTTCTGACACCCCCTGAATCTCACCAGCAGGACATAAGGTAGGCAAAAGACTGCGCATGCAGATTACAATTATTAGGACATGCCGGTTGTTTTTTGGTTGGGATTTTTGGGGGGGTTTTGTTGTTGTTGTTTTTAAAGAAGGATGCAGCTTTAGTTTTAAGATAGCACTCCCTCTTGCTCACACTACATTGCGTTTTGGGGGATAGTTGCTGATGGCATTCAGTTCACTTTTTCTGGAGATAACTGCCCTGGATGAGGTCTCCCCTGTGATCCCTGCAAAAAACACCTATTTTTTTATCCACAGAAAGAGGCTAAATTTCAACATACAACCTTACGATGTTCTTTGGCTTTTAGTATCAAACAGTATCATTAGGTTAAAGGCCATCACTCCAGAAAAGCAATGTTTTGATGAGAACCACTGTTAAGGAAGCACTACACCACTGCCAGGTACGGATCACTGTGGGGAAGTGCATTAACACCATCCCAGCCTTCACCGTCACTAACAGTACTGGTAATTTCCTTTCTTTCTGTGAGTGGCCATATGTGTGCAAACAGGATTTGCCCATGCTTTGAGAATGTGTTTAAATTTGGCTGCCTGACTCTGAGCACTAAAAGAGATGCCTGAGTTAGCACAGCTAAGCAGGAGTGGAAAAAAACTGTGGGAGAGATATAAGTATTAATTCCCTACTGTGAATGTTCCAAGAGGAAATCAGGCCTCCAGCTCATTCTTCCTCTCAAGTCACACTTAAGTTCTGGATAAATAAGTTTCTGAGCTACTGACTCCCCTCTATTTCCTCCTCATGGTTGTGTGCAACCAAGAAACTGCATTTCTGGCAATGTCTGTGATAAAATAACACAATGCTCCATTAACAAAGCCTCACGTGTCTTAGAAGTTGCTAGTGCAAATCTTTTTGGGACTCAAGGAAGGATATTCAAATATTGGGTAACACACTCTGACTGGGAAGACTATCAATAGAGTTTCTCAATTTGTTTATATAAATAGGCCAACACTTTTAAAAGCCCTTCAGAGCACTTAACTAAAGCAAACAAGCACTTGAACTTTAAATACCTAGCAAGAGAAGTCATTGACAAGTATGACTTGACTTAGTAAATTCTGATATCTTTGCAACCTTTCATTCATACAGCCTCTCCCTGAAGAGAAGCACCAGGCTCCCATCTCAGCTTCATCTCTGCTCTAAGATACAGAAGGAGTGGGGTGAGGAACAGCCTAGTCCCCCTTTAGTTCTTTTTGTTAAAGCAAACTGCTTTGCTTCTACCAATACAGGGATCCTGGGTCCATAACAGTCTTTATAAAGCAGCTTCCTCATTTTGAAAACTTATTTTCTCTCTTATTTGGCCCTTAAAGTAGGATTGCTTCATCCACGGTAGCTAAACCTTGATTTGGGAATACAACATTTACCAAACACCATCCTAAGAGTTCCCGAAAGGTGTGGGAATAACTCTCTATACTCAGGACTAGGGTGCCTTTGGTAAGTGGTCTCATCATGGTGCCAGTGTCATCTGCATTTTTTATACCTTCACACCTATTTATAACACACCTCTTCCTAGCTACAGCAGTACACACTTCTCTGCTGACAAACCGGCACCCAAATGAGTAAAACAAAAGATTATTCTGGAGTTTTGGATGGTTTGGGTTTTTTTTTTAAACTGATGTCTAGCTCAAGTACTAAGCTGGCCCCTAGAAACAAGAAGGTGGTGTTTAAAACAAATATTTCTGATCAGCAGCAGGTAAATCTCATTCCCTAAAATCCTGCAACATATCTTGTTTTTATTTCTCTCTGAATGTGTTTTGCACGCAGTCTGCATAATGTGGCAGAAAAGAAGTGGCAGAAAAAACTTTACTTCACCCTGATCTTCACCATCATAGAAATAGGAAGAATAAAGCATTTTTAAGCTATATTCTAGAGCTCAATGGCCACATTGGGATTTTAGTTTGCTAGTTTTAGGAGACATGCAGCATGTTCTGGAACTGGCTGCTTGGGATTGGTACTGATCAGTCTGGTTATGAACATTCTCGAAACAATATTTTGGTAGAAAAAACCCCACAGCTGATAGAGTTAAAAATATGAACTACTCAGTGCTAGAGCCTCAGACTATGCACAGTTCCTAAAAGAAATGCTTTGAAAACTCTTTGAAATACCATGCAAATCATAATTGGGTTTTAATGTATAAAATGGCTCAGTAATTTAAATGTTTGGAAAAGAAAACAGTCTTTCCTGGAGTTTATGAAGTGATAAGTCTATTTCTTAGAATGATTAACTATGCAACCTGATTTTGAACACGAGCATCTCCTAGCATATGCTCTCCACAGCTGACACTGTGAGAGCATATAGTTTCACCAAATTAATATTCCAGGACCCAATTCTGATATTAAACTTCCATTCCTCACCTCCCTGCCTTGAGTAAGTGCCTTGGTTTCTACAGAAGTAGTTTTACTTCCTATTCTTAAACAAGTAAAATCAGGATTAAGCTCTGCTCCTCAAGCATTTGGGTATACTGAGTGACAAATTAGATTTATATGTACAGGATGCATATCATGACATTTCCACTAAAAAACTTTAAAAAAAAAACAAAAAACAAAACAAAAAAAAACCACACCAAAAAATAACCCCAAACCCAGAAAATTAATGACATTCAAGGATAATACAATACTCATTCACTTATAGAAAATTTTTAGTAACAAATGCCTATTAGAAAAACAGATGAAATACAGCCAGGACAGCATAAAGAATGCTTTTGGGGAAGAATGCCCCAAATAACATCCCATTTTAGAAAAATGACAAAACAAGACTACGACAAAAGAAAATGCAGTTCAGTTTTCAACTCACTGCAAATAATTAAGATCTAATAATTTAGAAAGTCCTTAAAGAGCCCATGGCTGTGGTAGAAATGAATTAAATGGTAAGGTGAAATTAAAGAATAGAAGAATAAACTTAGACAAGATAACCTGAGAGAGAAAAAGAGACAAAAGCAGTGAAAAGAAACAGACCCATGGAAAGTACTACTTCATTCTAATAATAGATTCATCAACAGAATATCTGTATGCACTAACACCTAATTTGAGCATCCTGAATTCTGATCCTGATTTCTCGAGATGGCAACTACAATATTAAAAAAAAAATACTTAAATTGCTCATTACTAGAAATAGATTGATTTGCATGAGAAAAATGCAGAGTTAAGATTCCCATTTCATTTACGAATATTAAGATCCTAAAATAAAGTCCGAAAGTAAGTCCCAACTCCCAGGCTAACACTTCCCTCCTGTTGGGGACAGCATCATTGCCCCTGGGACCTGGGAAATGCCATATATGGTGGCCACAGGGAATAGAATGTTTATGTGAGCCCAGAAAACCTGAACAAGGGCTCAGGAGATGAGTGTGAGAACTTGCAATTCTATCTAGTATTCCAAGAAAAACAGAGAAACATCCAAGTGGGAAACACCATCAACAGCAAAAGGCCTGACTTGACTTATGCCCACCTGAGCAAAAGCCGTGGGCATGCTCAACTTTTCTATTTCTCAGTAGCCTTCCTACCTTCAGAAAAACTTGCTGGTGCCAGCTACTTTGTTTATTTTTAAGTATGTAAATGTAAAATTGACTAAAGACACATGAGTTTACCCTGGTGCAGAAGCCAATTGCCAGAGTAATCCAATGCGGTGCATGCTGGGCACAAGATCATGGCTGATATCCTGCAGTCAGCACGTTTCAAATTGCTTACTGGTTTTAGGTTCTAAATTGCTTACCAAATACTAACTTCAGTTATGTTTGGGTTGGGTTTTTGGGGGGATGGGGAGAGAGAGAGGGGAGTGGATGGTATTAAATTTAATAGAAACAAATCACCAAGGTATTAGAAAAACAGCAGTTAATTTACCCGCTGCTCTAGAGAATAGCTTGGGAATATAAATTTTAGCTTTCCCACACCTACAGCTCTAAGCTAAACATTAGATTGTCTGAATTGTCTTCATCCCCTGAACAGTAAATGTGAGAACTCTTAATTTTGTGTTCCAGCACTTTAAGCAGAGTTGCTTATGTAGTTAAGAGCCACTTTAATGTTCCTCAGAACTATTCTGAAGTATGAGACAACGCTTTATTTTGAAGGTAAGAGTCTCAACTTCTAGGACCTTCAGCCACTAACCCCTCTCTCATCCATAAGCGTCTAACGTGTTTCCCTTTTAAACTCACTGAACACTTACAGCAGCCAAAACACATTTTTTAACATCCCTAAAACGCTGCCTCTGACGACCCCGGGACTCTAGCAAAGCTCAAGAGCAGGACCAAAACTTGCAAGGTTGGTTTAAAGATTAAGCCTGGGCCCTTGCTGCACCTGAAGGGACAGACTTCAGGAGGCAAACACCCCTCCCGCTGCTGGCTGCGGTCTCCCACCCCCCGGCAGCTGCGGCGTGCTCGTTCCACCAGACAAATCGCAGAGGAGAGGGAGCGAACCCCCTTCGTGGACTCACCATCCTTTTCTAGTCACATTCACTACGCATTGCATTAGAAAATCGTAACGGTGTTAAAATATTTTGGCAGGATTTGTTATGGCCAGATCACTCACTTCCTTTGGGACACACAAAGCCTCCTCTGGCAATGAAACAGCCCAAATGTCAGCAAATCCTATAGAACAGAAAACGGTCTGTCAATGTAAAGCCTAAATGAATCTCCAGTTAAGCAAAACAAAACAAAACTGTAGAACATAAAAATGCACATACAGAAAAAAGAAACAACCTAGAAATATTCACTTTTTATTAAGGTTTCTTTTTTTATTTTTTTCCCCACCCTCCAGAAACTTTTGAACAGCATTACAATGAATTCATCACAAGGTGCTATTAGAGCACAAGCTCCCTCCAAGTGTTACCAATTCACGGACAGATTAGAGGGCACATTAATAACATAGTTAATATGAAGTGTTTAGAGCCTTTACGTCGGTGACAAATACGACTCAGCCAAATTTCCTGACCATTGAGGCCACGGAGGAACAATTTGGTAGATTTCATCAACAGTTCTAATTATGTTCCTGTCAAGTCGAGAACAAAGTAATCCATAACTGGGGGGCTGCTCGGAGACAGTGCCACGTGAGAGTAATTTATGCCCAGGGCCCTCGCTGTAGTTAGTGTGCACAACGCTTGACTAACAAGTGGGTTCAAAAAAAAGAATTTATTAGGGAAAACACAGCCCTCCAGCTCCGAGCAGCTCATCAGGTGCAGGCTTAGCAGGAGTTATGAGGCAAAGTCTTCTTGTTTATAAATGCATCTAAAGTCCACACTGGCCTCAGCGGGTTTTAAACCACAGGATTTTAACCCAAGGCTTCTGCTGGAGCTAGGTAAGCCCACTGCCAAGGCCAGGTTGCAACCCAGCCCCCTTGAAAATCACCTCAGTCCTTGGGACAGTGGCAGTACCACCTCAGAGGCCAAGTGGTACCAATGCCCTTTTGCAATCCCATAAATAACACACTAATGAAAGATGCAAAGGGATTCTTAGTAACAGTAAACTAAAACGTCACAATACACGACGTGTTTCTTACCACAGCCCAACTGGGAAACAGGCTGAGAAAGGGAAAGGGAGGGGAGGAAGGCAAATGGGGAGAAGCTGTCATGTAATTTTGAGTCATTTTCCACTGTGATCTATATTGGGATACAGCTTCTATCCTTTCAAACAGGATCATTTTATACATGACGCTCTTGCTGCATTTCACAAAAAGGCAAGAATGTCTCCCTAGCGCCCAAAGTGCAAAGCCTGGCAGTGGTCATTCAGGATCAGTTACTTGCATGTGCAGTGAGATGTTAGAGAAAGTAAAATGATGCATTCAAAACGTATTTACGAACGCTTTCTGTAAACAGAGGGTAAAATAACATTAGCACATTAGATCCATGTGAGAAACACAAAACACTTAATGGGTTTTAAAGCGTAGCTTTCTGAATCTAGCTGTGGGCACACACTACTGTCAGCAGTTACAGGTTTTTATTTACCACACATTTGATCTACAGCATTTAGTGGACTAAACACCAGCTTGGATAAAGGGAGTGGTCAGACCAGGGACACATTTCAGACTGATTTGCTGTGTGGCCCCAGGAAGGCTGACTTCTTCAGCCACATTTGCCACTGCTAGAATGGGTACAGGTATGCAGATTTGTACTCGCATGACATATCTTGCCAATGGACTTTTTTTACTATAAAAATGTTACTGGCTTCACAAAACTATTGGTTTAGTTACATTTTAAATTATTAGTTGACCACTGGCACAGAGGAAATGCAGAATGCAGCAGTACATCAAAATCCTCAGCTTCTCCTTTCACAATCTACTAAAGTTTCTTATCCAGATTCTCTCTAAACTCTCTGACATCAAGCCTAGGGACTTTCCCAGCACCTACTGAGTAGGACAGGATTAGTCTCATATGACTGAATCTTCAGAGATTTATGATTACTTGCTCCCAAGGATGAAAAAAAATATACATTTTAAAAGCAGTGTTGGCTTTGCAAAGAGGCAAAGAGGAGAGGGAAGATCACAGTCCCATTCTGCAGATGGGAAAAGAGAAACCTCTCTGCGAGTCAGAGAGACAGTAATTCAGAAGCCAGGCAATGCCTGGACGTTCTAATTCCCAGACTCGTGATTCAGTCACAAGACATGCTTCCTTTCCTGGTGAAATGTCATGCTGCCGCATGCTTCTCTTACAGAACACATCCTAACCAAGTGTAGCAAAAGCATGATGATCCCATTAAGTATCTAACATCTAATACCTTGTGAAAACTAATTTAGTGCTTTATCAAATCTCTAGTTTGTATGTAGAGCATAAACTGGCTACGTTTGCTAATAGGGCAGATTGACCCGTCCCATATATTATCAAACCACATCAAAGTCTGCTGGAGGACGTAGCCTTAGCTACTTATTATCCCTTGCATTAACTCTCTCACTAGCTACTCAACCAATATATTTTCCTGTAATACATCTGTCATGATTTTGCAGGGAAATCAGCAATTCTGAACAGTGCAGCAGTTAGATAACAGGACTAAACCCATCATGGACGCCTGGCTTTCCAATCTACTGCTAATTGGCATGGACAGAAGCCCTTAGAGCTGGGCTTGCACAACAGCACACCACTGCTGGGCCCCAGAGATTCGGCCTCTTAGGTAGATTTGTATTTTTAGAGCTTGAGTCATTCACATGATTTCTTCACGATTTATTACATGCAAAAGAAATACAGTCGGATGCCAACACCTTCAAACTTACAAGATTTTTTTTTTCCTTCCTTTCGGCAGAAAAAGGTTGTATTTTGCAAGAGAACACGTGGCTTAGTAACCAGGAAAAAAGTGCTAGAATATTAGTAAAAATAATGTTAGCAATATTAGAGACAATGAGAACATCTTTCTTGGCTTGGATGCTGTGCAATCGTATTCCCACGTGTTTATTTAGGGTCTTACTTGTGACACTGAATAATAAATTCTATATCTGAAGCCATGTTTCTAACTGTCTGGGAACTTGCATCTACGGCTAATAGACGGTCTGGATGGTTGTTTTGTTTTAAATTAACAATTGCAACTATCTTCTGCTAGATAGTGTTTGTCTTTGGACTTGGAAACCCTGAGCCATTGCACATGGGTCTCTTACTGACCTTTCTGACCATTTGACTATCTGTCATCACTGGAACCCAGGAGTTAGTGGCGGAATACGAAAAATAAACTAAAATAACAAAACACCCCCTCTCCAAACAGAAATCCACTCATTAGAAATAAAAAGATTCTTTCATTTTGCATATGTGATCGTACGTAGTTCCGAAATATAATTATATCCATCATACAACCCTAGTTGTTCACATTTAATCTGACATTTGTTTTCTCTTTTTGCGGCTTCTCAAGCACTGTCATCTTCTTTTCCCTCATAACTTCTGTCCCCTCATGTCTTTAAACACTAATGTCAGCAAGTAAAAGGCATTTAGGGGGGCATGTGGGGGTATTATTAGGCAGTTTGTATAGTTTCTTGATGACCCCTGATCCCACTGTTGATGGATCATTTTTAATCCAGAGAATATTAAAAACTGCTTACAGCCCAGCTGTGGTTTAGTATCACCAACAAAGGCAGGCCAGTACAGTAGCTTTTCTACAGAGTAAAACTTCTAACAAGTAAACTTTCGGCCAGGGGGAATAAATTAGACAACAACGACAACAACAAGGCGGGCAGTGAGTTAAAACATCACAATTCTGCGTTACTGAATTGAACTACAAGTCTTTGGAGCTTCATTCCCCCCCACCCCCGCCTTTCCTTTCCCTCTATATTTTTCTTCTTCTGTTTTTATGTTGAAATCACAGGAACTACGCAGCCTAGCAAGGCTGTAATCACCCAGCGGGATGCTGGCACAAGCACAATGCAACCACCAGCCAGGCAGCAGGAAACTGAAGGAAATCTCTCTCCCCCTCCCCCCCCCAGGTTTCTTAAAAGGGGCTCGGCGTGAATGAATCTTCCCGGTAGCCACCAACAATTTCTTATTCCTTCCGAGCAATCATCAATTTCAGCATCAAGTGGTTTAGTGGCTCTACAACTGGTAGTGGCAGCGGAGTAAGCCCAGCATGCAAACGTTTTGGCTAATTTAAAACCCTTGTGCTGCCGAATCAAACATGACAAGACAACAGTAAAAAGAGAGGCTATTATCCCAAATGAGAGTCGGCGGATGGCTGAAATTGGCTTGAGTGGCAGAGACAAAAGAGGTGGAAGGAGCAGGGACAACCAGGCATGATAATAGCAGATACAGCGTGCACTTTCTCCCCCACCCCCAGTGCATTCACATGTATCCCACCTGGAGGAAAAAAGGCAACATTTCCGAGTTTCATGGCCAGGCAGAAAAAAACACGTAAGAAGATTCAAAATAAATCAGTACTTGGTAAAGCATCTGCCCCACGGATATGGGAAAATGTAACTTAAGGGACATCACCCTTTCAATGGGAACTCTAACACTCCAAAGACAAAACCTGTCATTTCATACCTGAATTCACGTCCTGCTGCCCCAAGTTCATTCCCATGAGTTGAGAAGCAACTGAGTTAGGACAGAATAACTTCAAAATGGGACTAATCTCTGGCGTGGCTACTGGTGAATAGCTGCTGCACACAAGGAGCTCACGAAGAGCCCAGATCTCAGAGAGCTGCTGGGGAGGAAACATGTCGGGCAGAGGAATTAATTTTGCATAGCAATTGGGAGACCACGAGCATTCTCACGATGTTGAGAGCCATGAACCCTGGTGATGGCTTGCAGCTCACAGAATGATGACCTGTGGGATCACTGGAGAGCAGGCAAGTTGTCTTTTGCAAGATTAACAATTTAAAAGTGCTGAAATTAATTTTGTTTAATAGCTGTGGGTGCAGACTCCTTACAAAGTAGGTTGCAAGGTCAGCAAGCCTCCTAAAACCTTTTAAAATGCAGCTTTTTATAGGGACAGTAGATTTAGGGTGGCTTAGGGCTTAAAGATCTAAAAAGCAAAAGAAGGGTAAGAGGTCATTTCCTACCACTTCCATATCTTGGGTGAAGATATGTTCTCTGTTTTGCTTCTCACTAGGACATACACTTACCAGTATATTGAAAGCTACTTGAGGCAGTATGGGTTTCTTAGGGTAGGCAAAGTGAAAAAAGACATTAAAATCAACCATGAGAACCAGATCAACCAGCACATAGCAGGCTCATCAGACTCACACTAGAACGTGCCCACCTGTGTTGCAAAAAAGCAGTGGGAGACAAGACAATAAATCTGGGAGACTGAGAGACTGGGAGGGGAAAGACAAGGGCAGGGGGAGTGCTCACACCCTTGCCATCATTCCAGAAGTAGTTCACCTGTGATTCACATCTGCCTCCTTATACGAGATCATTACCCTCTAAATTACTGTACTGTACAGAGTGTTTCAAGGAACAGCTGGGCTCAACACTAAAACCAAAACCAACCATTTAAAAGGGATGTGCTCAGCTTCACACCCTAGTACACGTGAGCTATTGCTCACAACATAGCAGAATCTGCTGGTTAGTGCTCCCTTCTAGGACACACTTCTACATTTTTGCCAACAGCATCCAACTAACTGCACAGGTAAAGTTCATGTGCCAGTCTGGGAACTAGAAACAGGGAATGAGTTTTGCACCACTGTGTAAGCCGGTCTGAATTTGCTGAAATTAAGCAACATCGCCTTGAAAAATACTTGCTCTGTGTGCAGGGGGACCTGTGTGAAAGGTGGACTCTTGAATTTAAAGAGAACTCCAACCTCAAAAAAGCATCCCAATGCAAAGAATCATTCCCTATGTATAGCAACCCACTTGGGCTCACAAACATATTCAGGGATCCAAGAACGCCAGGGGAGGACACGATCACAATGCATACAGCACATGGGTTTGTTCCATCCTGCCCTTGTCTTTTAAATCTTTTCCCCATAACATGAAGGAAACATGTGGCTAAGTTTTCAAAGAAAAACCAAAATCAGTAACATGCATCAGGCATGCCAGTTGTTTCTAGATAGCCTACCCTGGGGACAGGTAAGTGTCACCCAACAGAGAAACCTGTATCACTCAGCCAAGCAGAAACTCTCCAGCCTTTGCAGCGTGTTTTCCTGTGTAACCAAACTTCTTTACTGTGATCCTGCAGACAGAGGGGCCCCTTCCCTGGCAATGAGGTAACTCATGGTCATTAGGGAGGACAGAATTAATTCTGCTGCGAGCCTGGCGCTGACAGTGGCCGAAGCGAACACACCAGCCATTTTTCTCAGCCTCTTCCTCGGGGAGTTGGAACAAAGAAAGGAGCCCCGGAGAAATACTGAAGGCATTAGAGGAAAATAATTTTAGATGCATATGAATACTGCCACCAAATACTGTGTGCTTTCAGGGTGACATATGCTACTGTATGTGGCGTTTGTTTTGGTTTTTTTCGTCTCAAAGTTGAATTCATATCCTCACACAGCGCTCCAAGAAAAGTCCAGTTCACAGTTCAGCAAGGAACTGCTTAAAAGGCAAGCCTGATACAGGTCCTTAGGGCACCTCATCCATCCTGCACTTGGATGGCATTCTCCACCAAGGGACCCCATTAGGAAGGAAGGGCAAACTGAAATCCTAATCCAAAGCAGCCTGAAACAGCACCAGCATACTGGTGTAGCAGCGATGGATGAGCCTCCATTTGTCTTCAAAGCATGGGAAGCCAATATATCTGCTTCAGAGCAAACTCAACTTTACTTTCCAACCTTGTAGTGCAGTTAAAGCTAAAATGTATATCATCTTTCTATCCATGGATAAGGCAGCAGAGAAGTGTCATCCAAGACCCCAATTAAACAGACTGGAAGTGACGCACTTCCAGTGCAACTCCATACAGCAAAACACCCTGAGATGCACTGTTTAAAATGCCCAGGAAGGCATTACCATGAGCTACAAACAGTTTCCTTTCCCCTCCACACAACGGAATAAACCAGAAGCATCTTATGCTAGTACAAAGCTTTCTGGAAAATGCAGTAGCTATAGAACGTTATCAATACCAGAGGTATCACAGGTCCTACTCTCCCTGCAGAAGGCTAGGCCCTTCCAAGCAGGAAGAAACAATATGTTTGTTCTGTGGCCAAAGTAATTATAGACTTGCCTATATTGCTTTATATTTCTCTTTTCATAAAAGAGCTTTGTGTTGGTGTTGAACAAGCCGAGTTATGAGACTGGAAGTCTCCGACCCAAACTTAGGTCTGGCAGAAGTAGAAAGAGCTTCACTCACTTCAGGGAAGGTGATTCTGTGTATGCCAACACTGAACATAGCCAAATATTCAATGCTGCCCATTAAAATATTTAAGCTTAAACAGGTGTAATTCCCTCACGGATAATATATTAAAGTATGTATTGTCAGACTACTCTCCACATGTAAATGTAGCAACGGTGCAATATTGCAGGAGGAACTCACATTCCTCTTCCATGGGGGCAGTTCTAAGGAGAACACAGATTCAAACACTGTAATATGACACATGCTCGATAGAGGAATATTATATTTTGAAAGCTAGTCACCTGCTTATAGGAATCTGTCCAGGGCTCTTATTTACAGTTCAGGGGTATCTCTTGTTCCAGGTGAGATCCTCCTGCACCAGGAACTGTAGAAGGGCAATGAGAGAAGACCACCATGACCAATACACAGTGCAGTTCAAAGGGACCAGCCAGAGACCTGCCGGGAGCAGGTATTTCTTGTGCTCCAGCCAGGAGCCTAAACCTAAAGGTGACCCTGTCCTGGTGTAGCACCATATCACCTCTAGCGCCAACTAGGCTGACCAGAACTGGATAAATCTGCCTACCTATTCAGTTCGTATCAGGAAAAAAGGAGAGAGGGAAAAAAAAAAAAGGAGAGGAGAAAAAGCAAGCAAGGTCAGGCACTTACGTATGAGCCACATACCTTGTATGAGTAACAGCAACAGGGACCCAAACCCCCAAAGCAGCACCAGAAACTGCCTCCTCCTGCTCAATTCAAAATTAATTGTTAACAACTCATCTCACTCCAAATGCCAAGCCAGTTCTCTTCCTGTCTGTGTTTAAGATCACAAAAATATCTCCCAGCAAAAGGCTTTTTACATATCTGTATTTAGTGTCTCTGAAGCCAGTGAGAAGGCTAATCTAGGTATTCTGCCAATCTACAAAACCTAAGTAGTGTGGAAGGAGAGCTGTGTTCTCTGCCACACTAAGGAAACTCACAGGGTGTCATCCTAAGCGACTGCAAAAACCCTGTGGATGAGATGTCTAACAAGACTCTATCAAACTCCTCACATTTAAACTCTTTGCCTCAAAATTTTGACCTTTTTTTTTTTTTTTTTCTTCTTCTTCTTTTCTTCCCCTGCATGGCAGACTTTGAACTGGTCCTGGGCCGCAGAACAGTGGAAGAAATTCAAAAGACACACTCTTCCACCTGCTTCTCCTTGGGATCAAATACTTCTCACAATAAAAATGTGTTGCCTCAAGAGCTTTCTTTTCCCCCTCAACTTGTGAAGTTCTAAAGGCCTCTCAAAAATGTCTCCACAGCCTAGAAGACAACACTGAAACATGAAGTCCAACCACCTCCTCACCATTGCTGTGCCTCAGCACCATGTGCCCACAGTATGGCACTAAACTTGAATGCCTTGCAAAAGAAGCAGGAGAGGGGAGAGATGGAAAAATGAGACCAAGATCTTGACAGAAAACAAAAGAATGGAGACCTAAGTCAGCCAGCCTTGGCTGCAAATGATTTCCACGGGCTTCTTCCTCTGTGTGACACATATGAAAAGAGGCTGCTCTTTCTCTGGGACACCAAAAATGTCAGATTCCACCCATGTTTTTTAACACACACATATATATCTATATCTATAATTATGTAGGGACTGAGCACTAATTTTACTGAAATCATTGCCATACCCAAGATTATTAACCATCAGATGGTGGAAAAGCAAGAAGCCTTGGTCCTGATACCTGATGTTATTCTCGTCACCTCGACTTCTTCACTCCTAACAATCACAAGCCCAAGAGACACCATAGCCTATAATGGTGTTCCCAAAGCCACAGTAAGACTCAGATCAAGCTGATGCCTGTTGCAACGCTCAGAAAACTGGGAAACTTATTGTTTTCATTGGGAAAAAAAAAAAGGCAACCTTGCAGTCGCCTTTGAACTTCTGTCTGTACCACTGGGATAAATGCATTCAATATCAGGAAAAGAAGCACTAGGAGTGCTTTTATGATTCAGTACACGAAAAAAAAA
>WAAE01021535.1:0-112532 GCA_013400495.1 Nicator chloris
GGGAAATCAGCTCCTGCTTGTGCAGGGGTGAGGCGTCCCCAGTGTGTGTGCTCAGCTCCAGCAGCTCCACTGAAGCACTGAGGCATTGCTTTTGTCCTTCCCGTTGGGTGCAAAGGGTCAGGGAGCACCCCCAGAGATGTCTGAAGCCCTCCAGGAGGGGAAACTACCAAGAGGGTTCAAATATTTGGTTTCTTTCCTTACTATAATTTAATAAGTGTCTACAAAGCAGGGTTTTTGAAGTACTTGGAATGATTTGTTAAAAAGCATCTATTCATCCTGTGGATGCTCAATATAACCCTCACTTTTGGAGCACCAGGATATTTTCCTTCCAGTATTTTTCCTGTGGCTCTTCACTTAAGACTTCAAGTATCATGACAAAAATCATCTTAAGACCCTCAGTCCATCTAAAAACAAATCCTGTGTGGGAATCTAAAAAATAAAAGACTTCAGAAGGTGTAGAAAAGCTTCAGAAGGTAGACAGAAGGCTGAGAAAAGGCTGGGAATTTCAAAGCTTTCCCAGGGAAAGTCAGGAAATTAGGAGACAAGTAAATATATTTATATTTATTATAAGTTACAAGAACAAGGACTGATTGTTGGTTCAGGGTGTGAAATGTTCTAGATACATGCTTTGCAAAGATAGAAAAAGTTTCAATCCTAAATAATGAATTATTGTGTATTGTTTTTTAAGTTTATAGGAGCCCTTTTATTCTTAGCCCACGTGGGCCTTTTTCTGATTTGCTAGAGTAGTGTGACACTAAACTTAATCTTGTAAACTACTGGATGAGAAAAGATCTATAAAATGTTATGTTTCAGTTGTTATTTTGTCTCTGATCTAGCTTTGCATGGATTTTGTTGTTTTCTTGTGTCTCTTGCTTATTGCTTGTATGATATAGATAAATAGTAAATCCTAAGTCTAATGAATTCCCACAATCCTGTGCCAGAGGTTGAAATCCAAGCCCAAATCTTTGACAATTTGGAGCTCATGTTCTTCACAATTGTTATCCCCAAAATGCCATGGTCATTCATGCCTGTGTTTGATTAACTGTAGTTAACTTTGCCACGTTAACCAGCTCATAAAAACCATTTTCTTTAGCTCATGGAGCATCCACCCTTTGGGATCTCTCTTCCTTTAAAGAACACAATATTTTTAGGAATTCCCCTGCACCCTAAAAGAGCTCCTGTGAAGAGAAAAAATTATTTTGCAGGTCATTTACAAAGTGTTTATGAGAATGTTTTCTCAACAGGGCTTCAGAAACTGCCCCCAAAAATAGAGTTTGGTGCAGGGATCACAAGAGAAGAGATGGCTTTGTGTCTTCCTGTGCTCAGGAAACAAACATCATGTTTAAGTAAACAACGAGGATGGAAAAGAGGAAATTAGGGAAATTAATGAGGAAATTAAGACAAACATTTCTTAGTGTGATATTGGAGTTTAGATTCCAAATCTGACTGCAGGAAAGACGTGACTGTTTGTTCCCATTAAACATGTCAATCCTTTTCATGGCAAGGTGGAACAGGAGAAGTTTTTAATATTCAGCAAATCTCCTGGTGGCTGTAGAGCGCTCATGACTAATCAAAATTCCTTAATGAAGCATTTGTGTGAAGCTCCTCAGCGCGTGGTTAACCACAAAACCACAAAGCACGAGGGGAAGGCAGGGTGTGCTGGCAATAACTGCAATCCCTGGGGTGGAAATGGTTCCACTGTGGGCCAGCACTTCTGCTTCAGGTCCTCTTGTTTCACATTTACAGCCAGGGTTTGTTTCCATCACATAAATGTAAGTAACACCATCACGAAGCAGTGAAGGCAGCAGCTTGGAATTTTCCACTTTTTTTTTTTTTAAATTTTTATTATTATTATTGCAACAGTTTTTTACCCTTTTTTTGCTCTCTCAGAGAATCAGCTTGGGAATTCTGACTGTGAGGAATTTTCTCCTCTCCCTGACTAATGGCACTAGTGGTTAATAAAGATCTGAAAAGCTTTTATTAATGAAATATCTTTTATTGCACAGCTTCTGTTCATTTTTCATGCGCACATAAAAGACAGCAAAGAGGAAAAAAGGCACCAAAAACCCACAAGCACGCAGAAATAACCAGCAAAGCCTGAAAAAAAAGGATTGTTGAGGTAATAGAGATAACATTTTTAGACTGCAAGGATGGAAGGTGAAGAAACATAGATCCTTGGGGAAAGCAAAGATCCCTTTAAACCTTTTCCCACACTTCCTGTAGCACAGTGAACTTTGGGTTGTAACATTATTTAGCTGTAACATAACTTACCCTGGCAGAAACACCAGCTCTGCTGTCTCAGGGGCCGTATAATTCCTGGGGTACTACATCCAATAAGTGTTTGGGGCCAGGTGTGGTTGTACCAAGCACAGAGGAGGAACCATGTGGATGCCCTGCAATCATCCTCTACGTGGCTGAGGTACAAGAAAACAGCTCCTTGTTCATATCTGGATAGTATACCCCTATTTATAAAGGTGACCTGACAGCACTTGGAATTCACACAAATCCTGGGGGATTCTGGTAAAGAACGTATCAAAAAATCATGGAGTGGTTTGGCTTGGAAGGGAATTCACAAATCATCTCATTCCAGCCTCCTGAGATGGGCAGGGAATGTGGCTGAGCTTCCCTTTTTCAAACACAAGTTCTTTGCATGGATTCCCCCTCGTGGCTCAGCCCCAGTGCATTCAGGAGGGATTTTGGATTGCATCCTACCTGCAGCCCACCTCTCCTAAGCAGCTTGGGGGATTTACAGCTGTGGTGGGTACCTGACGTGCCCGCAGCTCAGCTGGGGAAGCAAACGAGGAGGGCAAGCAGGGCATTACTCCTTGGGGATTGTGTGCTCCTGCTCAGGCACGTCAATGCAAAGGAAAATTAATTGGCCTGCAGTTATGCAAAGCAAGGTGAACAGGAACAGGGTTTATGAGGCCAAAAACGCCGAGTGGCAACGGCTGTGTGTAGACATTTCCCAGAAAACTCCCACAATCAGGTGTTTTATTGCCAGCTGAAGTGCAGGAGATGCCATCATTGCTGCTTTTAAAAGAGAGATGGGAAAGGCTTTGCCACGGCCTTGTCAGAAACGTGGGCTGCAAAGCTCTGCAGCCCCAGGGCTCCCGTGGGTGCCACCTTGGCTGGGATGTCCTCGGGCTCTGGGGGGCAGGAGAGGGACAAGCTGCCCCTGGGAATGGATTCCCCACCTCCCAACCCCTGTGGTGGAGCAGGGACATCATCTCTGGGGTGCAGGTGGTGGGCAGAGGAGCAAAGGGATGCTGCCAGGGGGCCACGGTGCCCATGGTCATTGGAGGAGCTGAAATTTGGGGTCTGGATGTGGCCTGGAGGTGGAGCATCTCCTGTAGGTCCCACCCCCAGCCTGGATAACCCCCATCCAAGCCTCTTTTGATGTGTTCACATATAAAATCAGTGAGTTTTTTTATGTTTCATTGCATTCAACTCAGTGTCTTGGTCATTTCTTGCATCTTTATTGGGTACAAAACAACCCCTGCCCTCGAGATGCTGTAAAATCTTGCAGTTGTCCACTTGTCTTTTCCTTCTCCTGCTCCTCAGTTTGCCTGCAGGTGTGCACCTATGGATCTGATCCAGTATTCCACACGTTTTAAAAAATATATAATAAATCACAAAGGATTCCATAAATACACCCCTTTCATCCCAGCTCCTTTTGAAAAAGTGATGGGAATGAAGAGTGGGGAAAATAAGGTTCTGCAAGCAACCCAGAGCAAGAGGGAATAAATGAGGGCATAATCTCCTCCTGAATTTGAAAGTTCAACAAGAGGAACCGGTGCAAGTAAGAGAAAAGAACTAGAAGGAGTAGAAGTAGGTCTCATTTAAAAGCACATTCCAGTCAAAAATACCTCCCAAGTTTCATGTCAGCCTTGTAGTTTTCCTCTAAAAAAAGAAATCAGGCAAGCAATAGTTATTTAATAACAAAGAGTGACCTATTTTGGAAGGAAAATTAATATGGAAGTGTTCTTCTGAGAATAGGAGCCGTTTTTGTGAAGTTTTCTCCACTATTTTATGGACCAACTCTATGATGAGTGTTTAATATTTCTTATTTTGAATCTCTTTGTGTATCTCAGAATCCAAACTAAATTTCTGGTATTTGGGCTGAAACCCACTTGATTATGTACTAAGCATTAAATTCCTATTAATTTTTCATTAATTTCCTAAATGAAAAAACCATTTCCATATAACATACATTATTTTGGGGAAGAATTTCTGCACACACTTCCCTTTAAGAACTTCAGAACTCAAGAAATGTTTGGTTTCAATAAAAATGGTGCAGCTCCAATGGATCAAACCAGGCAGACTGAGGAGAGCTCCTGATTTAGCACGTCCAGATTTTGAGTGGTGACATCAGAGTCCGTCCAGTGAAAAACAGCAAAAAAAAAAAATTAATAATGATTGACTTCTATAAAAGGACAGAATCTCCTAAGAGATTAATGACTGATTGTCTTTGTCAGATAATTAGCTGCTCTACCAAATTATTTGTAAGCTTTGCAGGAGAGACGCCAGCACCAAATGTTGTTCTCATCCATTGCTGGGGGTGGGTTGTTTTCCAAAAGAGAAGTGCAATTAATCATGATTAACATAAAGAAGCTGCTGATATCGTTCATTAATAATTTGATTTTAATGTTAATAAAACAATCACCGCAGTGTTGATCTAGTGGGTGCAGTGTGGGGGATATATTGTGCCTTGCATAAGCAATGGGTGTGATTTACCAATCTGTGTACAGAAAAGTGTCTGGGGATAAAGCTGACATGCTTGGAGAATGGAAAATGTTTTCCTGAGGTGAAATTTCCAGCATTTCCTTTACCTGCTTTCAGAAAACAAAGAACAGACAAAGATTCAGCTCTTTTGGTGCTAAAGGATGGTGAGCAAGAAGAAAAAGTGCAGCTGTGTTGTGTCTTTGCTGTCCAGTAATGCAGTGTTTCTCATAGTAACTTTAAAAATGTGCCTAGGACTGTTTATAAGGAAGATCCTGAATAAAATGACTATTTGGGTTTGTTTGCCTTCACCTCTGCCTTTTTCTAGCAGTTGTATCCTTCCTCCTGATTAGCCTGAGTACACAAACGCCTCTCGTCCCTGGACAACCCCTCTTGTGACCTCCAAAACCCCTCAGGTTTCCTGAACACCTGTAGTGTAGAGATTGTTTCTGTGCACATTCGTCTTAATAAAACGCTGCTGAAACACCTCGAGCAGCCCCACTCCTAAAAAACGAGTGCTGAGGCAAAGGCAGGCTGTGTGACCCCAGCAGCTCACAGAACATTTGCCACCCACTGAACGCGGTTTGCAGCAGCCCTGGCTCCATGGCACTGCCCTGGCTGCATGGCACTGCCCTGGCTGCATGGCACTGCCCTGGCTCCATGGCACAGCCCTGGCTCCATGGCACAGCCCTGGCTCCATGGCACTGCCCTGGCTCCATGGCACTGCCCTGGCTGCATGGCACTGCCCTGGCTCCGTGGCACTGCCCTGGCTGCATGTCACTGCCCTGGCTCATCATCACCACCCGCGGGATTTAATGAGAGCAAATGGTGCTGAAGCTTTGCTTTCCACACGGGTCCTTCACCAAGTGCTCGGGTTCCAGAGGAGGCACAGATGGGGCTGGAGGTGTAGGAGAAGGAAGGGCCCCAAGGTGGAAACAGCAGACACCGAAATTTCATTCAGGTAGCTCTGAGGTTTGCTAAGTAGTTTCTTTAAATCTCATATTTAAAATTGCTGCTTTCCCCTCCTTCTCCCCAGTCATGATTATTTCAGATAATCATGAAATGGTTTGGGTTGGAAGGGACCTTAAATCTCATCCAGTGACGCCCCTGCCATGGGCAGGGACACCGTCCACTGTCCCAGGGCTCTCCAAGGCCTGTCGAACCTGGCCTTGGGCACTGCCAGGGATCCAGGGGCAGCCACAGCTGCTCTGGGAATTCTATTCCAGGGCCTCCCCACCCTCGCAGGGAAGAATTTCTTCCCAATATCCCATCTAAACCTCCTCTCTCTCATTTTGAAGCCATTCCCTGTGTCCTGACACTCCACGCTCTCATGAACTCTCTCTCTGAATGACTGTATAATAAAGATAATACAGAAAAACTGCATATCCTAAACACCCAGAGCAAGAAAAAAAAAAAAATTAAAAGTATGTGGCATTTCTATTATCAGTTTATCCTTTGCTAATAAGGGTGAGAAATAGGATTTGCCAGGTAAGCTGTTGGAGGCTCACATTTGATTGCTGTGCTGCACATGACGTGGAGAGATTTGATCATTTTTTAGCAATCAGCTTTGTCAGGATCGTGTTGGGGGGGATCTGCAGTCTCCAGCCCAATGCTGGTGAGTGCCAGAGATGCCAAAGGGCTCTGGCTCTGCATCTCTCACACTCAGAGACAATGTTTGGGTTCAAAATAATTTCTGTGCTTCGTGCATAATCTCCTGACATGGAGAGGATGGGAAGTTGAAAAGCCTCCTTTCTCTTGCATTGTTTAGCCAGAAGATTCCTTAAAGCATAGTGGAGTCAGGATAAAAACACCATGACAAACCCATCAACATTCTCCAAAGTTTTATAACACCCTTCTAAAAGAGAAAATTTAAAAAAAAAAAAAAAAAAGGAAAATTAATTAGCTGATGGGCCAGATGAGGAATGCCACATAAATATGTCTGTTTAAATCTCAGTGCTTGGACAGCCGTGGTTTCTGCTGCAAGATGCAATCATATGTCACCCCATGACACTTTGAGGAGTGTGGGATGGAAAGCAGCCTCTGTGCTTGTGCCAGACTTTATTTCATGTGGGCCCATTTCTGAGGGTGCTGACTATGGATTAAGCAGTGTTGACAGATAAATCCTGATGTTTTATTTTCGTGGAGATTGGAGAGTGGCATGCTCCAAAGTCTGGTGGAGTAGATTACTTAATACACTATTACTGCTCATGGATTTTGATTATTATTTGGATTTGCCAGAGTCATCATCTTGAGTCTGCTGTTCTCACCCTTCTGTCAGCTCTGGCAAAAACTGATAGCCAGGTGATTTGTCTGAATAAAATAAGTTTTCCACTTCCTAGGGTATCATTTCACTCCAGACTCATGCTTATGAAAAGCTGAGGAGTTTGGGTCATGGTTTTGGGCCATGGAAGCTGTTCTGGACTTTTTCAAGAGTGTGTAGTGAAGAGGGACAATTTACAAGAGCACACTGTGCTTTTTTAATAGAATATTTTGGGTTGGAAGGGACCTTTACATCCCTCAAGTCCAACCTCCCTGCAATGAACACCTTCAAGTACAGCAAGTCCTCAGTAACATCATCATTGCCTTTTGTTTGAGTTTTCCCTTTCTGACCCCGTCTGAAAAGAGAAAAAACGTGCCAAAATACTGTGATAAATTAATTTCCCGTGTTCTCTTTGATGGAAATGTTGACATTCTGAAGAAACCCTCCAGCTGAGATCCAGCTTCCAACCAAATGGATAAACATTGGTAATATTTTTATCTGGTTAAGGAAGCATTGATATAAATTCCATAAGGAAAAAGAGAAAGCTCTGGATCTGTGCTTGTGTCTTTGCTGTCATCACAAAAACAATTTTGCTTCCAAGTCTGAGGGAAACAAGGCTGTGCAGCCACCTCTGTGTGTAACAGGCCCAGGATCTCACAGGTGGCTGTGGAGGTGTTTTTTGCCACTTTACTTTCCTGAGCTCAGTTAAATTGATGGTTTGTGACCATATTGTCCCTTCCAACCAAGACTTAGCATTCAAGGACTGTGCTGAAGGACTTGCCTCCAAACCAGAGAGTTACAGAGAGCCAAAAAAATGATAAATACAATAGCAGATGGTTTATATCAGCTTGACAGCATCGTTCTTGGCCAGCACCCAAAGCTACAAACTTCTGAGCTGGAAGTTTGAGCTTTTGTTTGAAGTTGGGAGCAGAGGCTGAGGAATGCTCCAAAGCTGATCCACCCGTACGTGGCCCTCCATGAGGTCAGAACAGTGCTCCAGGCAGGTCAGGGCCAGAAAAAGGTGAAGAACGGCCCAACAAAGCAAAATCCAGCCACCCAAAGCGATGGCAGCGATTCCGAAAATTAAATAATGGCGTGCAAAATAACAGGAGTGGGCTGATCATGCAGAACCTTCATCTACACAGATCTTCTGAGGCAGGATGGTGAGAGACTCCAGCTGTAATCACACTTCTGCAGAGATGATTTTTCCCTTGCTCCCAAAGGATGGAAATGATTTAGACAGGCAACAAGTGTGAGTTGTTGGGGTTAGAAGTTTGCGCAAGCACAGCCGCGAGCGCGTTAGATCGTTGTGATTTATTGATGACCTGCCTGATGGAGACCTGAAATTCTGACATTTCAGCTCGCCACAAATATAAAAGCTAAACCCAGGATGCTCAAAAAGAACATAGGTCAAGGAAGAACAAGCCCCTTTTCCAGCTGTCTGCACGGGCAGGTCTTGTGAAGGCCTTAAAAGGTTCTGAATCAGGCCCATGCCAGCAATTCAAATTTACTGGGAGTTGTTACTGCAGCAGTGACAAACACAGCCTGGCTTTACTGGCTTGCACATTTGTCATACCCAGACTGAAAAATGTCCCTGAAATCCCTCAGCTGCCACGGGAGGACCATCTATCCCTTCCCTTCAGAAAGACCAGGCCGTTAGAAACTAATGGGGCCTTCAGGAATTGGAGATTCCCCCCATCCCCAATGTGTTCCTTCATCCCAAAACCTTCCTCCAACCCAAAGGGGTTTTTCTCTGCTCTGCAAATTCGTAATGTCCTCGTAAATGACATTTTGCTGCACAGCTGAAGCAAGCTACCTCAAGGAAAAGCGAGGACAGGAACCAGGATTTAATTTTCTTTTCCTGGTGCAAGTCCATCAGAGCAGTCAGTCACAGCTGGATGGTCCAGCAGAAACCTGGGGAATGAGGATCCATCAGGGTCCCCACACAGGAGAAACTCTGAAGGTGCCTTTTAATTGTCCTCCTGTGAGCTCCACGTTGCAGCCACGGGCTGGACAAATTCTTCACTTGATTCAAATTACGTGGCACTAAGGGTCCTGTGGATGATGTGGGCAAAAGACAAAGAAATTTTATGCTGCCCACAGAACATTTTAGTGTTTAACTTGGGAACTGATGGGCTTTAATCGTAGAGTGCTGGTCATCTCCAAGTGGACCTTTGGCCTTTTTTTGACTGTTAGATAAAATGCTGAATTTGGAATTTGGGCAGTCTCCAAGGGTTCCTTGATATCTTAGTGTCCAAAAGAAGGTTCAGTTTCCAGATGCTTTTGTGGGATGCAGATACTCACACCCTCTGGAGAGAAGGGAGTTTCCCTCTCTGGCAGGTTTGATCTTTGTCCTTGGACAGTGCATGGTGCCAGAGGGGGATTCTCTTTCACTTAAATTCTGCTCCAGAACTGTTTTATCAGGGTGGATGGTAGAAATCTGGGCTCAAGGGAATATATACAAAAAGGCAGTGGTTAATCTCAAATGTACCAGCAAAGTGGTTTTCCAGTGGAAAATTAGGAATTTGATCCTGAGACCCTCTGTGGCTGAGTTAACTCATACAAACCTCATCAAAACTGAGGTCTATACTGAAGCTTCACTGAAGATGGAGGGGGCAAAAAAGGCCTGAACTGTAATTCTGAAGAAATATCTCTCCATAATCCTTAAATCTCAGTGTTTATAGCAGATTAGAAAAATTCCATTTTCTGAATTGCTGTGAAAATTCCAGATATCAAAATCTCTATTCCAAAAAAATCTTTTCTGCTGCTCTTTAAATTTCATCTACTATTTCACCTAATTTCACCTATCTTTTTGGGTTTTTTTGGAAGTGCCTTAGGGTATAAATAAATAACAAGGCACTTGGGATTTTAAAATTTTCATATCTTTCATTCCAGGTATTGTTTTGCTCCCATTTTCTCCCCTGCAGCATTTGAGGACTTGTGTAAAACACAGCCAACACGATTCTATTTCTTTCCATTCTTTTCTTTTCTTTTCTTTTCTGTTCTTTTCTTTTCTTTTCTTTTCTGTTCTTTTCTTTTCTTTTCTTTTCTGTTCTTTTCTTTTCTTTTCTTTTCTGTTCTTTTCTTTTCTTTTCTTTTCTGTTCTTTTCTTTTCTTTTCTTTTCTGTTCTTTTCTTTTCTTTTCTTTTCTGTTCTTTTCTTTTCTTTTCTTTTCTGTTCTTTTCTTTTCTTTTCTTTTCTGTTCTTTTCTTTTCTTTTCTTTTCTGTTCTTTTCTTTTCTTTTCTTTTCTTTCCTTTTCTTTTCTTTCCTTTCCTTTCCTTTCCTTTTCTTTGAGGTCGGTGAGCCAGGTACCTTCTAACAAACATCTGCTAAAATTTATCATGTATACAACTCACCAGGAGCTGAGCAGCATTTCTTCCTGTCAGGTTTGGAGCAGCACGTGCTCCAGGCTGCAGTGAAATCCACTCCTTTCCCAGGGAAGGAAAATGGTGTTAAAGTTCCTAACTGGGCCCACTATCAGCTTTGAGCCAGATAATCTCCAAACCTTTCTCCAAAGTCCATTCTAGAGCTTGGTTTGTGCTTCACTCCTCTCTGGTGAGCAGTGAGGTTCTGAACTCTGAGCTAATACCGATTAAGAGGCATGGTCATCAGGGGAGCAAAGAATTAAAAACAAATTGAGCTCTTCCAAGCAGCAATTTTTTCTTGGGTGAACCAGAAGAAACCAAACTTGTCTTCCACTCTGCTCAGTGAGAGACCCCCTAAAATTCAGAGACATAAACCAGTAAAATTCACATTTACAGGTCCACAGCATAAATGTAGCATTATTGTTTTCAATTTCAAATGTAAATAAAGAACAAATTAGCTCTGACTGTTTGAAGTAGGAATGTGTCTGGAATTGTTGCCATTGCCAGGGTTTACTGACTTCTGCTCTGGAGCTGGAGTGGGAAATGACTGTTCAGGCTGTTAGAATAAGTTCTACACTGCAGGATTTGGGAATTCATTGTGTTTCAATTAATTCCAGCTCTGTAAAAACCTCTTTTCTTGTTTGCTTTATCCTTTTCTTCTTATTTTTATTTTTACAGTGAGCCAGCAATTAATTTTTTAATCAAGATTCAGATAGAGTGTCATTACTGCTTCAGGTCTAATAATGAGCATCCTGTGATTCTCAGGGAAAGTGGGTGTTTGCTTGGCTTTTTGTTCTTTCCCATTCACACTTGCCAGGTTAATATTGTGTTTGCAGATTTGCATTTGGACCATATTAGTGTGCAATCTTGAAGCTAAAGAGCCAGAATATTTTAAATTCCAGTAATCCTCAACAGCCCCAAACACAATAGGCTTTCTCCTTCTACTTTAACTAATTACCTCTGCGAAGCACTCCAGGTGAATTTCAGCACAAGCACTCTAATAATGTAATTAAAAATGTATAAAGGAATTAAAAATGAATTAAAAGGATAAAACTTTCAAACCTGGACTAAATTAAATGCCGAGACTTAAGTCCCTCTGTTTTAGAGGACCTGCAGTTGGTAGATTAAGAATGCTGGGGTACCACCAGGACCCAAACAAACAACATAAACTTCAAACTGAGCAGGAATAAAGGAACCTTCCAATCTCCTGGGTCTCATTCCCTTAAAGGCCACTTGTACTTTGCAAATAGAAAAATTGTGCCAAAAAATCTTGCAACCAGCGATTATATTTCCTAATTAACAAGCACTTGAAGGTGCTAAGAGAGAAGCTGAGTTCCTGGCCATGGCAGGGGGTGGAAAAAGATGAGTTTTGGGGTCCCTTCCAACCCAAACCATTCCATGATTCCATTATTTGATTCCTGAAGCTGGGTGTGAGTCCTGGGGCAGGACAGGATTCAGCTGAAGTTTTGCCCCAGTTTTGGGGAGATTTGGGGCACATTCAGCCAGGACCTGCTGGCTCTGGCTCTCTCTCATGCAGCCAGCAGGATGCAGAGCTCCATGAGGGCAGCACCCAGCAAATCCAGCCCTGTCCATCCCTCCCATCATTTCCAGCTCTCCTCCCCACATGCTCCAGCCCAGGCATGCCCCAAGCTGGGGCAAAAGCATCAACCATAAAATCATCAAATCATTAAGGTTGGCAAAGGCCTCCAAGACTCATTAAGTCCAACCTTTGCCTTAACCCCAAAATACTCAACGAGCCGTTCACTCAAGAGATGGGTTTGATGATCCTGGTGGGTCCTTTTCCACTCAGAATCTTCTGTGATCTGTTACTTACTCTTCTTTTACCACTTCCAGGGATGCTGACTCCACTTCTGCCCTGAGGAGACTCCTCCAAAGCTTAAGCAGTCCTCCAGTGAAGAAATGAGCTTTAGCTCATCCTGCCATCTACACAGGCTTCCAGGCAATTTTCAGGAGCCGAGGCAGCCCTGGCTCCTCCTGCCTCCTGGGGATGGCTTTGGGAGGAGCAGGCAGAGCATCCCAGGCTCTGCACACCCATGGGTGGAGGCACAGAGGTCACTCGGACCTGGAGTGACACGTTTGGTGCCAGGGGAGGCCATCAGGAACCTGGGACCTGACACTGATTGCTGAGGACACCTGGCTGCCCAGCAAAGGCTCTGCTCAGTAAAATAATTAAATCAGGACGGGTCAACTGAGCTAAAGTGTCTGTTTCTATAATCACAGCACTGTCAAATGCATTCCTCAAGTAAACACAGCAACCAGCCCCAATTAAGGCTCCTCTAATCTGCAATAAGGCAGACAAGTCTGTTTTGGACAAAACCCTAACAAGCTGTCTCTGAGTTGTGCCAGACTTCTGTCTCAGGGCTGTGAGGGCCTGGTTTCTGAGCTGGGGACAGTAAATGACCTCATGCAGCATCACCACAGAGAAACCAAGTGTGCAGGCACTGGAATGTACCGGGACACTGGCAATGATCACAAGCAAACATCTGTAATAAAACATCAAAGTCAAAAGGCACTTGAAGTGATGTGTGCATGGAGAACAACATGGGTAATGCTGAATGATATTTATCACATTGGACATCTTCATTTTTCTGTTATTTCTCCCTTCCTTCAGGTATCTCCATGGATCCAGCTGTAAATGTTTATTTTTTTTTTCTGCAGCAAGTTATTTACTCCTCCTTTTGAGAATTTTAATATGGGAAATATCTCTATAAAAATCATATTCCCGAAAGTCTGGCGGAAGAAATAACCCAAGCATCATGTAAACAAGAGGGGCTTAAAATATCCTGAGTCCAGAAGTTCCTCCTGAAGTCACTCAAGCTGTTTAAAAATAATGATAGAAATTGTAACACTGTATGGAGACACACACATATAAAATGAGAGCCTTTTTTTCAGCTGTTTGTTTCAACTTGTTTCTTTTAGTTTATAAATTAGTGGTTATGAGGATTTTGGTTTTTCAGCTCAGGGTGATATCCAAGGAGGGTTTTCCTAGCTAAAGGCACTGCAAGGAAAATGCTTTCCCCAGGCTCCCAGGAAACCAAGGCCAGTCCCTATCACCCCTGAAAAGTGGGAGCAGAAACTCTGCTAAATTCAGGGCAATTTGTCTCAAAACAAAAGAGTGTTTTGCCACCAACTCCTTCTTTTTGTCTCCTGGGGGTTTGATTCAATGCAGGGTTCCTGCAAACTGAATGCCAGGATGTTCCAAAGGAAAAAGAAAGCCTTAAAAAATCATGCCAAAACAGGCTTTGGGCAAGAATTTTAGGATGCAAGTGCTTAAAGCCAGTAGAAAATAATGGAGCTGTAGAGGGCAGTTAATTACCCTGGACTGTGGCTGGATCCCAATTTATTCAGGGCCTGGACAGAGTCAGATCCTGATTTCTCTCCTTTTGTTTCTCCTCTCTCCTCTTTGTGCCTGGTGCAGGCTCAGAGTGCCGTGCTCCAGTCTTCCTCTGTTTTTGGGGGTGGGACCTGGTTGGATTGGGAACACTGAGACACCTTAAATCAGAATCTCCTTTGGAGCAAGAGGATCAAGGCATATACAGAGATACCAGCTTTAAAAAATCTGCAGATCAGTGCTCTGTAGTGGATCTCTCGGTGTGGAGTGATCCCAGAGTGGACTCACAACTTGCTCTCTCTAACAGCATTCCTGGCCTGGATGTTGAGAATTGGCCCTTCCCACACAGCTTTTCCTGGTTTGGAGTCTCCATGTCCTCCTCTACACTTCCAATTCCGATCCCTGCATATACAAAATAAAATTAATTTCATATTACTGCAGGTTCTTCACCTGAGAGAGACAACCCCAGCAAGACAAGAGGAGCAATTCCTCATGTTAAATCCTTCCTGAGGAGAAAAATCCCACAGGTCCTCCTAGAACTCTCCCTAATCTGATCAAATGATCCTGTCTCAGACTCGACTTTGCATTTTAGCGGGGAAAGAGAGCTCCAGATGGGAAAGCATCGCTAAATTGCCTTTCTTAGATTAATGATAGGGATAATGAGGCCTGGCCTCACCTGGAGGAGAGTGCCCTGCTGCAGAGATGTCAGACAAGCAGCAGGGAGATCTTGGAGTAATTTTAGGTTATCTACACACAGACAGTGACCTTTGAAAGCTTTGCCCACCGGGGAGAAGTTATGGAGCTAAGCAAGCAGGGAGAACACGTGAACCTGGAGAATGATTTCCTCTGGAAACAGCTCATCCATTACTGGCAAAATAGACCCACCATGCTCCAGAACATAATTCTGAGCTTGTTCACAGCTGCTAGGGAAGCTAAAAGTCAGCCTGGCACACATTAAAACAGAGTGTGACACAGATCTCCATCAGGAAAAGGATGTGTTTGTGCGGGCAGAACCAAACCTGCCTTGAGGATGGAGCACAGGGTGGTTGGACAAGGGTTTACATAACCTTCTGTCCAGGTGTGAGACCTGGGATAAACCCTGGAAGATCAAAAAGGGGTTGTGCACTGAGGGTTTTCCTGCAAATTGTGTGAGGGATCCCCCCGCCCTCACCACCTCTCGTCTGATTTGGTGCAGAAACAGCAATTTTTGCATATCTTGGTAAGGATTTCTACCATAAAGCCAAGGACAGAGGTTTCTTAGTGGATGAGCTGAAAAGAGGGAAAAGCTCCTAGGAGGGAAATCCCACTAAAGCTCTGTCTCACCAAACCTCCCCCAGTGACAGCGCAGACATCTGCATTTGAGCTGATCACTGAAATTAATGACTGCTAAGTGCTGCAACTTACAATTCCTTGACCTATTTTAAGTGTCTGGTTTAGGCTGACTGAACTGATCCTGCAAAAATATGTTTCTTCCTGTCACCTCCAAAGGTGCTGATAACAGAACATGCTGTGATACAGCACATGCTGGGGCTTTACAGCCTTGTTACAACGCCAGCCACAGACAGTTCAAGGTCAGGATTTTCCCAGAATATCTGTAAATTTCTCTAATTTGCTTGGTTTTAATGTACATGTTCCTGGCTGATGTGCATTTACAGCCTGCATCTGGGTGCTACAGATCGTTTTGCTCCCATAAAAGTCTGATCTGCCCAAATATTGATGTGCATGTTAAATGCAAAATAAAAAATCAAAGGTTTTGAGGAGGACGTGCAGAATATTCCTGCAGTTAAAAACTAATTAGACCTGTAAAAGGATGGAAGGGGTGTAAGAACTAGAAGCTAAATTATTTGTGTAAAAGAAGATATTTGGATGTTCGAGAGAGGGTGAGGGAAGAATAGGTTCTTGCATTATGAGGAACAAAATAATTCCAAGCATGAAACAGCAGAGAGACCCATGGAGTTATCATAAATATCTCCACGGATATACAGGCTGAGGAGATGTGAAAAGCTGAGGTAGAAAGAGACCTGAGAGTGACCAGAAGTAGAAATGTAAGTGGGATCTCTGTTCCTAGCTGTGATCCAATCTGGCCAAAGGAGCAGCAGGCAAAGAGATGAGGCTGCAGGAGCCAGCTCAGCCAAGCAAGGAGGAAGGATAAACACAAAAAGTAATCAGAGATGGAAGAAATCAATCTAAAAAAAAATTAGAAAATTGTGAATATCTGTAATTTTTCTTTATTCTTTAATGTGCATGTTGAATTTGAGGGTGTAATTTCTGGATGAGTTTAGGTATCTGAGGAGTTGGTGGCAGGCATCATCCCAGCATGGAGAACTTCTTCTTTTCTCAGAGAGAACTTCCTTTCTCTCCTGGAGCAGCATTTCTTGGTTTCCCCTCCCTGCTCACAGAGAACTCAGATGAGTCACGATTATGCAAAGATACAGCACTTGCTGCTTGCAACTTTTATCTGTACACCAGGCACCACTGGAACTTTATTGCTGCCATTTCCTTTCTATCTCTAATACCAGGCCCGCCCTCAAAGCCCCCAGAATCCTTTAAAACACACAGTTCATTAGTTCTGTTTTGGAAAGCATTGTAAACACCGAAAATACATCTCAGGCGGGGATGTCTGGAATGGATAATGAAATTATGGCTCGTTCTGGGGCAGAGGGAACCATAAAGCAGATATTAATGTGGAACTCGAGCCCTTGGATCCTGCAACATGAAGAAAACTCTCAGATAAAATGCCATCAACGGCATTAATGTGTGGTTTCCATTTTAATTTCTCTGCAGAAGATCCTCAGAGCCCTTCTGTTCATCCCACATCAGGATGTTTTGCGATATTGCTTCTCCCACATTAGGATGTTTTTCCCCCTTTTCAGCTTTGGAAGCCCTGCAGTTTGGTTTGGATTACAACCCCAGAAGGGTGGTACCACCCTGGTGGAACATCAGGAATTAATTTCTTACCCTTTGCTGCATAATTTTCTGAAGGTTTCTACACGCTGCTATGTGTTTGATGCATATGCTCGTGGCTTGGGGTACAAGGGAGGTACAGAATTAATTTAGGCCATGCGGGGTGAACAAACCAGGAGGGAATTCACTCATTACCTGAACACGTCATTTCCAAACTGCTGGTGCTTCACCTGCACAAAATGCAGGCTTTGTGCTTTGTCATTTGGAGAACGAGTCTGAGACAAAATTAGCTTTAATTGCACTTGCTGCTAGTGAGGATTTTACTTTCTAATGTTCCTGGGGAAGAAGGAGCACATTGGTAATGTGGCCAAGGTGACATTTATTTTTAGAGATGTATGAGTTACAGATATAAACTATATATATATATGATTGCACACTTGTGTGTGTTTACCTCTCCAGGTATCTGTACCAATGGGTTTTTAGGCCATGAAGTATTTATAATGAAATTTTACGCAGATATGGAGATCGCTGAGAGATTAAATTCTTCCGTTTTTGTAAAAGCCAGAAGCTGGAGGAGAGGGAGGATTTTAGTGCTGGCACTGAGAATGAAAAGTTCACTCTTTATTGGCCACCTGAGAATTCAGGTGGATACCCCTGGGGTACTGCTGCAGGCCTTGGGCTGTGCTCCAGGAGAATTCCCACTCAGAATTGGTGGGGTGCAGAATGTGACCCAGGGTGGCCTTGGGTGACTGAGGAACTTCTTTAAATTCAAGTATTAAAGCAGCTTTAAAACTCTACACAGTTCATTGTGTTTGGCTGTTTTCTGCCTCGAAATAACCTCAAGTAAAGCAGTTAAATTAATATCATTTCAGTACTAAAATGGTGTCAAAAACCTGGCTGGAGCACTTTGGAGGCCCCTGGTTGCTTTTCCGTGCACTTTTATTGTGGAGTGTGTCTATATTTCAGTGAAAAGTGTTTCATGCCCCTTTTCACAGCAGCTTATTCACATCTACTCACCACAGGGCTGCCACAGAAAGAAGTGGTTGGTGCCTGTCCATGTTATTTAATGCTATATTCCCAAATATTTTTTCCCAGTTAATCAATGTGTCTTACAGCAGTGTCAGACCAGCCCAACTGGACGTGTCTGGCTTTGTGGGATGAGCAGTCCATGAGCCTGGACTCTCATTAAGCTCCCAGGAATCCCCAAATTTACCTGCAGAGTCTTGCCAAATGGGAGAAACAATTATCCTTGTTTGATCCTTTGGTTATTATCTCACTCTCCGCGTGGAGTAATTAACTCCAAGGTATCGTCCAAATAAATAAATTCCAGGAGGCTTTCTGGAAAATCTCTCATTAGAAAAATGAGTTTGGTTGTCCCAGCTCATATGGCATCGATCAACGCTCTGCTTAGCAAAATAAATACAACTTGGGGAAAGTTGGGATCAATCTCTGCCCAGAAAAGATAAATGAGGCAGCAGCAGGGAGAGCCACTGCCAGCACATTTAAGTAATAAGACCCAGCAGGACCTGCCATTGTTAGGGCAGACGCCCTGAAGTGTCTTAATCTGATTATAATGTGGCTTCCTGAAAGAAACCAATTATAACCATCTTAGATAAAACATTATCATCAATATTCTGCGGGGCGAACCGCAAGCCGAACAATTAAAATTTTGTTTTTCAACTTCTAGGCACAAGTTTGGAAAGCTTTTCCAAAGACGCTTTGCCAAAAGCACCTTTTTTTCTGGGTGGTAGCAGTGAAAAGTAGAGCTGGTCCCTGGGCTTAGGACAGGCACAGAGGCCAACACAACCCGGATTTAATTTCCCTGTTAAAAATTTGTGTGTAAATTCTTTTTTGCTCGGTTAGTTGGCTAACAAATTGAATGTTCCTTCCTGATAGTTTAAAAAGAGATTGAATGTTTTTCAAAGGATATTTAGAGCTTGTTTTCAAGATGCAAAACCCCTCATTTGAATATATTAATTTTGTTTCTGAAGGTGCACTTGTGTCCTATTCCGTAGTGCCAGAGAGGGGGAAAATGGAGAAAGGTTGTGCATCACTTTCATTTAATGAACACTTATCTCATGTAGAAATCTAATTTATTATATCTGAGGGTACAGCAGGTCCTTCCCTTGGTACAGACATTGTTTAACCTCCTCGTTAGTGACTTTGGAGGGGGCAAAATGCAACCTCAGCAGGTGCCACAGGACAGAGAGGAGTGGCTGCCATGCAGCAGGAGCTGGAAATGCTGGAAGAAACCAACTGGAACCTCACAAAGTCCATCAAAGGTCCAGTGCTGATCTCTCCAGTATGAGAAAGGCAAGGACACGCTGGAGCAATTCCAGCAAAGGGCCACAAAGATGATGCAGGTATTGGAGCAAGAGGCTGAGTGAGCTGGGATGGTCCAAAGGTGGTGCTCTGTGGTGCCCAGTGATGGCCAAGAGCCCCCAGGCACAAGGTGAAATTTGAAGCTGTGTCTCAGCCCAAGAGAAGGGGGTCAAGGCCAGGATCAGCTTGCCCAGCAAGGCGGTGGAGTTTCCATCCTCAGAGATTTTCAAAGCCCAGCCCTTGCTCCAGCAGGGATTGGGCTGGATGATCTCTAGAGGTGCCTCCAACCTCAGCCCCTCTGGGACTCTGATGCATCAAAGAAAATGAACCCCCGGAGTGACCTCATTTCCACGGCAGTGACTGGAAAAATATTTTGTGTGAAATGTTCCCCCTTTTTCTCCTCACGTCTGACGCTTTGCACTCAGTATTTGCAGTGAAACAACAGCCTGTGACTTATTGGGTCTCCTGTTTCACCTTGTACTTTGAGTAGCTTTGCCTTTTTCTCCCTTCAAGGTTAATTTGGCCTATTTAAGATCTTGTCTGTTTTGCAATACTTTTTTTTATCTCTGTTGCTGAACAGATCATATATTCTTAAAAGAATAACAAAGTCAGGAATTCAATATCCACAAGCTTTATGCTGGTAATTTTGTTTAAACTTTATATTAAAACCTGTCACAAAAGCTTTAAAAATGCATCTGTGAATCATTTTGAGTTGAATATTTACTCTATGTGCTTATACATTTAAAGATCTTTTCATTAGAGAAACCCAGGATGACTAAACTTGCTGGATTATTTTTTATTAATAAATTTTTAGAGCTTACATTCCACAAAATTGCTGGGAGCCTTAGCTCCTCCATCACCACCAACAGGGACCAGCCAAGCATTCATTTTCCCAGCCTGTGCAGATAAATTCAATCCACACCTGGTATTTCAGGTATAAATATCTGCCCAAGGATGTTCTTGAAGTTGGCAGGCTCGCAGCAGCAAAATGAAGCTGACACGAGTTCCAAATGACCAATGATTTAAAATTTGGAGGAAATAATAAGACAACTTATTTGCAGAGCCCATGCAGGCTGCTGGTGAGGTTTTTCACAGCAGGTTACTTATCAGCCTAATAGAAATGCTGACATGCACAACCTTAACTCCTGGATCGCCCAGGCACGGCGCTAATCCAATTGATTTGTGGTTGTTTCCTTGGATGAAGACATAAAGTGGATGTGTTTTCCAAAATATCCTCACTTCTTCTTTAGGACAAAGAGGCTGTCCCAGAGGTACCCGTGATTACATGATTCAGAGGGATTTTGATGATTTTTTGGCTCCTGGTAAATGACAGTGGGTCGTATTTTACCCTGGCTGAACTGCAGCCCTGGGAATGATGACACGATTTTCAGCTGGTAATACCCTGCCCTGACCTCTCAGCAAAAAAGGAATTCCCAAATGTAGGCACTTTTTAAGTTGACACCGCAATAGCAGTGGTTGTTTTGTAATGAACTATGTCAGATAATTATGTTGTCCTGCAATTTTCAGTCATCAAAATTAACACACAACGTTTGCAGCAATGGTTGTGTCACGCTGCATTTTCTCCTCAAGTCCTTGTTCCCCAAACTGTAAAAAAATATTGGGAGCTGTTCAATTTCTTCCATTTTATTCAACTTCATGTTGCTGAGAACAACAATCTGTTATATTGCAGAGTGAAAATGGAGCAGAAGAGTAAATCTAATAATAACTTTAAATATATGGGGGTTTGCTGTTACTAAGATTTGTTCATCAGTGCCCGGCTGGGTGGGGCTTGGAGCAGCCTGGGACAGTGGAAGGTTCCCTACCCATGGAAAGGGGTTGGAACAAGGTGATCTTTAAGGTTCCTTTCCAATCCAGACCATTCCATGATTCCAGGGATGTAAATACAATTTTTGGGGTGCTCTGTCAGTCTTGGCTTCATTCAAGCTCTGTTTCACCCAGGCTCTGGGCAGGCAGATATTTTGTTTTTCCTGTGGGAGAAGAGTGGTAGCTCTACATTATTCCAATTATCCAGAAATATTTTGGCTTCAGCACATGCCCACACAGACAATTCTTAGTAGATACTGTTCAAATAGAAGTTTTTTAAATCTATCTTTTAATTAGGAGCTCCTCCACCTTTCCTAACCTGAGCTGTGCTAAGCAGCAACTGATCCTGCACCCCACCACGACAGGATTCCTCTTCCCTGCCCAGGAAGGCTGGGATGGGGAATTTTCAGCAAGACCATGGGGATTTCTTGTGGCAGACTCAGCCCCTCACAAGCTGCTGCTGCTGGTGCTGACTTTGGGGCCAAGTCCTAACAGGATCTATAACTCCAACATCTGAAAAACACTGGGTGCAGGAATTGGTATGGAAACACGGGCTTGGCAGGAATTCAGACTCAGGATGGGTTTTTACTACCCAGGTAGCAAAAAAAAAAAAAGCTTCTGCAGTGGGTTCATGCTGTCATTTTGGGTTTCCTGAGTTAAATGTACGATTGGAAGCCAAGAGATATTTTATAGGCAGCGTTGCTTTCTATAGCAAAGAGAGATTTTATAGTCGGTGTTACTTTCTGTGGCAAACATTTATGGGAGTCTGAAACTTGATACACAAATATTTGAACATTTTCCCACATCCGTATGGTGAATCGCTTATATAAATACATTCTGCAGCCTTAGCAAGTAAAGGATCCATTTCAGTAAATCTCCCTTTTAGAAAATCTCTGTCATTCTCTAATCAGCTTTCTCTTCTTAGTTTTCATCCATATGTACATTGGGAAGTTCAGTCAATAACGAGTTCAGGAATGTAACTCGAAAATTAGTTTCCAAAATAATTTTTAAAATATTCTTCATCAAAACCATACCAGAATCATAATCAATTTGTCTTATGGACATTTTTCATTAAACTGATTTTTATTTGTAAATTACATTCTTGTTTGCTTCCCCTTTGAAAAGGCTTGAAATGAGATGCTTAAGGGCAATCAATAATTTAAAGCCTCAAAAAAATTGTTCCACTCATCGCTTTTCTAGGAATAAAGTTATTAATTTCTTTTTTGTTTGATTTGATTTGATTTTTGTGAGTGAAGGTTGTTAAAACAGATGGCTCTGGACTGACTGCAGCTCAGAGATGTTTCTGTTTGACGAGATCTGTGCTGAGGAGAGGAATCACATTTGAGTGTTTGGGGATCAAAGGGAGGGAAGGCAATCACGTAAGCCCCAAATTGGATTGCTCTGGCATATTTTATTTATGTAAACATTGCTCAAGGAATCGAATCACTGGCATTGAAATACCTGACTCAAAGGGCTACCTTGCAGAAATAACAGCAGATTATAGGCTTGGCAAAGGATAAAACTCTACACCTGCTCATTTGGTGTCGGTGAGGGAAGGAAACGAGTAATATTCCAGGCTGAAAAGCAGTTCTGCAATGATAGAAGCCATCAGTGGAAAGAAATGCACCTCTCAATTACCACGATCAAGTATGATTTGCTCTGGGAGAGCACAGAGGTTTGCTGTGATCCCCTTGTCAAAATAATGACAACTTCCCCCGGCCCCTGCGCTTCCAGAGCTCCTTGGTGACGAGGTGGGGGGATCCAGGCTCTCATTTAGAGCTGGTGGAGAAGGCAGCAAACAGCAGTGGATCTGACTGAACAGCCTGGCAGCTGGGGCTGGGGGAGGCTGCAGCAGTCTGGAACAACTCCCCAGCCACAGGATGTCTGGTGGTGCCAACTCCCTCCCCAACCAGTGTGGAATTTCTGCCACGTGCCCACAGCAGCCTCACCCCGAGTGGATGGGAGTCAGCACAAAGAGCTTGAAAACTGAGGACGCTGGGGTTGTGTCCTTTAATGACAAGCTCAAAAACCTGAGAGAAATTATGCATTTTCCTGCCCTTGGGAGCAATTTTTCCCAAAGCTTTTTATAGACCATGGTGATGCCTTGGGAAGGCTGACTGGAACCAGAGACTGGACAGAGCTAGAGAATAGAGTAGGTATTTATTGAAAGGCCTCTAGGATACACCTTGGGCAGGACAAGAGCTTGACTGGGGCTGCACTCAAGGTGGGCTTAGAATGGTCACAAAATGGACAACGGGTCACGAGGTCTTACATTTTTATAAGTATTGATCTTTTTGCATATTGGGTTTTAACTGTCCAATTACACCCTCAGGTTTTGAGGTCTCATCCTTCTTGTTCTTCCTTTCAGTCTACTGCTGTTTGTGCTTTTGGGCCTGAAAGTTGTCCTTGGTCCTCAGCAGGAGAAGGATTTGTTTTGTCTCCCTACTCTGTGAAGAGAGCTCACTAGCACTGAGTGTGAGCTCAGAGCTGCACCCCTGGGCAGCACAGAGTCTGAAAAACATGAAAGCTCAAACTTGAAGCATCACTGGGAGCACAGGCTACCCCAGAGCAGAGGTTCTCTGTGTTGAGTGATGGGACAGTGTCAGAGAAGCCCTGATCTCACAGTCAGCTCACTTCCTGCAGCACTCAATTTTAGGGCTTTCTGTTCCTGTTTGCTGCAGCGATGCTGAATTTCATGGATAACAACATTTGAGTATTGCTAGCATCAGTGCCCTGCTCCAGAGGAGCACAAGGAAATACAGCCTCCTCTTGCTGCTGGAACTTGGCAATAGCACATTTGGTGTTTTCATCGATGGCAGATTTATCTTTTCAGCAGAGACAAAATATCTCTGTCCTAGGTGCATTCAATTAGTCCATGAATTTCCTCCTTGGATCTCTGCTGCTTTTTGGATTAAAGACTGGAAAATTTCTGGTGACGGCCAATTCATTCCTTACATTGTCATCAGAAAGTTGTGTGCAGCCTGGCACTATTTCAAAACACACCTGGGGCAGGGGGGAAGCAGATCTCAGTACCTCAGATGTGTGTGCCACAAAATCAGGCTTCCCAATTATTCCCTGTATCCCTCAGCGTGTCACAAATTATCCACTGGTGCCTGTAGGAGCCCTTGGCCAGTTAAAGATTTTCTGATCTGTTGCAAGACTGGATGTCCTCATCCTGGTTTTTTTTCAGGATGGTCTCTCTGAAAAAGTGGGTCTTGCTTCGATAAGAGAATTTAATTTATCTATTTCCCTTTTTCTTGGTCTTGGCCTGTGGCACAACAAAGGGCTGGTGAGGACAGGACAAACAGGTCCCTGTGTGATGGGATTCCTCTTTTGTTCCTTTTTCTGCCCCTTACACAAACAGGAAAAGCACTAAATATGTACTAAAATGTTTCTAAGGGCAGCCTGGGGCAATATTTCAGCATTTAGTCCGTGCCACTGAGGCAGGGGGAGGAGGAAGCCACTCCCTGTGCAGGGGGACAGTGCCAGGCAGGCGGTGGCAGGATGGTGTCACAGATTAGGCTCTGGCTCTGACCCCTCCTGACAGTGCTGTAATCCGCTGAGGAGTTTCCCCCTGGAATCTAAGCACCAATTTGTTTGAAAATCTATCACTGTCACCGAGGAATTGCAAAGCAGCAGCAGCCACCATTAGCGCTGACCCTGCAGGATTTTGTTCTTGCTGCTGGTGGAGGCAGAAGTCTGACACACAGAGCACACATCAGCTGGCAAACAGCAGCCTCCAGCTCAGAAATCCTGCCTCAAAATCCCTGTGACAGTTCCCAGTTTTTATGTTTCGCTTTATTAAACAATTTAATGTATTCATAGGGAATGAACGAGCAGCAGGTTGGGCAGTCGTTGGCCTGCACAATAGAAAAATCTGAATTAATTTCTCAAAAAAAAAAAAGGCAGAAGAAATGAGATAACAACAGGTTCTTTAGTCTGCTCTGCTTGATTTGCAAGTATTTGGGGTGAGGAACTGTACTTCAGGTATAAATGCAGTGTTTTAACTCCTAGAGAAACTTCCCAAAGTGACAGCACAGCACCTCCCAAGGGACAGCAGCGCCAAAGGAAAATCCAACACTATTGAGTTCATGGTTTGGGGCTTTTCCTGTCATAATCAAAAACAAGGAGCACAACCACTGTTTTTGTCAACAAGAAGTCCTTTTTCTCAAGAGATTTCCAGGCTGGTTTTGTAGATTTCAGTTTTTGATAGTTCAAATAAAGTTTTGATAAACAGCAGGAGTTTTCCAGGGGAGAGAAAAACCAGCCTGGCCCTTCCACGTGTTTCTGTTGACTCCCAAAATCTAACCTGCCTTTCTCACATTCCTGATGGCCATTGATGTCTAAGAAGAACTCCAAAAACCCTTCTTAAAATTATATCTGGGACCTTCACGTGTGAATAAAAGGACACTGATAGGTACCACTGTAAGGTGAAATAAGCTCATTTTAATGTCTCAAGAACCAGCTGAAGGCCTCACTCCTGCTTTAGGACATTCCTTTATCAATTACCCATTCACCTTCACACCCAGATTTAACTTAATTTAGCCTAAATATTCTAGATTAACCTCATAAAATGCTTCTGAATATGTGTAGCTTTCCTGCACTTTAAATCTATTCATTGCCAACAGTAATGCAGCCTCAAGTATTTAAACTCTGCAGGAGTAAATTTGGACAGTCAGCAACATCAATATATCGACTAATAGTTACATTTTAATAACATTGGGTGCATTAATATTGTCTTTAGTGATAACAATGTGGCCAAGAATAACATTTTTATTCCTTGCATTCATCTTGGGAGTGTATATATAACACCACTCTCTTTTCTGATCTTTTTTCCAAAGCCAAGCTTGCAAAATCCTAATTGCAGACCTGGGGAAGGCAGAAGAGGCTTTTCTAATTTCAAGGCAACACCTGCAAAATTAATTGCACACCCTAAAATATTGTTTCTTTCAACAACGTGGATATTTACCATTGATTAGAAGAGATTAATTTAAAACTGAAGAGTGATAATCATATTCAAACAATTTGTAGTCATCCATCCATCCATCCATCCATCCATCCATCCATCCATCCATCCATCCATCCATCCATCCATCCATCCATCGTTAACTCATTTTCTTCTCTATTCTACATCAGTTACCAGTGGCTAAGAGGAAAAAAAAAATCCCAGGCATTGCCAAGCATTTCAGGAAGGGGGGTCAACACATCTGAAACACATTTACCATCTGGAGACTTTTTCATGTTAAAAATATAGCAGAGGAGGCAATTTGGAATGCATTTAATGCTTGAAATAAGGAAAAATATAGGGGTTTTGTTTTTGGTTTTTGGTTTCAATGAGGCTTACAGTAAAAGCCTTGAACTGGGAACAAAGCTCTGATGTGAACCTTGGGTTGGGATATTTTATAGTTCACTCTGAGGGCTGATCCTGAAAGCACAGGTTGGGTGATTCATGTGGACCTGTGAGGAATAAAACGACAAACACAATAAAATAGTACTGAGAGCAGACATTGGCTTCTGGTCAATCTCCTGCCAGGGCCTGGGGCTTGAATTAGCAGCGAAGTTCAGGCTGGGTGAATTTCAAAATTCAAAATTTTGAATTTTGAATCCAAACCCAGGGTGTCTCCACCCACGCTGAGTAACAAAACCAACCAACCCAAACCCACTCAATATTTAGTCACCTACAATGGTTGGCATGAGGAAAAGTGATGGATTTTCCCAACTAATGGCATCAAGAGCAGGAGGTCCATGTGCAGCAACTGGGACACAAACACCAACCCCAGCTCCAGGATTTTGGAGTGGAATAAATGCAGAATTCCTTCTTTCACTCTGCTGCTCAGACTTTGTGGTTTGAGGCAAGCAGGGCTGGCAGTTTTGGGACAATATTTCCTGTGTTAGGTGGTCTCGAGTCCTTCAGCCTCCAGGTCTGAGATCCAACTGGATGCTCCCTGCCACTCATTCCCACTCCTGGTCTCCATCTGCATTCACCCACCTTCTTTCATCAGACAAAAAAGAGACTTTCTCATCCCTACAGTGCAATATTGCCTTTCTCGTTTTACAAGGTTTTCCCTAAAACCCAGGATTTACAGGATTCTGTAAATTAGCAGGAAGGAGGCAACGGTTTCTGCACATTTTCTCTGAAGCCGAAATTTTGAAAGATTTCCTTCCCCCCCCCCCCCCAATATGTTAAAAAGATTTCAGAAAAGTCTAGCTTAGCCCAAGAAATCTCTAATTAATGTACAGTGGGTTAACTTCAAGTAATTCCGGGTTTAACAGTGCCTATGAGCAATGCTGAGAAATTACAGTGGGTTTCTTTTTCCAGTAGAAATGTGAAATAATAGCTGCTCTATAAAACCCCCTCATCTCCACCACTTCCCACCTCATTTGTTTAAAGCCTGGTGGTTTTATGGCTTGTCTGCACCTCTCCTGGAATGGGACTAATAAGAGGAAACGATGTGACTTGTCCACTGCTCCCAGCATAAAAAAATCCCCTCGTGCTCCTGCTACAACATCCACAATGAGCACACGCCTTTAAAAAATACAACAGCAAATTAATCAAGAGCAAACACAAGTCTCTTCTGCCTAAGGGGTCTGTGGGAGATGGTAAATAATCAAAAGGAAGGCTACAGCTGATTTATATTTCTTTATGATGATCAAAGGCAAATGGACTCCAATTCAGCAAGGAATATAAATTCTGTGTGAAAACTCACTTTTTCTGCTGCATATAAAATTGAAAAGCCTTCTCCACTGGGCTATATCTAGTTTAATATCCATTAGCTAATACTGCATGCCCTAAGGTTAGAAAAGGAGCAAAAATCCAGTGGTGGACTAGACATTGCAGAGAGTTTTTTATATGTCACCCAAGTTTTACATGTCTTTCTTGTTTCCTCGCTGGAAGTTTATTAGATTTTGAGAGATCTGACTTGTTTAAAGAATTGTTGTCACAAAGTTTCTTATACACAACCAGCTAATAAAGTGTTCTCCTCTATTAAAAATAAATCTGCATCCAAAAAACCCCATCCCACCAAGCCAACAACCCTACTCTGAAGTGTGTGGTGGCTTTGGTGACTTTTGGATGGTGGGAGAGAAGAGGGCAGCCCTGAGCCCCCACGGGATGCCAGCTGCAGGCATTTGGGGGTGGATCCATGGGCAGGAGGATGTGATCTTCTTCATGGACTGTTCACTGGGATGGAGGCTTGGATCCTGGATTAAACAGCCTGGAACAGCCAGCACAGCTCCAGAGAAGCCAAAGAGTTCTTTTTTAGACCTCAGTGATTTTATGATTTTTAGATTTTGGGGGCAGTGGAAGGATGCTACTAAACCTGATGATTAGAGAAAAAATAAAACTGGTGAAATGGAAAGGTGCATCCTCCTCCAGTGCTGGATGTTGGTTTGGTTTAAAACTTTTATGACCAGGAAAACAAAGCCAAAATATTCCATAAAAGTTTCTACAATAGTTTCAAAAAGTAAAATAATCTGTCCAATCTTTCATTGTATTTCTCTTCTCTCTTCTCTTCTCTTCTCTTCTCTTCTCTTCTCTTCTCTTCTCTTCTCTTCTCTTCTCTTCTCTTCTCTTCTCTTCTCTTCTCTTCTCTTCTCTTCTCTTCTCTTCTCTTCTCTTCTCTTCTCTTCTCTCCTCTTCTCTTCTCTTCTCTTCTCTCCTCTCCGAACCTCTCCGAACCTCTCCTCTCCGAACCTCTCCTCTCCGAACCTCTCCTCTCCTCTCTCTTTTCTTTCATCTTTTTTTTCCCCTCTTTTCCTCCATATCCTCCATATTCTATTTTCTATTTGAAATATCTATTTTCTACCCTTTTAATTATTTTCTGCTCTATTTAACCTTAAACATCCAAACACCAAAATTTTCTACCAACACTTTCTTCTAGGACCACAAGGTCCTGTCTCCTTGCCAGCTTTACACCTTGTGTTACCCTGCAGCATCTTGCAAGGCAGTGTTCTACTCCAAAATATTTCTGCAGCTTTTGAATGACATCATTTTTAAATGGTACGAAACCCATTTGAAGGGGGTTAGGAATCATAGGAATATTTTTATTTAGCTTTTAAGCTCTTTAGCAACAGAATTGCTCTTGTCTAATTTTGCTTCACCACTAATAAAAGGATTATTTTGGTTTAGAAAGAAGAGGGTTGTATAAGGCAACCTGGCTGAATGGGATTCCAATCTTGATTATTTTTCTCTATACACTGAAAATTGTGTGTTTGAGAATTCAAAGTTTAGGCAATTCACTGGACAAGAAATTATGCTGAACGAGGTCAAGGGCCCTTCAAAATTAGAGCTTCACATTCTAAGATATGAATGTTTTTGCCACAAAACTGTCCCCAACACTGTTGTCAGCCCATCCTTTCTAAGAGGGTGACATCATCAGAAGTCACTGCATTGCCCTTATTCTGCTCCCACCAAAATCAATTGGTTTTTCACTTGGATTGGAAACAGACCAAGGAAAATTCTGGGTGCTCCTGAAATATCTCACTTGCAGCATGTATGGGATTTTCCAAGAATTTATCGGTGTATCAGAGACTTGATTTGGTGTGAAACCTTCAAGCAAAGCATCATCAAGTGAAATCCTTCAAGTGGAAGGTTCCCTGCCCACGGTAGAGGTTTGGAATGAGATAATCTTTGAGGTGCCTTCAAACCCAAACCGTTCGGTGATTCTGTGAAATTTATGGGCACAAATGCATTACGTGTTTAAAATTCCTGTGCAGGAAAAGCATGGAAGCCATCCAGGCTGGACAACCACAGCCTTCAGCTCCAGGGTTCAGTTGCCAATTGCGCTGTGCATATTTAATCAAGTGCACTATTGTTTCGAGTGCCTCATTTAAATTCCTCAATTAATTAAAAAAAATCATAAATAACTCTTATAGAATTGTTCTGTCTCTGCCAAGAATAATTAAAACAATTTAACAGAATGAACCTCCTAATTGTCCGTGTTCAGCATTCCTAATTCACCATAAAGCTGGATGCTCCTACAGGGAGCAAGACACTGACAAATCTACTGTATTTTATATTTTGCTGGATGAAACTTGGAGCGCTTTGCTCACACCTTCTCTGACATTTCTGGGATTGTCTCACACACTTTTTCAACAAATTAAAGACTGGTTTTGCCCAGTCTGTGTTTATAACAGATCCATTTCTCCATGAGATATTAGTTGGTTCATCTTTTTCATTTTTCATGCTTAAGGAGCAATGCAAATGGGAACAGTGACTGGATGTGGAAAAATAACCTCCTTTAGGTAATGTGTTGTCTTAAAGATACAAATATCCCAAAAAATGAGATAGTCAGAATGCTGGTCTCACTTTCAAAATGCAAGGTATTTTCTAATTTGCACCAGGAGCCCAGGAATGCAGATCCATGACTTCTTGGGATATCTGAAGGATGTTGAAGGTGGAATCTGCCAATGCCTTGGAGGAGCAATATCTGCAGGAATGGTGACCAATACCCAAGGAGAGAATCTCCCATAAGATCAGAGCTACTTTAACTTCCTGTTAACCTCTGTGTTCTCAAATGGCTCCTGACAAGTCTGCAACTGTGCCTGTAAATAAAACATGAACTACCTGAGGTCCAGAGGAAAGTTATTGATTGCAGGGGCTTTGTGTCTGATCCTCATCCTGCTCCTTTCCAACCCCTTCCAAAAATGGCTCAAGCCACAAATCCCAGGAGCAGGAGCCGTGGTCAGCAAAGGGAAGCCAGTCAAAGAGAGAAGCTGAGGAGAACTCACCATCCTCTGAGGATTTTGGACACATTTCCACCTTGTGTGCCCTACCCAGAGTGAAACTGCCTTCATTGGCAATAATTCTGCTGTTCTAAAACAATCTAAATATAATAATATAAAAAAAATACCAACCACATTTTAAAGAACACAGGACCTAGTCCCTTTATAACTTTTGTTGCTTATGGACAACAATTTATTGAATACCTAAGATTTCATTTGGTTTTTTTTTCAATTCTGACCTATTTTGTCTCCTTTTCATGGGGCATCTCAAAATTAGCAGACTTTATCAGGCCAATCTTTCAACAATTTCTATGGTGCAGAGGAATCCCTTAGCAAAATGATAAGAAAATACCTCAAAATGTTATTTTGTATCTAGATCATAAAATCAGTTTGTCTTTGGTTTCCATTTTTAGTGCCCTTTTTTAGAACGATGAACTGGACATTTCTGCCTACAAACCCCTCAGCTTCCTTGAGGTAATTTGGCATCATATTGTGAGAACAAAAAATGGGTTCAAGGGCATCATTTAGGAAAATGTCACGCAGTCAAGAGTCATCAAGTCCGTCTCTCTGCCCTAAGACCTGACCAGCTAAATATCCTTCTTTGTTTATGGACCTCCTACTTCCCAAAAATTCTGTAATGCCTGAGCAGAATCGTCTTCCCCATGATTTAATCTCAATATCTCTTGTCCTGACACAACAAACAAGGCTTTTTTCCTTCTTCTCAAGAGCATAAAAAAATGAATAGTGATTCAGCATGGTTGTTTTTTTAAACGTTATTTTATTTTTTGCCTGCTTTAGGAAAGGGTAATGCAGATGATGAATGGGAACACTCAGTGGTAGAAGAGAAATGATTTGCGTTTAGTGCTTGAAATGTGTGAGTCGTAGCACTGTATAAACACCAAAAAAAAAAAAGAAAAAATTTAGATGAAATATAAACCACTGAGCCAGTGTTGCTGCTTTAACCTCTGTCAGACAAACCCCATATTTTTTGCTACTCGTGAAGCATTTGCAAACAGGTTTTCTGTGCACTAAGACCACCTTTGTTTTAAAACCGATATTACAAATTAATTAATTTAGGAAAAAACTGACTTTATGACTTAAATCCTGTGTGCTGTCTCATGATGGGAATGTTACAATTTGGAGGAGCTACAAGCTATTTATTTTTTTGATTCTAAAGTCCATCCTCAAGGTTAAGCAAAACTTTAACCATTACCTGATAGTTCTACTTCAGGCTTTGGATTGGGAATGGAGATGTTTAAATGATTTTAAACAGAAAGAGAGGAGGTTTAGATGGGATGTGGGAAGGAATTCCTCCCTGTGAAGTTGAGGACGCCCTGGAATAGAATTCCTAGAGAAGCTGTGGCTGCCCCTGGATCCCTGGCAGTGTCCAAGGCCAGGCTGGACATTGGGGCTTGGAGAAACCTGGGACAGTGGAAGGTGTCCCTGCCATGGCAGGGGTGGCACTGGATGGGCTTTGAGGTCCCTTCCAGCCCAAACTATTCCATGATTCCATGATTCCATGCAAATACGCTGCACACTCAGCAATGTGGAGATGTCACCAGCCTTTTCCAAGAGAAACTACCCCCCAAACAGCACTCACCACAAGGGAACACCAGGCAGGTTTGATGAAGGTGTGTTCCGGTGGGAAACATCTCCAGAGACACAATGCAGGTGTTTTATCATCACACTTGGGAACACAGAGAGCTCCTGAGCCCATCTCCTCCTGCAGCAAACACTGTTAGCCCTTGTCACAACCCCCCAGGCATTAATCCTTTAATTTATCCCCTGCTAATGTACAACCAGCTCGCCCCCTCCCAGCACAAATCTCTATATTTTGAGAAGCCCTGAAGTACATTCTGGTGTTGATTTTTTATTTATGCAGCAGATTTATAATTGTTGATAATATCATTTATTGCGTGTTTGTGAGGAACAGCCACCTGGTCCCACTGGGGAGCATGGATCCCCCTGCTGCATGGATGACAGATCCTGGAGAAAATCCTGGAGATGGTAAAAGCAGCAGCAGCTTCCCATGTATTTCTGGCTGCTTCTTGTTCCCAATAAGATGCTGTGACTCTGGGGCCAGGGCTCAGAATCTCACTGAGTTTTATCCTCATTTCCCCATTTGGCACATTTTTCCTCCAAAATGCCCAATCTGGTATTTTCTCAAAGGCTTTAACAGAGTGGATCCACCTGGGAAATGTTGTAGGGAGAGAATTTAACAGCTCAGCCTTCCAACCAGGCTGCTTTTGTGTTGGGAGGGGGAGATGCAGATGTGCACACAGATACAGCTTCACAGAGGGATGTAGCCACCAAACAGAAAACCAGGAATATTTTTAACAAAGCTCTTTCTGTGCCTCAGCTTTACTAACAGTGAGGAGAATTTTTTGTACCTGTACATGTTATGTTTCATTCCTCTAATGATTAAAATGTATTTTTTCCTTCTTCTTCTACTTCTTTTTTTTTTTTTTTAATTTTATTTGAAAATGGGCCTCTAATACTTGCAAATTCTTCAACATTTATGGATAAACCCATGAATCTGCAAACACTTGCAGATTTCCCCTGACAGCTTGAATTCCTATATTAAACCTCATCTGGTAACTGCAAGTGTCAAAATTATTTGTGGCGTGCTGAATCAGCCTAACTTTGTCATTGCATCCAAGACAAGTGGAAAATGAAAGTGAATTTTATTGCTTCATAGCTTGACACAGGAAAACGCATGTACAAATGAGCAGCACATACAAAATTATAATTTTAAATTACATTAATATATGTCCTCTGGAGAGTTTTGTGTGTCACCAGGCAGGTAGAGACAGTCTTCCTCAGTAATTACTATTATTTATTGGTATTTTTTAATACCTTGAAAAAAATAATACCTGTCGTGGTAGGACCAGGAAACACATTGAATGTTTTCCTAAAATTTCTAGTGAGAAATAGTGAAATGTCAGAAAAAGAGTGAACGATGGGGAATTTCCTTTTCATGCCACCATGTGAATATTGGTGATTCCTCTCTCCCAAATTGGTAAAATTCCTTAAAATCTGACGTGAGTGAAAGCTATTAATGTACATTTAATTAATGCAAATGAAATGCTTTTGGGGAATCAAGAAGCTCAAAATAGTCAAATATCAGATATTCCATTATTTGTGCTTCTGACACGTTGTGTATATGTTAATATTTTACTCCCCAAACCATTTCATCTCCTCTCCTTATCTCTTTCTCCCAGTGTCTCAGATGAATGTGGGTGAAATAAAACGCATTTTAAAGCATTGAGAAGTTTCCACAATAATCTTCCTCAGACCATCCCCCCGGGAACCTTTTTTTGTTGGTGTGTTCAGCAGTAGGGAGAGGAAAGGAAAAAAAAACCACCAACATTTTTCAATGTTATTTTTGAGCTTCTTTTCCCTTCCCTGCTCCCTGGGGCCAGCTTGTACTTTGCCCTCTCTGTTCTTTCTCACTTGGCCTGAATCTCCTGCCATTTATCTTGGCTTCCACCAGTGCAAAGAGGCTGCCCTCTGATTCCAGCAGATTTGCTTCAGATCCAAGGAAATGGGGAAATCTCTGCACCAGAACTCAGGGCTTGATGAGATTTAGGATTATTATTTATGTCAGCCCACATTGTTCTGATGTAGAACAGATATCAGTCTCTTGCACCAAGGGTACTCCTGTGATTTTAGGGGATGGATGCCTTGGGAAGGCTGACCTGAAGCACAGACTGGACAGAGCTAAGAGAATAAAGTAGATATTTATTGAAAGGCCTTTAAGGGTACACCTTGGGCAGGGCAAGAGCCTGGCCAGGGCTACACCCAAGGTGGATTTAGAATGGTCACAAAACCTGGTCACGACACTTTTATAAGTTTGGGTCCANTGGCTGCCTGGTCACAAGATCTCACACTTTTATAAATTTTGGTCCATTTGCATTTTGGGGTTTAATTGTCCAATTACAGATTCAGGTTGTGAGGTCTCATCTTTCTTGTTCCTCCCTTCAGCCCACCCTTGTTTGTGCTTTTGGGCCTGAAATCGTCCTTGATCTATGGCAGGAGAAGGATTTGTTTTGTCTCCCTACTCTGTGAAGAGACCTTACTAGCACTTACTGTGAGGCTCAGAACTAATAGTAGTAATGTATTGTATCAGGGATTTTTTTTCCTGATACCTTAAGGCATCAGGAAAAAAACTCTTCCATACTCCTTTGTTACCGTTTATCGGCTGGTCGTTTGTGCAGAAAATGGCTTGAAGATTCCGATCATTCCATTTTTCTCTCCGAGCCTCGCAGAATAATCTCTCCGCGTTCTCCGCTGACCCCAGGCCTCAGAGAGAGCCTGAGGGCCTGGGCCAAGCAAGCCAAGTCCCCCAGATTGTTCCTTTTTCACAGCGCTCCCAACAAGTGTGAAACACCAAACAGCGCTCAAACCTCGCCTTTCCTGAGGTGAACCGTTCAGGAGGAGCTGCTGCTGGAAAGGAATTGTGCTTTGGGCTCTCCATCAACACCTCGTTGTCGGCTTTGTCCGGACAATGTGCTTTTACATCCCTGCAGCCCTGGGAGTGAGGAAGCTTTACAGAGAGGCCTGGTTCCGCCAAGCAATCAAAGCTTTTTGAGGCAACTTTTCGGGGAATGATTGCCTCAATTTCCGCTCCTCAGAAGCCCTGGGGCGGCTCATTGAGTGCTCTCATGAAGGCCTAAAGACCACATCAGCATGACACTGTAGTAGGCCTTTTGTTTGGGTGCTTGAAGGTTCTGACACAAAGTTCTGCCCGACAGAGCCACTTTCCCCAAGCCCAGGTTTCAGCAGTCCTGGGAATGAGGTGGTTCTGGTAATCTGAAGGTAAAATTTTTCAAGGAGAGCTTTTGCAGTCTTGAACATTCCCAGGACACACCAGCTGAGATTGGAAGGAGGATGGACTTCCAGCCAGAAGGGAAAAAAAACCAAACCAAAAAAAACCGCAACTTTTTCAAGTATTATGAAAGCAAAAGGACAGTGAAGAGACTGCATTAAGATGTTTTTAGAAGACCAATTCATGCTGCTTTATATCTCCCCTCATTTTCGTGCAGGCACGCAGAGAACATATTTTACCCATCTGGGTGAGTCTCCTTCCTTTAAATTGGGCTCTTTTTTGCTTGTCTTGCCTGGAAGTTTAGAAGAGGAGACTCCATTTGCTTGCAAATGCCATTTAAATATGTAAGAGTTTTATCAGCAGAAAGCCTTCATTATTGGAAAAACACGAATATGAGCCACTAAAGAGACTCCGAGCAAATGCAGGAGGCAGGAGGTGAGGATTACTGTTGCTCTGCTATCAGTGATGCTGAAAGGCTGGGGAGCCTGGAGGAAATTTAAATCACGTTCTATCTTTGGCAGCAGACGTGCTGGGTAGGGCTGGAGCAAAGGTGTGCAGCTTAAAAGCTCTACAAACCGGTGCAGAAATGAAACCACCTTCCCTCCTCGGTGTTTTATGGCTGCTTCTTTCCACTTAATTTTATAGCCTGGCAAGGAAGATAATTCCTTGGATCTTCTCTGTCATCTCATACAAACATTTTGGTTTTGTTTAAACTCATCCTCGTCTAACAGCACTTACTGCAGGTTTTGCCTCAGGGCTCTAGAGGTGTTTAGTTTTTATTGTTCTCCTGTTGTAATCAGAAGAACAAACACATCTTAGATCATGGCAGGCTGTGTCTGACACGGATTCACACATCCATGAATTAGTTTGGAGCATTACAAGGAGAAAAGTGAGATTTAGGGCAAAGGGATGAGCAGGAGAGGGGACTTTCTGTCCCCACCCTCTGCAAGACCTCAAACAATTCCTTTAAAATCTGCAACTGATTTTCTGAAAAAAAAAATCAAACCAGTTATGCCTACAGACTAGAAAAGGTTCTATATTCCATTATTACCAATATTTAGATGTGGTCTAGCATTAAACTTACAAATGGGATTTTTTTTTCCATGAAGTATAAATTATTAGTATTGCTTTATTTCAACTACAACATCTGTTAGTTCTATTTTGCTGGTATTTTTTTGCTGCTTTTTAAGCTGCAGAGTCAGAGGAGAGAGCAATTAAAAGATATAATGTGCTTAATTTCATAACCTGGGGTAATTTCATGAAGAGTAAGAAAAAGAAAAATGAAGATTGAACATCAGGACAGGAGGTAAAGAAGTATCATTAAAAAAAAATCCCTCAGGGTATCTCATCACTTGGGTGTCTTAAAACTAGTCTGGAAAATTGACTTCAATGCCTATTCTAGGAAAGAACCCTGAGAGTTTGCACAGGGTGGGCTGGAAAAACCTCATCCTTTTGTTTTCCTGTTGTTTGCTGTGTTGTTCCCTGAGACATGACCATGCAAGTTCTTTCTGTCGGAAGCATGGAAAATATCTGTCCTTTTCACAATCATCATTTCCACTCCCATCAAGCTGCTGTGAAGACCCCAAGCCATGAGCAAGCTCAAGGGGTGGTCTAAAGCCAGCAGAGAGTGGAGAAATCCTTCCCTGTCTCCATCCTGGGGAGAACACATTTCCCAACACTCTCCTGCTGGAGCCTGCTGACTTCCAGAATAATCAGAATTTGTCTGGAAAATATTTCTAACAAAAAGCTTTGTAATCACATCTCTGTCTTGGTCATAGCAAATGATACAACAACAGCTGTTTCCTCCCAATTAATTGCATTTAATGGTGCCCAGACTGGGATGCAGAGGCAGCTCCTTCAGATGAAGATGTCAAAACTAATGGAGTGAGCTATCGCAAGGTGCGATTAATTCCTCGGCAAATATTTTTCTTTATTAAGCTGCTAATTAGATTACTTTCCAAATTCTCAGTTAATAAAAAATATTAATATTTGATTTTTATCTACTGCCAGGCACTAATAGCCAGCACGTTAAAGCCAGCTCTCGTGGAGCTGTATTTTATCTGGGTTTATGAGCTCGGAGCTGTGCTGCAGTCGGGGTGGGCTGGGTGCTGATTTCAGCACTGTGCTCTGTAGTAGTCATAACACCTCCTATTAGTGCACCAGGGGGCCAGGAAAATCAGAGCCCTGATTATGCTGGGTGTGCTCTTACACAGAATTGTAGAGCTCTACACTAACTGCTCTGAAGCCAGATGCCGGAAAAAAAAAAAAAATTAAATTAGAGAATGTGTGAAAGTCGCTGCTTTGCAGAGAAAATAAAGCAGCTGTGAAGGGAGGAATCAAAATATACAGAGCTCAGACGATGTCCTGTGTGCCAGGCCAGCACTCTGGGGGGAATTCTAACACAGCAGTTTACTCAGAGTCAATTTTTGTGGGAAAAATCTACCTTAGATGGAAATTTCTCCTGCCTAGAACTCTCCTGATCACGTGGATCTCATTAAAACACCATATTTGGGCTAATTTGCAGCTTGTGTAAGTCACCACAGCTTCATTTTCTTTTTCTTTATTGATAATCTGGCGTAGCTCTGAGTTTTCAACACAATTATACCACTTCAACACAATAGCCCATTATATTTCATTGTTCACACTGCTAGGAATGTTGAAGAGATGATAATTCATTAGTAATTATTGTAACAGTACTAATTAATGTAACACCACCAGCTGTATCTGAACACGGTTTTTTTATCTAGAAAGAAGAGAATCTAGGTAAGAATTTTCCTGTGACAAGGAATGGAGATGGAAATATTTTCACAAAAAATATTCTTTCACAAAGGTTTGCCATGAGTTTGACCTAAAGCAAAGTACTGGAAGAACAAAGATGGAGAACCTGAGCAAGGTGGAAACCAGCCTTGGTGGTGGCAGTGGAACTATGCAAATATACCCTGGGCAAGGAAAGGGCTCATTAGCTCTGAAAGAGGCAAAAGAGAAAAGATTTACTCATTTCAGCTCAAGCTAAGGCTGGGAATGTGTGTAGGTTTTCCTAGGTCAGCTGCTGGGCTTGTGGGACGTGGTAAAGTGCTGCTTTGTGAGAAATTAAAAAGATAAATATAGATATAGATATATAATATTACTGATACAATATAATATAATATTTTAAAATATAAAATATTAGATATTAAAATATAATCTATAAAATTTTTATATATAAAATATAATATTTTTAAATACCCCAAAATGTAATGGGATATTTAAAAAGAGACTGTGAAGCTGCAACAATGGCAGAAAATGCAAGTTGAACCTCCCATCGTGGCTGGGAGTTAAATGCCATTCTTTAGGAGTTACTAGACAAGTGCAAGTAATCCACAGCACATGTCAGTCTGGAATAAGTGGGAGGATGAAAGCTGATGCTGTGGCACAGGAAGCTGAGGTGGAACTAAAATCAGGTTTCAGTTGTCAGGTGTCAGACAATGAAAATAGTTCTGAGGACAATTTAATGATAAACCTTTGGGCCAGAAGGAGTGGGGTTGATTGATGGCTTCCCCAATAGATCCTGCTCAAAACCTCCAGTAATTCCAGTGTGGTTTAAGAAATTAAGTCTGACCCTGCTCTTGTGTCAAGATAAAATGGAATCACTAAATTTCAATGAAATTTGGAATTTCTCCTTGGAAGACAATTTTAATGGCTATTTTGGTTTTGAATCCAAGTAGAACTTTGATAATGACAACAAAATCAGACTATAATATTAAAATATAAAAATTCAAGGTCTATCTCTTATAGGAACATACTTCACCTTTTATTCTGTCATGACATTTGTGCCAGGTGACACAATGCAGTGCCCACTGCCATGGGCCTGCCATCCTGTTATCTTTTACAAAACATGATAACCTTTATTCTGAGATGAAATTCATTAAAATGCACAGTTTAGCATTTTTAACATCATTTTCTATATCAAATTGTTGTCTGTCTGTGACAATGAAAGAGTTTAGCACTGTGACACTCTGATTGAGTTAAAAACCCCATATTTCAATGTCCTAGACCAGCTGCATTGCTGTGAAATAATTTTCTCCTTGATATTGAAAACAGTTGGTCCCGCTCAGCTCCTGGATTATGTCATAACCTGGTGTTGTGTCATTCTGTACACTGAGGTGTTAACATTTTCCATGTCACATTTACAGCTGATGACCCCACACAGTCATTTGCAGTGGTTGTGATGTTGAAGTTTAGTGACCTGCTGGCATTTGAGCCCTTGATCATTTCCTCCCATCCACAATAACCTCATTATGCCTCTCTTCAATCACCCAGAGAGGAAGGTAAAGCAAGGGCCACGTTTGCTGAGAGAGCAGCCTGCTTTCCGTGGAGTTCTGGAATGATTGGATTTTGCACAAAGCTATATCCTCTCTGCACGAATCCATAATTAATGACAGTCAATTGCTCCTGGTTTTGTTCATGCCAAGGTTATTTTGGACAGCACTTTGGTTCAGAAAGCTTCAGCAGAGTCCTGTAAACACTCCTGGGTCACTGATGACAAGATTGCTGTATAATTCTAATACATTATCTTCCAAGCTGCCCCTTGACGTCTCCTCTATAGCCCAACCGCTGTCTGCTTTGAGTGCCTCTATTTACAAATGGTCTCTGCTGTCCCAAAGCTTAAACACATTCTACATGTCTGGATTTAATTTGTTCCCCTGAATGAAACTTTTCAATAAAAGCTGCCCTTTTGGTTGCACAAATACCGGCACACCCAAAGTCAAATGAAGTTTGGTGTGAGAGTTCCGGGATCATCCTCCAAACCCAACCTGAGCTGGGAGCCCACGGGGTGGGGGATCCCCATCCATGGGAGATGTCAGGCCTTGGCAGAGCTGTTGGAAAAAGGGCTCAGAGACCCTTCCTGCATGAGGTTTGGAGCCATCCTGGAAAGAGGGAGAAGGGCACAAACACCCAGGAGAGCTTGGAGTGGTTTGAGAGCCGACTTTCGCACCCTGAGCTCCACCACTGATCCCCCTCCTGCTCCACCACCCTGCCCAAGTGCTTTTCCCCAGTCCAAAAATGTGATATTTTCTTTAATGCTGCTGCTTGAGTGTAGTAAAACTTGGAATGACAGAGAGCATGCCCTTTGTAGGGTGGGGCTGGGAAAAGTGCATTAGGAATAAAATAATTTCAGGATAATTTCCTGAGTAAAGTGTTTTGTGCTGCCAGGATAAAATAATCCCAAAGGGAGTTTATTAGGACAATCTTTCTGTTTTTTAACAGTAAGGATGGCTAAAAGCTGGAGTAGCTCATGGAAAATATAAATATTTTTTGTGAAGAAAAGGCTTTCAGATATGATAAAATAAACATCTACCAATATTGCTTTCAGGACAGGTGACCCTGGCTTGTGTTAGCGAGGACTGAATAGATGTGTCACATCTTTTCTTCCTTTTATTTACTCTTTGACAGTTAATTTTCATTTTTATAATACCAACTTTGACACTTACATCAATTCCTGTAGGTTGCACTGTGAACCTTTTCAATAAGATGAAGAGTCAAATACACCTGATTTTCCCTGGCTCTACCATTAGTTTCTCGAGGCTGACTTGCAGGCTATTAGCTCAAGGGTACTTTTACAAGATAAAAACGTGAAATTTTCTAAATTTTTAAGGTTTTTAAAACGCGAGACAACAAATATAGCCAGGATTATTAGATTTTCAACTGGAAGAATTAGGAACTTGCTTGCTAAAGATATATAAGAAAAATGTTTAAAGAGTAGTTGGGTTAAAATACATTTGTGAAGTAGAGCGGTATTTGCTATGACAGCTGCAAATGTCAATAAAATTTAAAATTTGCCTTTTCCTGAGTGACCCATTCCACAGAATGGTGGAATCATTTAGGCTGGAAAAGACCTTCAAGGTCATCAAGTCCAACCAAGAGCTGACACCAGCGTGCCCACTAAACCATACCACGAGGTCCCACATCTGCTCGTTTTTGAACATTTCCATGATCTGTGTGTGGACATTTAATGGTCAAATTCTTGCCACTGCTGTCCCCCATCATTGCTTGTTGAAATGCTTTTGAAACCTCTGTGGATTCTTAGGGAACTTTCATAAATGTTGTTGTATAAAGAACTTTGAAATTATTTTTTTTTAATGTTATCAGTTTGCCAAATGGCCTTGCCCAATAACTCACAGCTGATGGCTTCATGGATTGCATTTCTGGTTTAGTGTCTCGTTTCCTTGGGCTGAGATATCCCAGTGTGTGCCTTTTGCATTTCGAATTAAATGGAAAAAAAGATGCACAAATTCAGAGGAACTCCGAATAATTTGAACTTGCTGCTTTTCCACCTGCATGTTTCAGTTACTGAGCCTTAGATAATAATGGGAACAACACGAAGAATATGTTTTCATGGCTTAAGTGAAGTGAAAGGCTTGTCCTTTCCCCAGTTTTCAGCAGAAAACTCTCAATATCAGGTTGCTGCAGCACAGAACTGCAGTGCCTGGGTGTAAGTGGGGATGGCACGAACCCAGGGATGTTCCAAAGAGCCAGGATGTGCTGGGAATTGCATCTTCAGCACTTGTCCAATGCTCTTTTCCTCACCTCCAAATAAAAAACTACTTTCCCTCTATGAAATCATGTTCTGCTTCCTCTGAGTTCTCTGCCCCTCAGTTCATCCCTACAAAAATAAAGGATGTGCCCAGTCCTCCATCACTCCTACCAGCTGGAGGAAAAGTTGTTCCTCTTTTGTTTCACAGTCCACGAACACAAATTTTTCAGGGACAACAAAATTAAACATATATTTATAACTTTTTATCTCTAGATATGGGACTTGCTAACAAACCCCATTTTTTTTACCTTGCACACATAGTAATTTCTTTTCTGATTTGTTGATCAGACTTGATCTTAGATAAAAAATATTGCCTATTTTGCCTATAGCTTTTCCAAAAACACACAGATAAATCCACTTGTATATATAATACTTTACCAGTTGCATTTAGTTATTTAATCAGAAAAAGGGCGATACAATTTGTGGAAAAAAAAATGTTCAAGCTAATAATTTTAAAGTTTTATTATATGAAAAATATTCACTTTAAAGAAATTGAATATTAGACAGTCTCAACATTTTTAGAAGCCTGGAACAAATGGAGGATTTCATTTCACAAGCAAACCTCCAGTTTTACTTTTGGCTCAAAAGGGTTTCAAATGCTTTTGTTAAAGCCAATCCAAAATGATTTCCCTCGATTTTTCAGAACTGGTAGCTAAATAAAAAAATCAGCTCATGCTATTCCAAGGTTATTTGAGGATTTCTTTGTGTTACCCTTGCGCTTCCAGTTTCATTCTCCTGGCTTGAGTAGCAGTTAATTATTTTCTCAAAAATCGAAGTAGACCTTAGCAACATGAAAGCAATAAAGAAATTCAATGGATTGCATTCACTCAACAGGGTAAAAATTTCTGAAGCCTGAAAAGTTCCTGCCCTGGAGAGTGAAAGGCCACTAATAACCCCTTGTCCTTGAGAGCAGCCCTGAAAAGAAAGAGGGAAAAGAACTACTTTGCTGTGAAGTGGGGTTTCATTTTCCAGCTCCTGTAGATATTGCAGCAGACACATGCAAGAAATAAAAGTGCTCCTGAAGAAGTTAACAAGGTCTTTGCAGAAGAAAGCACGCACCCTTCATTATCATCCTGATGTGAGGGACCTTTAGTTCTCCTCTTCTTCAGGGCTAGGAGTGAGACTTAAGTCCAATGAAAATTAAGATTCCCTTGGTGTGGTGGGGGTATAAAAGGCAAAGAAAGAGCTGATGTTGGTTTCATCACCCTCCTGTCAAGTTTTACATCCTTTGCTGGAAATATTGTAATATTCAGCTAAAGTCTGGTCACGGGGGAGAGTTGGGGTTTTTTCCCCATAAATTTGGTGAGCTAAAGGTTGTCTTTAGTTTGTGGAATTTGTGATTCATTCCTAACGAAGGCCTTGCTTTTCTTGGCACCCAGCCTAGGCCGAGGACTGGGAAATGACTTTGAATGAGCAGAAGTGACATCCTGCATTTCACTAACTTATTACACCCTCCTTGATCCAGCGCCTTTTGTCAGCTGGGGTCTCATCCTGAAGGCCTTAGTAAGGGAAAATTCTCTCTGACTTCAAAGCCAAGCAAAGCCTTTATGAATAAATCACCTGAGGTTTTGGTGTCACTGATCACAGATCCAAACTTCCCAGCCAATGTGGATTCAGGAGCGTGTTACCAAGCTTTGCTACTCGGCATCCCTAATTCCTGCTCCTGCTTGCTGTGTCTTCCCTAATTCTCTTTATCATCTCACTGCTCGCCTTCTCTGGATTCAGTAAACTCACAACAACCCGTTTAATCTCCGTATTTAAATATTTAAACCATTTGTCCTACCCAGGATTTTCCTCTTATTATAAAAAAATTACAGCCACATTGGAAGTTAAAGACAAAATAAATTCATTTAAGGGGTATTTTCCTTCTGTTGAAGCAGCGTCTTGCTGTTGCTGACATAAATGGGTTTTATTGTCTGAGGTAGGAGGGAGATTCTTGTGGGTGTAATTGAGGGAGCCCAGGCAGTTTTCCCACTCAGAGCAGCTGAGGATATTGTCCTCAATTTTTAAGCCACGTGAAACACTATTAGTGCCTGCTGGAAATAACAAAGGGGATAATCAGATGTTGGGTTGCAGACACGGATAGAAAAGTCCAATGAGCTTTTATGAAAGCTTTGCTGAGATTTCTTCAGATGTATGAATAGCAAAAGCAAATCACTTCATTAGAAGTGTTATTGCAGCAACTATCACACACCCTTCTTGAGCTGTTACAGTGCAATTATTTGAAGGCAAAAGGCAAAGAGCTGCAAATTAACAAACTTCAATTATTGTTTTTAAACCTCAAGACTTCCTTCTTTCTTCTCTGAGAAACAAAGCAAACTTTAGAGAGGCTGACAGATCATCTTCCCCACACTCCAAAATCAAAGCTGCTATCATTTGAAATATTTAGAAAATGCAAGCGATATACAGACCTTTTTTTAATGTTTCTCCCATCAACAGTAACTTTCAAATTTCCAGTTTAGCAGATTTCTGTTTCCTCTCAATTAATTCTGGCTTTTCCCAAGAGATTCATCTTTATTCCTTTGAAAGTGAGGATGGATGTGTGTGTGCCTGGCCTTGAGAAGAAGAGTCCAACATCAAAGTTCAGCCCCTGACCATGCCACAGATTATTTTATGTGAATTAAACAAGTCCTCCCTTCCTCAGCTCTGTATCTGTGAAAGAGGCTGCTGATAATTTTTCTTCCCCACGTTTTATCTCTTTCATCCAGTGCATGAGATTGGCTGTCAGGATATGTCCCATTAAGAAGCAGAGCAGCCAGCACAAGAGAGCCTGAATTGCCATTCACACTTTCCAAAGCAGAAATATGAAGAGATTCAGCATTAGATTAATAAATGTAATGTGTCCCAAAATGAGGGAAATCATCTCCACCGTAAGCATCTTTATTTTCCTTGGGAAACTTTACAGACATATTCAGAGTAGCTGATGAGCAATAGAAGCAGTGCTAAAAGACCAATAAAATACATGAAAGTCAACACAGACAGATGCCAGCAGGTCACCTTAGATGGTTTTGTGTAAATTAAAAAGAAATATGAAACAATTTACAGCTGGCCCTTCTGCAAGACAGTTCTTTGGGAAATTGATTAGTAATCTCACAGGCTACCCTTTTCTTTGCCTTAGTATTTTACAGCTTGCACCATCCATCTGCCACCAAGCATATAAGATCAGCAGCTACACAAATCAGCAGCTAGATAAGACCACAGCCTATTTACTCATTTTTAGAAAGAAATGCAGAAAAATTGGGAAATTTGGGGTTCTGGGGTGGTGCTGGATTCCAGGACAGACTGCACAAGGACTGAGGTGCTTTTCAAAGGTACAACACCCTTGCACAGGGACGTCCCAAGGTCTGAGAACTCAATATATTAAAAAATTACTCAGTTCCAGTTGCAAGCAAAGTATAAATTAAACTCTAATCGAGGCAATTTCCACTGTGAAATGTGAGCGAGCGCATGTAAACAGTGATAGAAGTGCAGGCTTCGATTTGTCTGAAATGAGATTCCTGAGGGCTCAATCCTGACCTTTCCTCTTTAAACAGATCCTATCCTGACCATATTTATAAATATATTCATGGCATATATAGTCATACTGTTTATGTACTCAGAGAATGATCTTCCTGTCTCGGAGACAGATCATCTGGCAGTGTTATCATGCTTCCTCCCAGCCAGAAAAACCCAACCAAGCTGTCAGAGCACTGAAGTTAACATCATAAAAGAGTAATACCATTTTTAGAAGTAATTGCTAATTATAAACAACATATATGCACTGCCTGATGTATTTAAACACTCTTAATTCTTGAGTGTGCAGAGTGCTGGACTTCTCACCCTCAGCCCTGCCCTGATCCTCCCCAAACTCTGCAGGAGATGGGGGCTGAGCTGTGGCTGCATCTGACACCTCCTCAGCTAAGTCCTAATCTGAGCTTGTGCAGAACAACCTCCTGCAGCCTTCAATTACCACTGCAGAACTCTGAAATTGGATCAGTGAGGGCTCTCCTGACGAGGAGAACATGAGGTGATTTTTATTGTACACAGCCAGCTCTGGAGTGCCAGGTTAGGCTGGAAGCAGCTTTAATACTTATTTTTAATTGTAACTTTGCAGCAAGGAGTGGAGATCGATAAAGCAGCCTCTTTTGTCTGAGATCCACAGGAGACAACGACCATCATTCCTCTAGGGAGCATTTCACTCCAAAAAAAAAAAAAAAAAAAAAAAAGAAAAAAAGGCGGGGGGGAAATAGGTGGAAACCTGTGATTTCTCCTCTCAAAGAGGATACAATGGGTTTTCTCACTGCCCAGCAAATGTGACTCATTTTTTTTTAGGTAGCACAAGTCCTATCAGCATCTTTTATTTTCGGTCATGAGCAGAGTGGTTGGAGGAGTGATTTCAGAGCAGCCCCTCCTGTGTTCACTTGAGGGGTGGCTGCAGCTGGGGTTGTAGCTGCACTGGCCATTTGTCACATTCATCCCATGACAATCCCTCGGTTTCTCCCACTGGAGAAACTCATCTGCATTCCACGTGCACTCCTCTGAGCTGCCTTTTCTCATCCAGCTGGACATTTTCCACCCTGTTGTCAGGGGTTTATGGATTCAGCCAGTTCCAGGCTCTGGAAAGAGGTGGGCAGCAGAATCACCAAGTGGAGGGGTGGTGGGAGATGCTGCTGCACCCTCTCCCGAGGGTCTGGGAATTAAATTGGAAATTACCCAGCAATTATCCATTCTTCCCTAGGGAAGGTGGGGGAAAATCCCTTTATTTCTATGAGAACTCTTAAATGTTTGACTCATCACAACCTGCAATGCAAAGATGTGGGAGAGGTAAGCCAGACCCACAGGAGTGACACTGCACACCTAAAACAGGAAACACTCCTGGAGAATTAGAGCTGGCTATTTGTTCCTAATTATTAATCCTCTGGTTTGCATTTCAAGGTACTGAATTAATGGAATATATGAAGGAAAAACCTTTCTTTGGATGTGTTGTGCAGGTGAGCTGTGCTTAAAACAAAGAACACCAAAATCCTCTATCCTGCTTTGCCCTCTCACCGTGGTGTTTGTCCATTCTTATTGATAATTAATAATAGTTATTAATATACTGAAAGGACTGTGAGCCAAACACTGAATTTTCCCTTAGAGCTCTGCTTAACCTTGTGGGCTGAGAGGACTTTTATCAGGTGACATTACCTGAGAGTCAGATTTCCTCACCTTTCTCCTCATGGATTTCAGTTCCCCTTTTGTTGTCTCCTCTTTGGGTGGCCTTTGCAGAACTTTTGGACTCCATGTAATTTTAAGCATAAGGCAGAGTTCACCCAAGAAATATTTAATAAGAAATAGGCCTAAACAACAATTATGAATTTATCACAATACTGTCTGCAGTTTCAAATTTGAAAAGATCTTTCAGAATGTATTTTAAAACTTTCAAATATTAACATTGCATCATACTGTAACTTCTATATTAATTTTTGAAGGGTTCCCAGGCATCTTCCTTATTCTTTCCTATATGCAAATTGTTCTAAATACATAGCATACTTTTTATTAAAAGATTAGGAGATTTTATTCTCCCAGCTCAATTCCTGAGGTTCAGCTTATCAGCATTTTCACCTGCATTTCTGGAGCAGGGAATTTTATGCTCTGAACATTGTGTGGCCCACAGGGATGAGTGAAAGAGCTGGAAGAGGCAGGGATTTCTTGGTTTCTGCCAGCAGCTCTGTTTGTTTTCAGCCTGGAAGTGACAGCTGTACATGAGGAATTCTCTGTTTCAGAGATTTAACTCCAAACTCTCTTTTGCTTTCCTTCAATGGATCGTTGGAAAGCCCATGTTATAAAAAATCCCATCTCTGATCCGATTATTTCAGGAATAAGACACCCAAACGTGAAGATACTTTGTCAGTAAGCCAGGAAAACTCTCAGCAGTGCAGGCATCTCCAGACAAACTACTTCAGATTTATTTTGCCATCAATCTCCCTCAAAAAAAAAAAAAAAGATAAAAAAATACTAATGTATAATTATAATTTCAGAAAGAGCAACCCACACTTAAACTTTCAAATTAGTCTCTAATTGGAATAAAAGTCTTGATTAAGATTGCTAAAGAGAGATGTATTTCCCAAAGAAAACAGAATTACTGCTATGATACTCAAAGTTTGGGGTTTTTTCTTTTTTTTTATAGCGAGCACCAATCATCACATTTGGAAGTTTTTTCCTTAGGCCAAGGCAATATTGGAAGATGCAGCTCAACAGCATAAGGAAAAAATATATTTGTCTTTTTATTTTTTTCTGGGATAAGCAGAGGATTGGGTTTGGTTTTTTTTCCTTTTTTTCTTTTCCACGTAACAAAAGCTACAAAAATTGATCCCAATGGAATTTTCATATTTTAGCTTACACTGCATCAGACATCACCTTTCCCTAAAGGTTAATAAATTAAGGGCTACCTAAAATAAAAGCAGGCAAACAAAACCAAAACCTCTGTTGGATGAGCTTACTTCACAGAAAATGTAATAAACACGTGAAATCTGATATACCACAAGCAAAATCAAGATTCATAATTTATTCATGGCTTCATCAATAGTTCCAAGAGACTCCCAGCACAGACAGATTTGTTATGCCATGTTAATATTTTATTGTGTTTTATGGAAGGGGGGGGGGGAATGAACAGGGAGGGTAAAATGATACAAATAACATTTAAAAGACAAAGGAAGAATAGGGAAGTTGGAATTACTGAGACTGAGGAGAAATGAGAGGGAAATGGTCAAATTGCACTGGGTGCCACCACACCAGGGGTTCAGAACTCACAGAGCTTCATTCTCCTCCTTCAGTGTCTAAGAAACTCATCTGACAAATTCCTATTCAGAGAAGGGGATTGTTTAGGAAAAATGGATGGTCAGAGAGGAAAAAAAATGGTGAATCTGAACTTGGTCAAACTTTTGCTCGAGATAAACATCAAGGGAATGCCCAGAGCTGCAACCCAGAGTCCTGGAGCCCAGGGCTTTCCCTCTCCTTGCGGCATTTCAAACCATATTTTCCCAGAAAAGTGGGATTTTCCCTCAAATGCACTCCCATCAAGGACCCTGTGTCAGCAAGGCCACATCTGTCCTGCTCTCAGCACCCTCCAGCTGTAGCAGTTTTGGCTCAGCTGGTGACACTGCAGCAGAATATTCTCAAAACTGAAAGATGTCTTTACTCCTTGAACAATCACAGCTCCTCTCAGCTTGGAATTATCTTTTTTTCGCTTTTTTTCTTTTTCTTTTTTCTTTTTTGGCAGAGAGCACACTTGAGAAGTGATGGATCATCATTCCTCATTTGGACTCAAATCCATGCAACGGCCAAAGGAAATAAGCGGTTTCTCCCGAGTGGCAGAAGGTGCATTGTTAAGGTGAAAGGAAAAGCAGGAGACAAAATTTAAGTGATTTGTCCCAGATCCCACAGCTGGAGAGCCAGGCTGAGGCTGGAGATGCTTTGTGGCTTTGTGAGATGCCTCACTCCTGTCTCAGTTTGGAAAGACAGGTGTCTGCTGGGGAAGAGCCGGAGCCTCCCCCAGCACCTGCAGCTTTGTTCCCATCACAACTGGACTGAGTTACCTTCCACGTGGTGCAAGCTGCGGTGTAAAGCTCAAAAACTCAAACTGATTATTTTTCCTTCTTGCCTTTAGTCTTTCTGTAGACCATCTCTCGAAAGCTCGCAAGGATCTTCTCCTCTCGGTTCCTCCTCTCCTCCTGGCTGAAGGATGCCAGAGCTCTCTTTTGGTCTGCAGACCTGGTTCTCTTTACACAGATGCACAGCTGCCACGTGGTGGTGTCTGCAGCCACCCCTGACATAACCAGAGCTCTCAAACAATGCAATCCCTGCACTTGTCAAGCCAATTTCACCTCTGTGAGGATCACGTTTCTGCGAGGATCACGTTTTGCCGCTTTTACGTACTCGGCCGTGGCGGCACCTGCACCGGGCAGGAGGGCATGTCCATAGTTCAAAGGCCTGTCATCCTGAGATGAGTGAGTTTGGGGAGCCCCTGGGGAAATCAAACTATCAGCTTCAGTAGTTTTTGACCTCTCAATCCAGAGGCCACTCCCTTGAAGCATTTCATCATCGGAGTCTTTGCTACTTGAATCACTGGATTCCTTCCTGCTCTTCTTAGCTTTTTTTTTCTTATAGTTCTTCTTCTTGTTCTTCTTTTTCCTCTTCTTGCTCTTCTTTTTAGCTTCATCACTGGAGCTCTGTTCAGACTCAGAGTCACTGTCGCTGTCCTCAGAATGTTTCCTGCGCTTTCTTTTGGATGCTTTATGTTTTTCCTTTTGTCTTTTCTTCTTCTTTTTCTTCTTTTCCTCTTCTGAGCTGGAATCAGAAGATTCTAGAAGATTTTGCCTCTTCCTCTTAGATTTTGCCTCTTCATCTTCTACTGGTGTGTGCTCATGGGAATCTGGGTCAGGAAGCTCTGGTGACAGCCCCCAGACTTCAGGTGCCCCCAGCTCTCCAATTCTCTCTCTCATGGAGTCTCAGAGTCAGAACAGAACCTGACCCCCTGTTGGGCAGGGTGTTGGGAGCAATCCAGTTAAATCCTCCTGGAGTGATAGATGTGGTTCTGCTGGAGCAGAGAGGATCCTGTAGCAGGGTGGAGTTCTCCTCTGAAGGTGCAGTGGTGCTGAGATGGCTCTGGTTCCTCTGGGAATGCCGTGCAAACAGGCTGTGCTGGAGTTCTGAATCTCAGGTTTTATCCAGGCAGGAATGCTGGGCTCCTCCCCTGGGTGCAGCATCTCCCAATGGGATGATGGAATTTTATCAGCCATGGTTGGATGTTTGGGAAAATTATTCATGAAAAGGGTTGTCCAGCCCTGGCACAGCTGCTCAGGGCAGTGGTGGAGTCCCCATGAGGGGATTTAAGGTCCCTTCCAACCCAACCCATGCATGATTCTCTGAATGTGACACCTGATCTCCCTGCAGAAAAGGCACCAAGAGAAACAGAGCTCCATTTCCTTGGATTCTCTGGGACACCACAACCGTCCCATATTTTCCTGTACCTCTTGATCAATTCTAACAGCAGCTCTCCAGCTTTTTCTTCTTTGGGGAGTTTCTGAACAAGTCCTTGACTTCCCAGCCAAAGCTTTGCAGTTCAATTTCTCCCGGAGCACCAGGGGAAAAAAAAAAAAGAGCAGTCATTTGCTGGAATCATGAGCAGCTAATTTGCTGAGTTCAGTGGCAGGAAGCCTGAAGATAATCAATCCAGTTCTTCTCTACATATATGAATGCAAGGCAGCGTGCTGAGGAGGGCAAATTGCACTGCTCAAACCAAGATGAAAAATCTTATCAGGTGAAACTGGATAAATCTTCACTGGCAGAGCACGTTCCTCAGAGTATCTCCAGGTTCTTGGGAGACTTTTCGAGTGTCTCACGTAGTAAGAACCCAGCAAAATTGGATAATTACTCTGATTTAGGAGATGTTTATGTTTTTATTTAGAAGAGAGCTACATTTGAAGCACAAATTTCCAGATTGCTGCACTTAATCCTCCTCTGAGTTCAAGCAGTTGGACATAACTAAGTTTAGATGGAAGTATTTAACTGTTAAAAAAATTCCTAATTCTTTGCTGACTCTTTGTTTTTCTCTATGCAAAAATGAATTTTTCACACACTCCAGTACTTGCTTACATTAAGTGTATTATAGCACAATAAAATAAATAGATAATACAATACAGATTTTGGCCTTCTGTGCAGCTAAGAACTCTCTTTTTTGTTTCATCCAGCCAGATCCACAGCAGATTGCTCAGATCCATCAGTCAGCAGAGAAAGTTTTCTCTACCCAGCACATAGCTCAGACACTGAGACAGATAAAACAAATGTGAGCTGAGGTGGGCAACATAAAACTGCCTAAAATCCTTCTGGGGCTGTACAACTCCATAATTCTTCTGAGATTCACTGAGCAGTCATTTCTCTCTTTCCTTCTCCTTCTCTGAGGTGGGTTTAACTGACAGGACCAAAACTCACTGCCAGGAAGTAAAAAGGAGAAAACTCTACTGTGTGTTTTACAGCTGGGTTGTAGTTGGAGAACTTCACCAGCCCTGCTGTAAAATCCCCTCATTGGCTTCTGGGCAGGGAAATGTGGACAGAAAAACAAACAAATACGGGAATCACTTCCCCACAGCTGACATTTAGGGCTGTGCTGGGTCTGTCAAGTGAAATCCTGAGCAGGGAATTGATTCACAACTTCCCTCAAAATGACAGAGAGTTGTGACTCTCCAAGGTCTGGAAAAAGAAGATTTGGGGCAGTTTGTACTCTCTGGTGTCAACACCATGCTGTGTGATGAGGTTTCTTCACAATTGTCCAGAAACTTGTTGGGAATCTAGAAATATCCCATATTTTGTTCTTGTCAAGTTCAGGCTTTATACTCTGCTGTGAACAGCAATTCATATGAAAGCAAACAGACAAAGCAAACCCAATATCCTTTGTAAATGCCCCTGGTCAAGTTTTAGGTGCCCCCAAAGCAATGGCTTTGTTTTTCCCACAGGGGGGATTTGTGTTCCATGTTGGCACACAAAGCCAGGAGCACCAAAGGGAAGGGGAGACCCTGAATTCAGGTGCTTGAATTCAGACAATTTTGCAATCCCAACACGTGTTACTTTTTTCACTCAAAGGGTTAAGTGCGCTTTTAGAAATAAAACCTGAAATAAGCTTTGGTTCCAAAGTTTCGAATGAGCTCTTTTAAACTGAAAAACAAATGAAGAGACTGCTCAGCCTCATCTTTTCCAGTGCATATGTGAGATCACAGCATTAGAGCAGACTCAGAGAAAAATATTGTGGCCCACTGAACTCTGCACAGAACGACAGAAAGGAAAAGCAATATTATTCCAACTTATTGCACAAATACACCTGCATGCACCCAAACTGAACAGCAAAAACCAGTGTACCAATGTTATCCTCTCTAATTAGGGAATTGTGAATAATGCTGGTAATAAAAAAACACCATCAAAGGGCAAGAAAATTGCATCCCCCATAATAAAAGAGGTGTCCTTTGGGGGTCACATTTAGCTTTTGTGAGCTGACAAAGGGATCAGTCTCCATGACATATGGTTAAGTGACTGTTCCTCTGATCCTGGAATGTCTTCTCCACTCACATACATATTTCTGGCTTGTTAGGGAGGCAGCCTGACAGTACAAAGGGCTGGATGTATGTCTGTGCATTGTAAGCAGAACTTGGAGATGCTCTGAGTCAGGATTTTATAATCAGATGCCAGGGCTAAGTAACTGGTTATGTTCTACATCTTCCCCCAAAATAATAAAAAGAAAAGTCTGAAGCAGCTCTGGATACAGGGAGGCTCTGCAAAGCCTCTCTTGAGGTTTTTAAAATGCATGATTGGAAATATCTGCTGGGGTGGCTTTTTTTTGTCTTGTGTTCCTCAAAATCTGATCAAACGTTGAAGATGATCAAATTTACATGGGGGAAGAAAGCACAAACTTCCGCCATTATCTCCTTTTCTGCTTCCTTATAAACCCAAACTGGATGGCATCCAATTTCTCCTCGCAACTGCCTCTGGAAATGAAAGAGAGCCTGAATAGAGGAGGAGATGAGCTGCTTTAAATGCTTTTTCATAGTTCTCGCTGCTATGAAAGCTTCATTAAAAGCTGCAGCTTGCTTGTTTTCGAACTCTTCCGAAGTAATAAGCATATAATTGTGCTGGAAACTGGGGAGGAGCGTGTCCCTGCAAGCCACTGCAGCAGCCTTTCGGTTCAAGGTCCTTTTGCATTTTCTTGGGCATCAGTCATTCCCATCTGAAGGAAATTTAGAAGAAATATTGGTTTTTTTAAAGAGGACGTTGACGATTTGCAATGTTGATACGTCGACATAAATTACTTCCTCACGGACTGTTGACTCTGAGGGTGTGTTGTGAGGCATAACAATTATTTTGCCTTTTTTTTTTTTTTTTTGGGCTTCTTAACCCACATTCAAGCTGTGTCAGGCACAGGCTCGCTGCTGAGCCCTTTTATATTTATTTTGATTTCTTCAGATGGACAAACGTGAGGAATGAGGAAGAGAATTTGCGCTACCAGCATTTTTTTACCATTTCTCCTAAAAAATTCAGCTGCAGTGCTGAGATCCACACATGATCTGACTGATTCCATGGGATTTCTTCTGATATCTCCTGTGGAGAAAAACCAACCTTGCTGCAGATGTTAATAAATGCTCTTTTGAAACAGCTGGAAGGGATTTTGGGAACATGGACAGATGAATTTCACAACACTGAGGGAAAGAACAACATTCAAAGCCCTTAAATCACCCTCCACCATGAAATCCTTCAGTGGCAAAAACCTGCTTCATGGATTCGACAAATTCAATCCAATATTTACTCATGAAATTCCACATTCAAAGTCCTGGGCCAGGATGCAAGGAAACAGGGATTTCCACATTGTTTGAGGCTGGATCAGAATCTTTTCAGATTTGTCCCACAAATCACAGCCCCAAGCATCCCAGGATGAAGCCCAGTGTATAATAAATACAGTATTGAAAAGATTTTAGGTAATTCCCACCAAAATGTAGGGAAAATTCTCAGGCTGAACTTAACGAAATAAAGCCTAATGGGATCAGTGACAAAGATATTTAGAAAGTCAGCTGTGGATTCTGCTAAAAGGAATTGACATTTATTTAGAATATACGTTTCTGGGGAATATGTTTCCAAGCCATTCTTCATTGCCTTCTTCCAGTCTGCACTTTTATTACCCAAAATAAAGATCACAGTGCCCAAAGAGTCACTTTGACTCCTTTCCATCTTGCTTCCAGTTCATTTCTAGGGTTCCAGTGAAAACTCCCTCCTAGTTTACAATGAAACAGAATGGATTCATAAATCATAAAACACAAAACTATGGTTTTTATTTTTTTTTTCCTCCACAGAATCTTGATAGCAGCATTTTCCATCTTTCCCCAAGCTAACTCCACACCAGCACCCAGAAATAAGGGAGTGTATTTACATTTGTTACTTCGCTTTCACCAATTGAGACACATAACTGGGTATTTCACAGTAATAGAGGTAAAACTTCTAGTGAGGCTGAAGATAACTCCAGTTCCCACTGAAACAGTGAAAATTTCCAGGCACATAAAATAAATATGTGTAAAACCAGTGGAAAGACATTGCTTTTACTTTATTTTACTCCTTTATTTTTAATGAGTAAAGATATTGCCACATAAAACTCTATTTTGGAATTTTATTCTCTGACTGAGAGGCTCTTCTGATAGAAATAATATTCCCAGAAAGTCAAACAACTTTTACACCACAGGCTTCACCAAAACTCAGAGGAAAATGTCCCCACAAGCCAAATCTCGTTGGAGAGTGGAGGCTGGAGGGTGATCCTAGAAGGAAATACTGACTTAATTCCCCTCCCTCATCTTTTCTTCCTCACAAATTCCTGATTTCCAAGCAATAAATACCCATGAGGTGCAACACTTGAGGTTCTAGGAGTAAATCCCAAATTTAGGACCTACTCCATCCATACTGCCCAGCCGTGGAAGCCAACACAGCTCAATGGGGAGCTTGGAAATGGACTCCTGAGCACTCTTTTCCTTTTTGAATTTCCAAATCCAGCCAGGAAACAAAGGAAATGTCTGCCTTCTTGTCTGTGTGCCACAATCTATGAGTTTTCATCCAAACCCTCAAATATTTTCAGGTAGAGTCATCTGCAGACACTCCCCGAAGCAATTAACACAGCCTGGGTCTGTAAACGCTTCCTGCCCGTGTTTGTTTGTCCTGGGAGCTGTACAAATATTATTTGCAGGGTTCCTGGTGAAGCTGGGATTGCTCATCCCAGAATCCTGGAGCTGGCTGTGAGCTTGGGGAATGCTGTGTGGAGCCAGGATATTTTGCTGTCAGGCATCAGTGGGGTGGGAGGTGGGTAAATCTGTCTCAGGAGAAGGATGCTCCAACTTTGAGTGGCTGAGATGTTTTTCTTCTTCTTCCTAGAAAAATTCCATGAAGGAAAGAGCCTTGAAGTGGGGCCCATTCAGGGCTGACCTACGTAGAGGGGCAGGGCTGGCTCTTAGAAACAAAACAAAAAGGAAAACACCACGGTGGAATTTTAGGGTTTTGGTGGAATTTTAGGGCTTATAAGTATCCTCAGGCATGTGAAGGTCTTAACCCTTTAATGCTCTCATAACCCTTCCCACAGTGACGTCCAGTTTCAATATAAAATACCCTGAAAAAAGAAACCCAAGTGCTTCAAATCCTCCTAAGAAACAAAAAATCAATTTAAAATACGTGATCCATTGCCACAAGTTTACCAACTTTTTTGTTTTTCTTTTTAATTTTCCATTATAGGCAGCGATTTGCCCGTTGCTTTTTCTACCTCTCGCAGCAGAGAGGGATCTGGTGCTACAGAAGGAGCACTTGGGCTTTATGCTGAAATATTTATTAGTACAAGAAGCCACAATGTCCTGCCTTTGTGTCACGCTCGATTCACCCGCGCAGGTACAACCTGTGGGCAGCTGTTACACCCAAGGAACAAATCAGTCAAAGAATTGAGGGGCACCTATGCAAAGCAGCCCCTGCCCATGGCATGCACAGCCTCCTGAAGAGGCTGCCTGGCACATTTTTTACCTTGTGCTCTGCATTTTGTGCTCTGTTTCGTGGGCTGAGCATTTTGCAGCGCAGGAATTCGGTGTGGCTGCGTGTCACTTCAGGTGTTGGAGGTGCTTGTTTGATTTATGTGTATTTTTGTGTAATGCTGGTGTTTCCGAGGAGCTTTTTCATTGCATTTGTTGCCTTGCAAATTCATATGAATTAGGCAATTATATAAGTTACTATTTTGGCCGGAGGGAGAAAGAAACCTGATAGGACAGAGCAGTACAGAAAACCTGGGCTTAAAAGTGTCCTCAGGCATATGAGGGTCTTCACCTTTTAAATGCTTTCATAACTCTTCCTGCACTGACAGTGGCATCCACAGTTTCAATATAAAATACACTGGAAAAAGAAATTCAAGTGCTTCAAATCCTCACTTGTCAGTCATGGCTCATTTTCAGGATTATTGAGAGAAAAAAGAAATTATTCTGTCCAGTATTTTTTTTCCTCACAAAGCTGCTGCATTGTGGGGCTTGTAGGAGAGCTCACTCGACAGAGCCAAGATCTGACTTTATTAAGATGGAATCATTGTCTGTAGGCAAAGCAAAGCCATGTGATATCTCCATCAGCGAGGCTTTCATATGCAGCTACTCAAAACCCCGGAATAAATGGAGCTGATTGAGGTGAGCCAGAGGCAATTCAGCCACCAGAGCCAAGCAAGGAGAGGATCAGAGGATGGAGCTCCCTCGTTAGCAGGGAGCTCCTCCGAGCTCAGCTCCAGCTGCCAGGGGGGAAATGAGGAGATCCAGAGCTGAAAGGCACTTTCTGAGCAGTCACAGTGTCCACAGGTCCAGCTTCCAGAGGATTTGTCCCAGCCTCGGGAGCTGGAAAGAGCTCAGGGACAGTCAGACAGTCCCAGGAGCTCTCGGTGAGGGACAGTGTCCCCAGGAGGTGACTGGCAGCTCAGCAGAGCAGATGAGACACCACAAAAATAGAGACAAGGAGGGATGCAGGGAGAGCAGCTCATCATTATTCTCTTGTGAAAAATCTCTGCTCGAGTTCCCATGAGCCAGGAGAGGAGCAGATTGTCATTTCATTTCAGACCTCCAGGCTGGGGGACAGAGCTGGGCCAACATTTAAGCAAGACACCTGGCAAAGAGCATGAGAAAGGGAAAGAGCATCTCTGTGGCACACCTGCAGGTCGTGCAGATCAACCTCTCTGCGCCTCCCAGCACTTCCATTCAAAGATCGTGGAATTATGGAATTATGGAATATTCTGAGTTGGAAAGGCCCCACCAGGACCATCCAGTCCAGCCCCCCCTTCTGCAGACACCCCAACAATCCCACCCTGTGCATCCCTGAGTGCCCATTCCCTGGGGAGCCTGGGCAGTGCCCAGCACCCTCTGGGGGAAGAGCCTTTCCCTGGTGCAAGAGAAGAGTACCTCCTGGTGGGAATGTTGGTGGATGGAAAGGCTTTGCCAGCAAAATAAGTTTTAGAGGTTACTGTGATGCCCTGGGAAGGCTGAGCTGGAACAGAGACTGGACAGAGCTAGAGAATAAAGTAGATTTTTATTTAAAAGGTTTATAGGGTACACCTTGGGCAGCACAAGAGCCTGGCCAGGGCTACACCCATGCTGGACTTGAAATGGTCACAAAATGGACACAAAATGGTCACAAAATGGACACAAAATGGATGACTGGTCATGAGGTCTCACACTTTTATAAGTTTTGGTCCATTTGCATTTTGGTGTTTAATTGTCCAATTACAGCTTCGGATTATGAAGTCCCACTCTTCTTGTTTTCTCTCTTAGCCCACCCTTGTTTGTGCTTTTGGGCTGAAATCTTGTAACCTTTGTCCTTGGTGTGCAGCAGGAGAAGGATTTGTTTTGTGTCCCTGCTCTGTGCAGAGCTGAGTGACCCTGAGTGTGAGCCCAGAGCTGAGTGACCCTGAGTGTGAGCTCAGAGCTGAGTGACCCTGAGTGTGAGCTCAGAGCTGCACCCTGGGCAGCACAGAACCTGGAAAACAGGAAAGTTAAATCTTAAGGCATCAACTCCTCTGAGAGAGGTAAAGCTGCTGGTGATCCTCACACAGCAGGTGCTGAATTCCTGGTAACCTGTCCATGGGCTTCAGGACTCCAGCTTCAGGCCCCCAAAAATGGCCAAATCCAATCCTAAAAACAGCTCCAAACTACCCCTAAGACACGTAGTTCTTGGGGAAGGTCTTGGGGTGAATGCAACCAGCAAAGCAGCACTTTATAATATCTACTGCAGAAAATAATGAATTGGTTGTCAGGCCTCCTCTGCACTAATCCTCCCTGTCCCAATCCAATATAATCCGGTCTAACAGCTCCTTTCCTGGACATAGGAAGCCCTTTTCAGCTTCACATTACCAGATAACATTGGTTGAGCCCCTCTTTTCTTCCCATATCCAAGATTGTGTCACTAAATGTAGAGAGTTTGAGTCCAGTGTGTGATTCCCAGTGTCCCCTGTGTGCCCTGTCTGGGACAGCTTCCAAGCTGCATCAATCCCAGGATTTACCGTGTCCAGTGGCAAAAGGAATCCACATCCAGAAACCAGGAATTTCCAGGGTCTCTCTGCTGAGGTGGTGACTGTGTGTGCCAAAGTTTGTCTGTGGAGCCACATATCCCATCATGGTAAAACAAAACAAAGAATAACAAATGATAACTAAAACTAAGAATGGAGTAAATCAAGTATTTAAAGTTTTTTTTCTTGTGGGAGAGGTCACTGCACAGAGACTGGTGGTGACAAGAAATTCCAGTCCAGGGAGGGAAACATGTGGAAAGCACCAGAAAAACCAGCAAAATCAGGGTTAAAGAAATGCCATTTTTAATTGCCGTGGAAGATGGAGGCCAAATGACATAAATATAAGATGACAGGACAATAAACAACAGAATGAGAACCATGAAGTAATGAGGCAAAATGTCCTGGCCAACATCATTGCAAAACCAGTTTTAGATTGATAACCAGGATATTTTTAGTATCACAGCTTTGGGTGATCATTTTCAACCTATGATTTTTTTGATTGGATTGATGGGGACACTCTAAAAGAATTGTTGGTATTTTATGTGCTTTTAGAGAATTGAAAAAGCAGTTTATGGATTAGTTTGAAATAAAAAACTTATGGCAGATGATTTCAGCTGCTCATCAGCTCCATGCACTCAATTATAATGCCCACAGTGAGTTGTGTTTTATAATTTCACTAATACATCAGAATTGGTTGATTTCCCTTCGTTTTCAGTGCTAATTTTGAGCTTTTATTGGATTATTGCAAAAATCAAAGCACCCAAACCCCGCTATGTGTATGAAGTGATTTTATCCTCGATGAAGATTTTAACATTGATTGGAAAAACTACATTTATTTTTCAGCACTAAATGCTTTTAAAAGTCTGAGAAAAAAGTATGTCACTGACAACTGCATTATCTAATCCATATATTGGGTAAAGAACATCTGTGCATGTTTTCGACCAGAAAATGTGTGTTTTTTCCTTATTTTCTAATATTCCTTTTAAAACTGTGCAGGGGGTTGAGAGGAGCCTCATCTGTCTGGGATTTTGGTGTTGTAATTTGGAATATGAGCTTTTTCTATGATGAGGGATAAGAATAAAAAGCAGGTTTGTAGGGGGGGAAAGGAGAACTCTCTGCAAACTGTTGTGTCAGCTGAGTAGAAATCTTGCAAGGACTTTTGCTGTGCTGCTAATGATCTTTTTGGGGAGCTGAAAAAGAAAGGAACAGGAGGTTATTTGCCCCAAATGAGAATATTTTAGAATAGGTGCTGGTATAAGAATGGGCAGAAAGATAGATTGATCAGGGAACAAGAGGGTAATTGGCAAAAATCCCCCTGTGGTGATCCAGCTGGGGCAACTGATCCCTTCAGAGAGCTGGAATTCAAGACTTCTGCAGTTGTGCAGCAGTTTGTATGTCAAAAGCTGTAATTTCCCTTGAAAAGGAGTGACAGTTTCTCTGACTAAGCCCACTTGATTTTGATTTTCTCCACTGAGAGTCTTCAGCCATTGGCCTTTTGCATAAAGTTTTCATCAGTGGGGGCTTTTTCCTTAATTAGACCCAATATTTTGAAAAAAAAGCAAACCTGTTCCTCCATTTCTCCATGTCAGGATCGGAGTTTTGGCTTTAAAAATCAAGTTTTGTTGCATGATGACAGTTCAGCAAATATTTCTGAGAAGGTGAATCCACTAAGTCTTTGACCCATTGTGGAGTAAGATCTCCAGCAGGAGAGATCTTCCAAAGAAGAGGCTTGGATAAACTCATCTTTTGAGCTGGGTTTCTGTTAAACAGCCCTTAATCTTCTTTACCCAGCCCTTTGTAGAACACAGGAATTACAGGGCTGGCATGGAGACTTTAAATTCAAACACAGTTGGAATCTTCGTGGATGCAGCAGGAGCTAAGGAAAGGGCACGTGTCCAACCAAGAACTTGCTCAGAGGGAGCAAGGGGTCACCAAAGATCTCAGTAATAAACAGGCAGATGTGATGGAATGATGCCAGGCAGGAATTCCAGCAATATAGAATAGAAATAGAAATATATATTATATATAGAAATATATCGAATATAGAATAGAAAGGTGATGCCTGTAGGACACACGAAGTATGAGCAGATGGAGGATGCCTCAGGTCATGGAAGACCTTGAAATCAAATAATCACAGGATGGTTTGGCTTGGAAAGGACCTTTCAAGGTCATCCAGTGCCACCCCCTGCTGTGGGACATCTTCAATTGGACCGGGTTGTTCCAAGCCCCATCCAGCCTGACCTTGAATATTTCCAGGGGTGAGCTATCTATCACCTCTCTGGGCAGCCAGTGCCTGAGTTTTACCACCCTCATCTTTCTTAAATCCAATCTGAATCTACTCTCTTCTAGCTTAAAATCATCACCTCTTGTCTATCACAACAGGCCCTACGAGCTTCTTGGGCAGAAGCTTAGAGGGTGGTTCACTGTTTAAAAAAATTATAATGAAATCTAAATTCTATTAGTCCAGACTATTAGCTTGTTATTTTTTTTGGCTAATTCTGCTTTTTACCACTGTAAGATTAACCTCTCTACAAAGTGGAGAGAGAAGCCATGTAACTTTTTGGATGCTGATAATCTGTTTATTCATCGCCTTGACGTAGGAACTAGAAAACCAGAGCCTCTGATAAATTTCTCACTCACAGTGGTGGTGGCTAATGGTGGTTTTCTCCTTCAGCTGCACATGTGCTGGTCTTGAGAGGTAACTAAATGATTTTTCAGGAAACACTGAGTGATTTTTTCAGGAAACTGCAATAGCCTTTACAGCTGTCATGCTCATACATAAGGATAAAGGGGCTGATCCAGCCTTTGCCAATTCAGCTGCGTGGAAGGGGGAAGAGGAGGAGAGGATCAGCAGCAACCCAAAAAGAGAAATTAAATAAGAATTGGTCATTTTGGATAGAGCACCCTTTTGGAGAGCTTGGCTGCCCAAGGGTTTGCCTGCACTGAGCTGGTTGGAAGTGAAAGCCTGACTTTGGCTGAACACAATAATCAGCTGAGAGATGGGAGGATTCAGTGCCCTGAGTGTGTTTGATAACACCCACCGGGGGACACGGGCACGGCACCAGCAGAGGGTGATCTTCACCTTGTAGAACACACTAATCAGCTCTCCCTCTCCCTGTTGTCCTGGGCAAACAAATTGCTGCCATCGTTTCCCGAGATCATGGAAAGATCCCTGCAAATAGAACATCTGCTTTTGATTAAACACATGCAGAGATATTTCAGCAGATACCCATTAATCAAATTTAAACTTAGCTTTGCCTCTTTTTTAGTTAGTCAATTGTTACTAAGATCTACTTTTTTTTCTGTTTAGCAGTGGTTTAAGAGGTACAGGGCTACAACATGGTTGGGGAAGGACCTGAAAACATTGAAAACATCATTTTCCCATATATTTCCCTCACTTGTAAAATGCATTTTGGTTTAATTTCCGAAATGGGTGAGCAGCTATTTGAGATAACGCAGCCAGGGCTGAGTGCCTCTAAACCCAGCACTTCCAGAGGTCCATCCCTGCCAGCTTTATTAAGCTCAAAGCTGAGGAAAGAATGATTTGCTGGCCGCAGAGTCTATGGCAAAGCTGATTTGGGAGCCTTGGGAAGAGTCGTATGAGGGAAGAGCTGAAGGAAAATTTTCTGTCTCCAGCTTTTCTGAGTTTTGGCAGAATTAGCTGAGGAGTCAAACGCTTTAAGCATGAAAGTGGTAGAATGACCTAAATTGTAGGGTCAAAGTGTGCTAATTAGGTAACAATTAATGTTGAGTGACCTCTAGTGGTGCTTTCCCACAGTTTATCCTCAAAATGGGAACTGCTGACAGGACCTGGAGTTTGAAATCTGTATTTAAGAGCCCTCCCCCACCAATAGGACAAACAGTCTGTAAAAAAATGGGGTTTGTTTTTCTGAGAAAGCTTCTGATAAATTGAAAAAGAAAATCAAAACTCTTTTTTTTTTTATAAATTGCTTTGTGCTAAAATCCTTTATTGTCACACCAGGCAGAGCAGCAAACTGGAACCCACCCCTCAACACAAGTTTTAGTATAAAATTATTTTTATTACCCTGACATTTGAGAAGACTCCAGCTGTCAGAGGGTCAGCTGTGAGTGCTTTGGGGCGATTCCATTTTCCATTTTCCATTTTCCATTTTCCATTTTCCATTTTCCATTTTCCATATCCCACGGGAAGGCAGGACAAGCATTTATTTGCTAAGTGGCCATCACGCACACAGAGATCTGTGCAAACACCAGTGGCTCTGTTTCTTTCCTGAGCCCCTCTCTCAGCATTCCCACAGACCTGGGATTCTCCCACTGGCACTTGTGCCATCAAACCCCTCATTCCAAAAACACGCCTGGTCCCCAGGGATGTGCCAAAGGATCTCCCGGAGGTGACCTCCTCTGATGAGAAGTGAGACCAGGTCCCTCACTACTTGTGATTACAAAAAAAGTAACCCAGCTAGGTGGTTCCTAAACAGGGCAGAATGAGCCCAAATGTCTGGACAAACAGGGTCAAGTCTCCCCCTCCATGTGAGATGCTCATATGCATATTAATTCCTGAACATCTCAAAGTGATGTTGGGAGAGGCTGCAGCCAGCCAGGCTGATCCCAAGGCCATCCTTGGGATTCCGTGGACATCTGGAGCTTATTCTGGTGAAAAGAAGGCTCAGGAAAGACCTGACATGAGGTTGCAGCCAGGTGGGGGTCAGGATTTTTCTCCCAGGGAACAAGTGACAGGACAAGGGGAAATGGCCTCACGCTGCAGCAGGGAAGGTGCAGGTGGATATTAGGAAAACATTATTCACTGAAGGAGTGGTTAAGCATTGGAACAGGCTCGCCAGGGAAGTGGAGTCACCATCCCTGGAAGGGTTCAAAAAACAAGCAGATGTGGCACTTAAACTCAATATTTTGTACTGGGTGTGATGGTATTTAGTCAGTGGTTGGACTTGACGATCTTGGAGATCTTTTCCAGCCTTAAGGGATCACCTGGAATGGCCTTGCCACAGCTTCCCCACAGACAAACCTGCTCCCCAAAGAGAGATAAACAGATGTGAAATCACAGGGAGGCCAAAGGATTTGCTCAGGATGACTTTGTGCAGTGACGGGGATGGCAGGAGTGATCCCACGTGGCAGCACCTCAGTACAATCTGCAGTTAAAAGCAGCAAATAGGATCTTTTTTCAAGTGTTCCAGAACACGAGTCAGGTAGGCAATCAATCCCCTTAATTTTCCCTAAATTCTTGCCTCGGGGTGAATTCTGAAGCACACCCCAAGCAGGAATTCCCGGGGTTTGCTCTGGGTGAGTGAGGGGCAGTAAAACCCCTCTCGAGGGGCGCGGCGCGCGCGGAACCCGAGGCTGTAAAGATTTCCCGTGCTCACAGTTACAGTCCCACAGCCCCTTGAAAAGCCCCAGTAAAACACACGACTTATTTTATTTATTATGCTGAGCAGAGCTGCAGGCTTGAAATTTGCACAGGTGCTGCCTTCCAAGCACGTCAATTATTAGATGCACGCTGCGACGGTGGGTTGAGATATCTCTGGAGACAGGGCTGCTCATGGAACACGTGCTTTATTCTCAAGGGTCGTGGGTGGTAGGGTCTGCCATCAGCTGCCAGCCCAGCTGATGGTGTGGTTCCAAGACAGAAAATTTCCTGTTACAGTCAGTTTTATCCCATTCCATGTTGAATATTTTCTATTTACAGTGACCAACCGGTGCGAGACACAAATCCTGCAGAATTTACATACAGCCTATGAGAATGACTAGATTTAAATAAGGCACTACCTTCTTATGCTAATCTCTATAATCCTTTCTTCCTGCCTGGCCTGCAGACCCCTTTTCTGCTTGGTCACTGGTATTGCCCAACATCCTGTCCCCTGGACTGGCATCCCTTCCCATATCAAAAGTGACCGTCATTTCTACCTCACCCACCGGCCCGATGTTCTCCCAACCTACTGCCAAGCAATCATATTTATAAGGTTTCCCTGTATCACCTTCCCCAACAGTCAATAAAACCTCAAACGCCTCCCTGAGAGCGCACCTGTGACGCGGGGCCTGTCCTGTTGGTGTTCACTTTCACAACATGGAAAAAGTCACTTTTCATTTGCTTTCCTTCGATGCAGCAGCTGTTGATGAAGATTTTCAGCGCAGTCTCAGCTGGCTGATGGTTTCCTCCACACAAAGATGGGAGTCCAAAGACGCTGTTGGGATATATGGCATCATTATTTTGCCTAATGCAAAAAAACCATTCATTTCGATGGCAGCCCTAAATTATTGCTGCCTTAAAGGCAAATGCTTTTGTATATTAAGGATTTGAAAATTGGGTGATTAGTCGGGTAAATCTTGAGTGAGGAGGGCAAGAAAAGCCTGTGTTTAGTCCATTACTTAATTCAGCACTGAACAACTTGCAAGAATTTAATCCTCTCTATATTTATTTCTTTTTCATGCATGCCCTGCTCATTTTATGGGCTGAATAGACTTGTTTCTTCCTTAATTAATATTCTTTTAGCTCTTTAATTTCATGAATAACAGAAATACCCAATAGAACTCTATGAGCAATGCAGGAAGTTTTACTAAAAATCAAAAAAATTGACAATTTTAATAATCTTGAGGTGAAAGTAATATTATAATTGAACCTAATAAGATCTATATTTAAAGTGAAAGTAATATCTATAATTAAACCTAACTCTGTGAGGTAAAAGGTCACAGTAATTTCTTTTTAAAATATGCTTGTTAATTCTCAATTATTTCCTAATAGTCTTGCTTGGGTTTAATATCACTATTATTATTAAAATTATTATTATTATTATTATTAACTCATTTGGCCCTCAGACAAAACTGTGATCCTTTCAAAACACACAAGAGACAGAAAACGTCCCTGTAGCTTTCTGGCAGTATAAAAGGAAGTAATTTGATCTATTCCTCTAGAATCTTGCTACTCTGAAAAGACTTTTAAATCTATTTTACTTTCAGTCAGCGGTGAACTTTGGTGTGACACATGTGAGTTTGCACTTAATCCATTTTGTGGTGACCTGCTCCTTTATTGCTCTCTGCTCCAGCGTGGGAGAAAGATGGTTAAACACCACCAGGAGCTGATGGAAACGCCTCAAATGAAATTTCATTTTGCAGAGCAAGGCAGGGCAGCTCTGAGAGCCAAAATTTATCTCTTGTCAAAGGAGAGACAGCTGCTCTTTGGAGGCACTGACTGCAGGCAGAAAGAGGCACGAGGAACTTAGGCAAGGATTTAGCTTAAAAAGATACATAATCTGAATCTCTTGGTTCCACCTGGCTGATGATTTCAGTTTGCAATTGTGTGGCAGCCGATTCTCAGGTTTGTATTAGGATCCAAAGTGAGAGCTTTCCACTAAGAGAACTTCAGCTTTGGAGCAGCTCCTTCTTAGGTTGCCACTGTCTTCTCAGCCCATTTTGAGGGCTTTGATGGTTATTTTTTAACTCCTCAGAAAAACAGCACTGAAAAATGGACTTTAAAAAATAAGCCCATAGACAAAAAGCCATTTATGAGACTTTCCAGATATGTGAAAAGAGTGGAAGATTTCAAAACCTTCTTATTATGAACAGTGTTTGATGCAACGGCTGTCGAAAACACATCTCTGCAAAGGAATTTTTACTGGTAAGAAAAAATACGGTTTAAAGATTTATGCTGCAGTTGCAGTGCTCAATCTTGGGTTTTCCAAAGGCATCAAGATGGATTCTGAAGTCCTTATAAAGCCTCTGCAAAACGTCATGTGCTTACCACAAATTCCTGCTTAGAACAATTTAAGTTGCAAATAAGGAACCAGCCCAGAAATTCTGCATTTTTTTGGCTTGCTTTAAATGACTGTCCTTGTTGTTACAGTAATTCTATCAAAAAGACTCTCAGAAATCAATTTGTTGTTTGTGTATAATTCCCCAAACTGAGAAAGAAGCTGCTGGGTGTTGGGTGGATGAAGGAACTGCCATTGGTGCAGGTGTTGAGCTCAATTTAAGCCTATCAAATGTGGCAGCATTTAAAAATCAATAATCTTGGCCATGTTCACGGGCTGGGAGGGCCTGAGGATGCTAAAGGCACGGCTTGGATCATCCCAAAGGTTAGCACACAGCCTTTGTCTCAGAAAATGGGATGCACAAACCCCAGGAAGGGCAGGGCCACTGGAGGTTCTTTACTGTTAAAGTTGACAAATCACAAAAATCAGGCAAAACTTGGAGCCACGCTGAGAAGCAGCATGATAAAGCCCATGGGAGGAGCGAAAGTTGGATTTACCAAGCCAAAAACTGTGCTGAAGGAAAAGTGGCAAGAATATTTCCACTTGTTAGAGGTATAATTGTGCAGAACACGGGCAAAGACACCGTGGAAAAGCAACAACAGGCGTTGGAAGCGTGGGACTGATGGTACACGTGGAAGTCAGGGCAGGTGCTGCACTCTACAATCCCCAAACCACAGGATTTACCTGGGAAACTGGCAGAGGGAAGAGACTTTTCCAAACTGTGCTTTTCCAAAGCCTAGCAGCACCGTAGGAATGGGAATTTTAAAACCACACTAATTCTGCCTGAACTCACACATTCGTGCCTATTGAAGTCGGAGAGATTACCCTGGGGGGAGCCAGTTACCTGCAGGATTTCAAAGATGAATGGATTGAATCCTGCAGAGAATAAATAGTATTTTCTGGTTTTTGGATGACATACTAATACCTGGGAGGAATTCAGACGAGTATTTACAAAACCTTGAGGAAATTCCAACATCTTATAAAGCTATGCTTTAAAGCGAACAAAAATAAGATTGTAGGCATGAGATTTTTTTTTTTTTTGCAGCCCCCTAAAACCAAGTTCCTTGCCTAAGTTTCAGGAATAAAGGCTTTAAAAAGGAAAATAAAAACTATGGAGCATGCATAAGTGCCTCAATGTTACCCAACTTCTGCTGTTTTTATCCATGGGAAAGATTTCTTAAGGAAGTTCCAAATTATCATTGCTAATTAGGGTGACGCTTTCCTGATAAAGGAAACATAAAACAGATGTGGATGGAGCGTTAAAATAAGAATTTTTTGAGGAAAAAAAACAAAAAACCTAAGAGCTCTATAGCATCCTATGATTTGAAGTCATTCAGGAGAACCTTAAACCACAATTTCTTAAAGAAAAACAGGCTGTTGCTTCATAAGACTCTAGCACCTCCAAAAATTCCCAGTTATTTGCCTTTTAGTTCATTATCAAAATCTGAAAACATATCGACATTTTTAGAAGAAAACTTGCACTCCCATTTAGGAATTAATAAATTCTAGGATCATCTCTTAAAAAAGTATCTTGCTGCAGATAGTGGTAAAAATGAAGGGTGACTAATTTATATCTTTTGGGGGGCAGGCAGTTTTGGGGATCAATCTTTTTATTGCTTTTAATATTGTAAAATTCTCTGTGGACCGTGAAACACGTGTCCATCACATCCCTCCTTCCAGTCACCAACAAATCCAGCTGGAGACAGAGAAGAAAAGGTGATTTTCCAAGGGGAGGCCTGGATTTCTGTGTGTTTTTTGAACAGCCACATCACAGGAGATATTCAAGCTCCAGTGCTTCACTGAGCAGCGTTACCTGGGCAGGAGATGCTCTTTTCCAAGATGAGCAGCTCCAAGGAGCTTGTGAACCCTTTTAGCAGCAGAATTATCCCAATAGCTTCGTGGAGAAATAAAAAAGGACTGGAGGAAGCTGTTCTTGGTACAAATTTTGATCAGGGCACCTGAGCCCTCTGGAAGAACTAGGGCAGGACGTGTTCCTCCCACTCTCTTTGGACTGTACCTGTTGTGTGCGGTCACCTGGACTTGCAGCAGTGTTTTTATGGAGGATTTCTCTGAAAATCCCTAGCAAGGCCTTCCTGGGGGACACAGTGACCCCAGCAGCACCCGGTGTGATTCTGCCTTGCCCCCATCCAAGTGAGAGTCCCTTTGGTTATGTCCATTCTCTCCCCGGACTCCAGAGAAATGGGGTCCTGCACATTTGAGTACAAACTTGTGTCCTGTGCTCAGTAACAGCGAGGCAGAGAAAACATTATTGTCCTCAGTTAATTGCTTCTTTGTGACAGGCACACTTCAAAGGCACTTTAGTCTCGAGTGCATCTTAGCAGAGAAAACCCCACGTCCCCGGTTTTAACCCCCACTCTTCCCGGCCGCGCAGCTGAATGAATTCCACAGAGCAGAATCTCCACGTGTGGAAGCGGAATGTGAAATCAGTTTGGGGTTGGGTCGGGGTTTGTTGGTTTGTTTTGTTGTGGTTTTTTTTTTTAAAGTACTGTTTTAATGAGGTGTTTAGTTTAGCACATTTGGCTCCTCCGAATTACCTCAAGGGGATTCATATGTTAACGAACTCCACAGCTGTTGTTTGTGAAACCAGCCTAGCACAAGCAGAGCATGTTGTGCAAAGATTTAAATGCTCTGTTGGAGAGGTCACTGCACTCCTTTGTCTGCTGTCAGTTATTAATAATGAGCCTACTACTTAATTTTAAACACTGAGTTAATATTTTTTCGGCATCGAACACCTTCCAGGTGGGTTCAGTTTGGGGTCGACAGAGGGAAGCTGCAATCAAAGGATGACCTGGTTTTATGCAAATGATGAGACATTTCGCTGTGGGGACGACTGGTGATGAAGTCTCAGGCTTTGGAGGTGGCCTGAAGAGGCTGCATTGAACAGAGAGAACGTTTGCAATGATAATTGTTTTATAAACATGCCCCGATATGCTTCAAAAGCTTTAATTCTGGATTTCTTAAATTAGGCTGGCTTTGCTCCTGGCAAGCAATAAACTGTTTTCATTTTAGATGTCACTTTACATTTAAGGAAATTAATAACTGAGAAAGAAAAAAAATCCCGTTTGCTAAGTAAGGGCAGACAATGTGTTTATTTCAAGTATCCAATTAAAATCCACAGCCCTCCTNGTTTGCAATGATAATTGTTTTATAAACATGCCCCGATATGCTTCAAAAGCTTTAATTCTGGATTTCTTAAATTAGGCTGGCTTTGCTCCTGGCAAGCAATAAACTGTTTTCATTTTAGATGTCACTTTACATTTAAGGAAATTAATAACTGAGAAAGAAAAAAAATCCCGTTTGCTAAGTAAGGGCAGACAATGTGTTTATTTCAAGTATCCAATTAAAATCCACAGCCCTCCTCGTTGAACAATGAGGTTTTCAAGGTTTTGGGGTTTTTAAGGGCCAGAGTGACAGAATTTATATGCTAAAGAGTAATCCCAGTTCTTACCATCTCATCAGATGTTCTCTGCTGCTCCTGGAGCCCACCTGGCCACATCCCAGCGTTGGAAAACCCAGCGGGCAGCAGGTTGTCCAGAAGACTTGGGTTAGGGACTGCTGCTTCCCAGCCTACTCCCACATAGCACATTCCACAGCATTCTGGCTCATAGATCATCTCATCATTTCAATATTTGGGTTTGATTTCCTCCATGTGCTTTATTACTGAAAATAATGAATGATTTAATAATGAATCATTAACGTCAGAGCAGCCTCTGCTGGCTGGTGGAGACAGAGCTCTGATGCACAGCCCCACGGGGGATTTCATTTGGATGGACCAGGCTTTATTCCCTCCCTCAAAGGTACCAGCATTTAAGTGCAGGGAATGATATTTTGCCTGGAATTTAGGCAGGATATAAAATAGATGTCCAACGGGAGCATTGCCAAATTCGAGCACTACATATTGGATGAGATCAGGGCTTCTGTCAAACAAATGCAAATGTGGTGTGACTTTCTTGCACACAAAGCAAGAATTTCATCTGAGCCTCCACGACACGGCTCTGAAAACATAATTAAGCTCAGACAGCAGAATAAAACCTTTGCCTTCCTCAAGACAGAAAGGTTACTAATTATTGTAAAGTGGTTTTGTTGGTAAATCAAGTTTTTGGAAAGATTTGGCGTTGCTTGAAGAGCCCTTCTAAAGAGAGAATAATCCGTGTCGAGTGAAAATGCAATAATGCTTTCCCGAAATCCTTGTGTTGCTGTTTTGCAGAGGGAAAACTGAGGCAGAGTGTGCCTGAGAGCCCGTTCTCCCAAGTTATTTAGCTTGGGAACAACGTGGGATCAGCACAAGCTCCCACTCAGAGTTAATTTTTAAGATTATGGGATACTTTCCTTCCGATGCCACCTGAGAGGGATGGTTGGGATGACATTTAATGNTGCATTGAACGGAGAGAACGTTTGCAATGATAATTGTTTTATAAACATGCCCCGATATGCTTCAAAAGCTTTAATTCTGGATTTCTTAAATTAGGCTGGCTTTGCTCCTGGCAAGCAATAAACTGTTTTCATTTTAGATGTCACTTTACATTTAAGGAAATTAATAACTGAGAAAGAAAAAAAATCCCGTTTGCTAAGTAAGGGCAGACAATGTGTTTATTTCAAGTATCCAATTAAAATCCACAGCCCTCCTTGTTGAACAACAAGGTTTTCGAGGTTTTTGAGTTTTTAAGGGCCAGAGTGACAGAATTTATATGCTACAAGAGTAATCCCAGTTCTTACCATCTCATCAGATGTGCTCTGCTGCTCCTGGAGCCCACCTGGCCACATCCCAGCGTTGGAAAACCCAGCGGGCAGCAGGTNTGTTGAACAACAAGGTTTTCGAGGTTTTTGAGTTTTTAAGGGCCAGAGTGACAGAATTTATATGCTAAAGAGTAATCCCAGTTCTTACCATCTCATCAGATGTTCTCTGCTGCTCCTGGAGCCCACCTGGCCACATCCCAGCGTTGGAAAACCCAGCGGGCAGCAGGTTGTCCAGAAGACTTGGGTTAGGGACTGCTGCTTCCCAGCCTACTCCCACATAGCACATTCCACAGCATTCTGGCTCATAGATCATCTCATCATTTCAATATTTGGGTTTGATTTCCTCCATGTGCTTTATTACTGAAAATAATGAATGATTTAATAATGAATCATTAACGTCAGAGCAGCCTCTGCTGGCTGGTGGAGACAGAGCTCTGATGCACAGCCCCACGGGGGATTTCATTTGGATGGACCAGGCTTTATTCCCTCCCTCAAAGGTACCAGCATTTAAGTGCAGGGAATGATATTTTGCCTGGAATTTAGGCAGGATATAAAATAGATGTCCAACGGGAGCATTGCCAAATTCGAGCACTACATATTGGATGAGATCAGGGCTTCTGTCAAACAAATGCAAATGTGGTGTGACTTTCTTGCACACAAAGCAAGAATTTCATCTGAGCCTCCACGACACGGCTCTGAAAACATAATTAAGCTCAGACAGCAGAATAAAACCTTTGCCTTCCTCAAGACAGAAAGGTTACTAATTATTGTAAAGTGGTTTTGTTGGTAAATCAAGTTTTTGGAAAGATTTGGCGTTGCTTGAAGAGCCCTTCTAAAGAGAGAATAATCCGTGTCGAGTGAAAATGCAATAATGCTTTCCCGAAATCCTTGTGTTGCTGTTTTGCAGAGGGAAAACTGAGGCAGAGTGTGCCTGAGAGCCCGTTCTCCCAAGTTATTTAGCTTGGGAACAACGTGGGATCAGCACAAGCTCCCACTCAGAGTTAATTTTTAAGATTATGGGATACTTTCCTTCCGATGCCACCTGAGAGGGATGGTTGGGATGACATTTAATGTCACCTACAGTGGCTGCTCAGCAAATGGTCCTCTGTCCTCGAGGCAGGGGGGTGAAATCAGCCCTTCATTTAGCACAGGCCATTGAAACCCAGCCATGCACAGGCTTCTCACTTAAGCAGATGAGCTGGATGCAAACTGGGTTGCTGATATTGTATTCACCCTCTCCCGTTTGCAAGCCCCATTTCCAAACGTCCATTGAATGGGGAGGGATGGAAAAGGAGGAGAATTTTGCATGATTTTTATTGCTAGCTCTGAATAATGGAAGTGCAGCAAATGCAGCGTGTGGGCCATTCTTCGGACGCTGAGAACATTCAGCTCAAAAATATTTGTAACACAGTGAACAAGAGGCTGTTCCCTTGCTCAGCATGGAATTAGAATGACTGCCAGTCGGGAATGAAGTCACCTTCCATTTCAGGATCTTTCAGTGAAAAAGGACAAATTTTCCTGTGGATCTGGATTTGTCATGTGTGTTCCTGAGGAAATGTTAAGAAACGGAATATTTCAGGAAGGTGGAAGGCTTGGAAATACATTTACACCAAACATTTCAGGAAGATGGAGGGTTTAGAAGTACTTTTACACCCTCTTCTCCTTCATTCAGTGCACCCCAGCCCAAATCTTCTCCAGAGCACAGCCCTTGTCCCCACTGTGACTTCACTGTCTCCCAGGACGTGTCAAGATTTCCAACAGGAGCTGGGACTGGGAATGGGTCGGCAGAAATCACAGCACCCCAATACTTGACCTTGTTCCTTTATGGATTCCCCACAATATATATTAAAAGAGATTAGAAGTTCAGGAGGGCATGGATGGATGGNTGGATGGATGGATGGATGGATGGACGGAAGGTACTTGGGTACTTGAGGTTCACTGATATTCCTAAAGGTAGAACCCCCTGACCAATATTTAAGTAACAAAATTAGATGTTACTTTAATTAATACTTCCAATTTTCTACATATTTCTCAGATATTTCTAATAACAAAAAATAACAAAGATCTAATGACATCTAAAGATGTAGCAGGTCCTGTGGAAAGTAACTTTGTCAAGTCTTCTGGAAAGGAAGACAAATAGTGCTAAAGCTGCAGACTGACCTCACTTGTGGCCATTTTGCAGAGCAGCAAGACACAGACATCTCCCCCTTTATATAAACCCCATTTATATAACCCTTGTTAGACCCCTCTAAATAGTCCCAGACACATCCCCACTGATGCAGTGCCATTTCTGATAAAAGCCCAACTCTCTTCCTGTATCAAAACGCACTCATTGTGCAGTAATTCAGTGACATGGCTCTTCCTCTTTACGAGCTCTGAAAATATCTCATTAAGAGTTTCACAAATTACCACCGTAACTTCTGCTGACGCGCTCGTTCGTCCTCGGCTCCAAACAAATCCGGTCGGCAACTTTAATGGAACAAAGCAGGGCTTTCCCAGGCTGTGATTCAGCACTCAGACACCTCGGTGTCACCTCGGAGCTCGGAGGTTTGACGGAGCCAAGGTGTGAGGTGCCACTTGAGACAAGCTGGGACGGGAGCGTGAGGGAAGTGTGGGGAGGTTTCTCCTCCCCTCTCTCGGATCTACGGTTTCAGCACTCTTCACCATCTGGTGGAACACTTCAGAGAAGAAAACAGTTCTGCAATATCTAATTTTGCCATGTTTTTGGAACATCGTTATAATGATCTTTGTGTCATTTAAGTGTGATTACTCGTCCTCCAAGGCTTTTCCTGTTTACGCTTAAATAGTACTGGAGCGTGGCCAGATACGCTTGGAATGAAAGGGTACAAAACACTACACTTTTATCATAAAGGCTTAAAAGCAACATTTACAATTAGGGGACACAGCCTGTACTTTGCATTCTGGTAGGTTTTTTGTTTTGATCTCATTGTAGTAGTAGATAAATAAAATTAATTAAGCAAGCGTAATTACCGGTTAAATTTTACAAAATCCCGAAGAAATGGAAGGCCTAATTCAAAGTGGCGGTAATGGTGTAAATAATTAAGTCAAATTGTTTTCATTTTCATGCTGCATATTGTTTCCTTCAGCGTGTAATGGTACAAGGCAAAGTGTACGCAGTGCTCGAACTAGACAAATAAGAGATAAATTTATTCATAAATACTTGGTGGATTGTAATTAGAAGTTCACTGCTGCAGTGTCTATAGCACCAGTCTATTTTTTCCTTCAGTTTCTGTAAATATTTGCCTGGGTAAATTTGTGCTTTGAAGAATGTAGAGAGGAGGAGAACACACCACAAAAAGTGTTGCAAAATCATCTTTGCTTCTTGGTTGGAGTGGCATCCAAGGTCCCAGCAGCATGCAAGGTCTGTGTCGTCAGCGTGGCCCCAGTGGTCCTCTGCCTGCAGCAGGCTGAGGGAGGCTGGGAGCTGGGTGTGAGATGAGTTTCCCTTCTCTCACTGCTTGGTGCATCTAATAGAGCTTTTCCAACCAGGAGATACAAATGACCTGGCAGATCCTGCGATAAAACCCGCTGGGCGTCAGGGCTCCAGCAGAGATTGCCTGGACACGGGGCCAGGCACACGCAGGGATTGTGCAGGGTAAACACACCGTGGGAGGAGAATGGGATTGTTTCTCTTCAGGGCTGCTGAACTTTTCCTCAATGAACGCCTTCCAGGGAGAGCTGTGATAATCCAGGGCAGGTGGAAACTCAGGAGATCCTTTGGGGGTCAGCGCTCCCCGTGGCTCAGCTGTGAACACTGGGCAGTGACCCTGGAAGGAGCATTTGGGGACAGCCCCCCAGCTGCAGCTCCTGGGTGAAACCCATTTGCGTAACCAACCCTCAGCTCATTCCCAGCACAGCACAAATTTATTAAAACAGCAGTCAAATTAGCACAAATTTATTAAAACAGAAAATTCAGGGATGCAGAAGGTGAAACCTGCTGGATAAACCTGCCGTGCAGCACGCTCTCACTGCATTCCCATTGAGTGAAATCAGGGATTGTGTCAGGATTGCCTGCACCCCCTAAGGTTTGAGGGGCCTCATTCTGCCCCAGTGCACCCACCTGAGTGCTGGGAGTGCTGTTAAGCCACGCAATGAGGGGCAGAAGAGACTGTGGCACTGCTTGGGGCTGGCACGTGCCAATACCTCGACCACCCGAGCACAGAGCGCAGCACCAGGCACTGCAAACAAATCCCTGCAAAACTCTGCACGGGGGCCAAAAAGACTCCTCGGCTTTGCTGGTTCTGTCCATGTTCTTCCAGCTGGAGGGAGAGCTGAAAAATACCGTGGAGCTTTCGGTCACCTCTCGCTGCAGTGGAGCAGAGCTTCTGCATAGCACTACTGGCCTCTGCTGCCAGCCTGGGAGAGGAGGAGAGGAGAGGAGAGGAGAGGAGAGGAGAGAGGCTTCCCACACCTCTGCCTCTCTGGAGGGCCTCCTGATCCCTGAGCATGAGCTGCAGGAAAAGCAATCTTTCATCTTTACCTTATTTTCATGCTTACAAATAAAGGTCAAGGCTCCCGTGCTGTAGCCGGCGCCGAAGGAGCTTTGAACAACCACCCTGAAATGTGATTGTAATTAGTTTCCTTTCAATCTCGATGTGAACAGTGATGTTAAAATGCCAGGACTGTAGCAGTGCATATGATTAACAAGCACACAGAAAGGCAGTCTGCAGGAAAATATGGATAGAAATGAACAAAATGCAAATGTTGCACTGCTTTAAATTTTATTATCCTCCCAGCTCTTCATAAAACACTGTAGACATCGTTTGATTATATTTTTAGTCTAGGGAATTAATTTTTAACTAGGGAACTCGTTTCTGTCTTATGATTACTCTTCTCTGCAATGGCCTGTAGGACTGAACTAAAAAAAATCCCAGTTTTTATTGCGCTAATGATGCCCAGAACTCGAATTAATCTCACTTACGTGTGTGCCATGCCATGCAATATGTGCCAGAGCTGCAGGCAACCTGTGCATCTTTTCATAGCAGTGATTCCTCCAGGAGCCAGGTGTAAAGCCTGGCCAGGGGTGAGGCTGTGTCCTCCCAGTGTCACCGCCTGGGAGACTCCTTGGAGGCGGCTGATTCTGTGCAGCCAGTGGAGGGGAAGAATAACAGAGCCAGTGATATTTCCTGGTCACTCCTCTGATTTCACTTCACTGTCTCAAGGGTAACTGGGAGCAGAGCCTCGGGGAGGGTGAAGAGGAGTTCTGAGCTCTGTGCTCTGCTCACATCCACTCACAGCCCCCGGCCCAGCTCCTTCTGCACCCAGGGATGGGCGGAATCTGCTCCCAGGGAGGCAGAAATTCCCTCACCCAGACAAAAAGGACTTCAGGGCTGCTCCTCTGCTTGGAGCAGAAGGAATGGGAAGGAGAGATAAACAGAAGAAATTTCTTTCTTCTGTTGAAGGGAGTGTTTTGCTTGAGAAACTACCAAGCTGTATTTTCTACCTGGGAAAAAAAGTTTGTTTTTTTTTTCCCCAGCTGCCAAATAAATTCACTTTGTCAAAACACAGATCTTTAAAAAAAAATCAGAAGAAGAATAGAGCTAGAAGGCCATGGTGGAGGCACAGAGGAGATAAAACAGAGACAACTCTTCAGAGGAGGAATGTGGTTTAACACTCTGCAGGTAACTGTGGCTCTCCTACCCTTCAGGCTGACTTGTCCTGCAGCAGTCTGACCCAGACGTGCAGCAGTGTCTCAACCCTGGCATTGTTGTCTGAGCCAAAACTGCACTCCAACGCCCACCCAAGCCTTATTTATTCTCTTCTCCCGACAATTACAACTCAGATACCCCTATTTCAGAACAGCATGATACCTTGATACAGCTGAGAGAGCCCTTACTCAGAGTTTGTGGTACCCAACACCTCGAGAGCACAGCTCTGCTCAGTTACCTCATCCCACTGCCTTGGGCTCTCACTCTCCACACTGAAATCCACATCAAATGGAGTGCTGAAAATCCAATTGTTTGCTGTCAAAAAGTTTCCATTTTGTGATGAAAGATGTGACCTTTCTTTTGGAGTGATTAGTAAACATGAGGTAAAATGCAGGAGCACGCCAGTGTTAACTTGATACTGCCACGGGCTCTGTGCATCAAATATTTCTGCTTTATTCTGAACGTCCTGTTAATGAGAAAAATATTCAAATCAAAGAAATGTGTTTCCTTCAATTCTCTTCACAGTGTAATTTGGAGCTTCAGAATAGCATGCTCAATTATGTCTCTTTTATTCCTAAATTCAGGGGAAAAAGCATCAGAAAAGTATTATTAAGTAAACCTCTTACAATTGTTAAGGAACATCCAATATTAATTGTTTAATCACTCTTTTATTATTTTTCATCAGGTAAGAAGTGAATATCATGCTTGCTCAAAGGATTTTTTCCACAAAACACTGGGAACACCAAATCCCAAACCTGGGCTGATCCCAAAGGCACGATGCCTTGGGAGATGGGCAGAAACCTTTCCTTAAAAGCTGCTGGAGAGGCTGGTGTGACCAGGAGCAAGAAGCAGCATTTTTTAACATATTCTGGCACTTCATGGAATGTCTGGCAAAGGCTCAGGTCCAGACTGAGCAGCAGGGATGTGCTGCAGAGCCAGTAGCAGGTGGGGGCTCCTCGATGCTCAGCAGCTCCCCAGGGCGGGCGTGGCCCTTTGGGCATTGGGTTTGTTTCACCCAGAGCTGGTATCCCCCTCTGGATAAGGATTTATTCATCCCAGCTCCCCTGGGCTGCTGGGCAAGCCTCCCACCCTGCCATCCCACGCTGCTTTCCGGGGAATCTCGCCAAGGCAGGGCTTCCCCTCCCGGGGCTCCGCCGCGCGTCCCCGTGGGGCCACCAGCCCACGCCCGCTCATGGGCATGGCAGCTGGAGCTGAGACTGCTGAGGCACCATCCCAGCCATCCCACAGCTCCAGGATGTGGGACCAGGAGGCTCCTGAGGCTTCCTGGGAAGAGTGAACAGCACCAGCACAAACAGCGACAGCGGTGGCTCACGGAGCGAGCGTGGCCAGGGGGTCACCCAGGGGCGTTTGAGGGCCATGCAAAGCAGGCCTGCTTCCCAAATTTCCCCAGAGCCACGAGGAATTAATTTCTCAAATATAATACCTGCTTCTAGTATCAGCCAAGATGGCACATAGCAGTTGTTGGAGACCGTCAGTGTTGTTCCTTTCTTCTTCTTCTTTGCACAGGTGGAATTTTCCGTATTGGCTCTGCGTAGGTTGCATTATCCATAGGTTGGACATCAGGGTGTTGGGTCTTGGGCACTGCCCAGGCTCTCCAGGGAATGGGCACAGCCCTGAGGCTGCCAGAGCTCCAGAAGCCCTTGGACACCGCTGATGGTGGAATTGTTGGGGTGGGGTTGTTGGGGTGTCCATGCAGGGCCAGGAGCTCAACTGGATGATCCCTGTGAGTTCCTTCCAAGTCAGGATATTCCATGACTCTATAAAAGCTTTTTTCCCTCAGCATCCTTAGGGCAGAGTGCTGAGACCACCACGCAGGAGGCTGTGGAGGTTTCAGGCGTGAAACGAGCCCGTGTATTCCCCAGGTGCACCTTCCATCAGCAGCATTACTGCTGGCATTTACTGCCGTTCCCATAAAATGCATCTGGACAAAGGCTGTGAGCTGCTGATGGGAGACTGAACCACAAAGGCCTGAATGAGAAGAGTCTTGAAAATTCTCTCTGTGAAAGGTGGGAGGACAAAAGGCTGTGGCTTCTATGAATTGCTGACACAACACAAAACTTTTTTTCTGCCATCTATAGATTTCTTTTCAGAATCCTGCAAACCATTGGTTGTCTTGTTCCTCATAAGGAGGAGAAGCTTCAAGCCCACATGTAAATTTGTTCACACTTCAGCAGCCAGATTTTCCTGGACCAGCTTCACCAGCACCTCTGAAACCTTCTTTAATACTTGGAAGGAGGATCTCTCATCCTAATTTCTGCTAGAACAAATTGTGCCCAAACACACCACAGTTCTGTAGCTGTCCCTGCCCTATGGGTTGGAAATTGCCATCTAGGTCAGAACTGATACTTATAAAAATCCATCTATGACAAGTTGTGCACTTCAGCTGCCTGGCTTATATTTGATTTTTTGTCTCCATGAACATGCACTTATTTCCTAAACGTTTTTTTAGAAGTATTACCATAAAACAGTTCCTTCAAGAGCAATAACAAAGTCTCCATATTTTCAAGTCCATCAAAAAGACTCTGTCACTCTGCAAAATAGAGGTGTCTTCAGAGATAAGCCTCTTGCTCTCTAAAATAGTCCCTCTCTAAACATAAATACAGAGTCCACACACCTTCTCGTGTAGTTCATAATTCTGCTCATATAAAAACTGTTTACAGCAATTCCATCAGCTGTCAGTTGATAGCACTTCTCTACCAAGTATGTGATTAATCCCTCATGTGAATGTCACGAGTTATGTCAAAATAAATGACAACCAAGCAGTCTCACTCCTCACAGCAGGGGAAGAAATGCTGAGAGAGAGGAGCTGGGCACAGCACAACCATCGGCAGGACGAGGACCAGGTACAGAACAAGAAAGTTTCAGGTTGCCACCAGATGCTGCTCCTCGGTGAATTCACATCCCTCTGTCAGCCTCATTTGGGACCACGCTCCCTGATTCGAGCTGATGGCAAGGATCTGAGTCAAATAAGTGAATATTTTTGCTAAATGTTGTCTGTCACATCCTGTTACTCCGCGCCGGGTTCCCCGCCACACGTCCACGGTGCGGTGTAACAGAGCATGATGCAGCAGGGATGATCTCATGTGACATGACAGAGCAACACTGCTGCAGCTTCTGGAATAAACACCTGCTTTTAGCAGTCATTTCACCTGCTGGAGGTGGTTTCCTAAAACAGGTAACCGGGGTCCTGCTACATTGCACTCAGCTCTTTGTGTCTCTCGAATATCTTCCGTAATACTTTGGTCACTCTGCTCTTTGTATATCCATAATATCTTCCATAATACTTTGGCCATTTTCTTTTATTCCATAAGCCATGTTCCCTTATAGGGTTGGGCATTCATGTTTGGTTTTTGTTTTTTTTTTCAATAGAAGTTAAAAATAAACTTACAAAAATTGGAAGAAAAGGAACTATAAACCGTGATGGAGACACATGGAAAAAGTTCTTATTATGGAAGGAAAACACTGACTCTATGACCAGCAAAGAACATGTTTACCCACAGGTAAAAATAATAACAGGAACAAAGTTTAGAAGACTTGTTCTTCCTTCAGAAACTTCAGCAGAATGTTATAAGTGAAATCTGGGTAAAAATCTTCTCTCCTTGGAGAAATACGGACACAGAAAAGGCAAACATTTAACTGTTGATTTTGTACTTGCAGATGTAGGTTTTATGAATGGGAACATTTGCAATTAAAAAAAAAAAAAGCCAAGGTTTGGGTGACCCTTTCTAGAATTTTGCTTCATTATCCTTGACCTGACTGACAGAAATATTAGCAGTGGGGAATAAAACTGCTGGTTTAGTTATTTAAAAACTGAAGTAATTTATTCATCTTGAATAGATTCTCTCCTTCCAAAAATCCTTCCATCTGCATGTGAATGCAGGAGAGCTAATTAAATTGGCAGCCAAGGCTCTCTACTTCTCATTTGGAGGACCTTCATCTCAAGCTAGAAGAGCTTCATCCTCCAAGACCTCGTCAGAGAGGAGGGAAAGGGAATCAAACACAAGTGCAAAGTTCAAAACAGAAATGGATTTTACAAAAAAACCAACCCAAAATAATTAAATTTGGATCACCCCAGTCTTCTCAAAGGGAATAAAAGTGGTCCCATGAAGCTCCAGAGATGATTTCTGCATGCTGGAGCTGGCAGAGGCGTTTGGAATGCTCTTTGTGTACCTGGCACTTGTGATGGAAAAGCCACAACTGTCACTGGGTCCCTGCCAGGATTCCACCTGTCCTTCCTACCTCTGCACCAGAACAAGAAGCCACTGCTGAGTGGCAGGCAAGCATAGAATTAAATTTCAGAGAGGGATCACAAATCTTGGCCTTTGATAGGACAAGTGGAAATGGCCCCAAACTGCACCAGAGGAGAGGGGTTGGATATTGGGAAAAATTTCTTCAGAAAAAGGGTTGTCCAGCCCTGGCACTGGTGGAAAAAACATCCCTGCAAGGATTTAAAAGATGTGTAGAAGTATAATTTGGGGACAGGATTCAGTGGTGGCCTTGGCAGTGCTTGGGGGACTGGTTGGACTTCTTGATGGGTCTTTGCTAATGTAAAAAAGTTCCCCGATTCCGTAATGCCATGACCCCATGAAATGAGGGCTGGGCTTCAGCAAGGGAGAGCGGGCCTTGAGCCCTGCAAGGAGGGAGAAAAAGGCTGATTATTGCAGCAGACGTGTCCTCCCACGGGGACTGTGCTGCTGTGTCACCCCGCGGTGGCCGCGGGGCCGTCCCTGAGCGCGGGCGGCCCCGGCAGGCAGCGGGAGCTCGGTGCCCCTCCTCGGAAGCAGGAGCTACGCTGGGATGCATTTTCTCCAAATGCAAAGCACCTTTTGACCTTCAGTAAAAATTAAACACTCGGAGGGATTGGGCAAAGCAGATTTTAATTTATAATAAATCAAGGCCGCCGTTGCCTCTCTTTATACAAAGGCCCCGAAGAGCTCCCGCGCCATGCGAGCCCCGCGAGCTGGCAATGTATTTTAATGTATTTATTTGATGATGCATTCATTCTTTCATTCATTCATCTATTCAGTCATTCATTCAGACACTTGTTCATTCATCCCCGTCCTTTTTGCAGGAAGAGAACATAAGCCAGCAGTGGCATACTTCTTCGCTGTCCTGATTTACAGCCACGGCTCTGAGTTGGTATCAATAAATCTCTTCGGCCCTCCTCAATCCAGCATTATCCTTCATTAGTGACTGGGATTTAAAAAAAGGATTAAAAATAATATCAGATTATAGATAGATGGGTAGATATGTGTATTGGTTGCAGTGCTTTGATTAAAGCGCTGGGTTGCTGATGGTTTTTTGCTCTTTTATTTAAGATCTCTCATATTCACAGCTCTCTGGACCTTGCAATTATTTTCACAAACAGTCCCTGATGTTTTATTAACTGGCCCAGTAATTTTTTTCTATCAGGGATGGATAATAAGGTCCTCACTGCCCTCCCAGTGGTTGCTGATGTTGAGGGGAGCTCTGCTGAGCCTGGCTCTCACCTCCACCTTCTTTTCTTGTGGGAGATCTTTTGGTGTTTTCTGGCCCAGGGGAATATTTATTTAAAAATATTTAAAAATAACCTTTGTGGGGCCATCCCAGCTCTGGTTGTGAGACTGTGTGGGTTGTGTCTGGAATTGCTTTCCCATCACTGCTCTTCTCAGCCCAAACATGCACGTTTTATCTGCTTCTGATATGCCTTAAACATGGGAATATTTTCTCTGAGGAGGACTGAACTGAAGGGGAACTACTCTTCGAGCAGGGATTACTCACCCTCTAATAGCTGCTGGAACAATTTTTCTCCCATATCTCTGAAATACCCTTAATTAATCTTGCCGACAACTCGCAACATAATTGTGTCCCTAAACTGTTAACCTTGAAAAATATTTGACAGTGTATTACCATCTCAGAAACTTGTTATCACAGGGAATAGAGTAAATCCATAAATATCCTGGTTTCTCTCGAAAGTCCCAGAATAATGCTTTGTTCTTTGTTGTCAGGTTGGGTTTTTTTTGGGTCCCCTTAGTTTTATTTTTGACCTGGTGGCAGGAGACGCAGGAGAGAAAGAGGGCACGTTAGAAAAAACAAACCAACAGCAGTTTGGAAGAAAAGGTGGTTATATATTATGCATAACATAGTGGTTTTCATACAAAGGAGCTGTCCCTTGCATTTCTTTCCCATTTGCATGTCTTCAGGGCAGCAGAGGACAGGGACACCGCGTGGCACCAGCTGCCATCTGCAATCGGGTCACAACTGGTGAGCAGAACAGACAAAAAGACAAGCCTGCAGTGCAGGGAGTGCAGAGCCCGAGCTGGCCCAGCTGCTGCTCCCCAAAGGAACAGCTCCAGCTTGGCCAGGGTGAGGGGTCACCCGGGCTGACCCCGCGCTCAAGCGCCGCCGTCACCCGAGACACGCGGAGAGGCGAAGCACACGCCCTGCCCTGACACCAGCGACCTTCTCAAAGCCCTCCTGGAGAGCTGGGGAACTTCAATTAAAGCTATTAACGTTTCTTCTCGTGGTTCCAAGCTCGGGAGCTCTGCTCTGTTTAGCAGTGATGGGCCTCTCCCAGGCCTGTCTGCTGTTCCGACTACGCTGCCGTTTGAAATCATCAGGAAGAAAAAAAAGTAATCAGGAGCTTTAAAAAGCTAAAGCAGACAGGCTGTTTCAGATTATTTCAGTATGTGTGCTCGCTGCACCAGCCAAATGTTCCTGTTAAAACCATAGTCTGATTTTCCCCCTGAAAATCAGGTTATAAACAAAAGGATTAGACAGAGACCAACCCAGGCAGAGAATTTAGATCTGGGTTCAAATATGACCTGGAAATGATGGAAACTCTTTGGTTTGAGGCCTTCTCTATTTTAATAACAGTTCTTTCTAAATGTATCTATCCTTTATGTATTTTTCTATCAGGGATTAACTGTGTATCTTGGGAGAAAACAGAAAAGGAGATCATTATTTCACAATTCAGTTTGGAGGAATCTGAAGGTTGGGAGCAGTAGGGAGAGCAAGCCCAGCTGCATTTCTTGTCATTTTCCCATGAGAATATACTAATTTCCACACTGCTGCTCCCTCATTTTTGGTGTGTTTGTAGGTATTATTCTCATTTTTGGATCCAGCAGCCCAGAAACTTGAAAAGAGGGAGTCTGGTATTCACTAAATGAACTTTTCTCACTTAATTCAAACACTCATTCAGTTTGTATTTGCTAATCTTCACATAAAATTACAAAAAGCATGCAGCTAAATGACATTATAACATTTGTGATGTTGTAATGTGTATTCCCAAAAAAGAAACTCCATATATCTCATATATTTATAGAACTGTACCTAAAAGGGTTCCAAGAGGGATTTTGGGCAAGGGCCTGAAGGACAGGACAAGGGGCAATGGTTTCCTATTGACTCGGGCAGGGTTAAGGGATATTGGGAAGGAATTCCTCCTGGGGAGGGTGGGGAGGCCCTGGAATGGAATTCCCAGAGAAGCTGTGGCTGCCCCTGGATCCCTGGAAGTGCCCAAGGCCAGGTTGGAGCAGCCTGGGATCATGGAAATTGTCCCTTTTGAATTGCTGGATTTCCTCCTTGAGGGGAAGACTGGTTTGGCTCACTCCTTTTCACACATTAGAACACTTCAAAAGACCTTTTTACTTCTTGCTAAACAAAGGGACTAAAATGAAAAAAAACCTAGAAAAGCTTTCCAGGTATTTTTACTCATTTAAATCAGCTCGTTCTAACGAGAGCAATTCCATCAGCAGCACAACAACCCTATCAATTTATTTACCCCAGGAATATCTTTATCCCAGGGATCTGTCACTCTGCAATTCCAGCTCCTTTGGGAGGGTTTAGTTTTTTGCACAGAGTTCTGTTTGTCCTCTGTCTGCCACAGCTGCCTATTGAAGCACCAGCAGAAGCAAGAGCTTTGGGGAATTCCCAACAATAAAGTTGAAATCTCTTTCCTGGTTAGTATTCAGCCACACTGTAATATTTAGCAGACATTTTCCCTTCTCCAAGCTTTCAATAGGCTGCATTTATCAGCATGGAGTAGCAATTGCTCATGTATTTATAAAAGTCAGCTGTGTGCTTCCACATTATTCCAATTCTTCCTTTAAAACCCCTTCGCTTTGTTGGTCTTCAGCAGGAAAATTCTGGGTAGATTTGATGTGTGTATGGTTGGCGTGCAATAAATCCATGAGTATTAATTAGCACAGGTATTTCATTAATAGCTAAAGTGAATTATTTATGTAGCCCCTTGTTCCATCCCCAGATTCATTTAATATTGGCATTATAGTATTAGATAAGTTATCTTTAAAAGAGAAAAAAAAAAAGGATTGTTATTTGTATCTCTGCACTTAAAATGACAATTTCCTACTGGGAGATAAATTCTAACACCACTGGATTCTTGAGAAAATCATATATTCTGCAAAGCTCTGAAGGTGATCTGAGATAATTCAGCTGTGAATGGGCAGCATTTCTAACACTGTAAGGAAGGACTGTTCTGGATCAAAATGAGCAGAAGAACAACCATGATTTACCCTGAGTGACCAAATCACTGCTGTGACTGTTTTGCCCCTCCAGCAATAGTTTTCCAAAGCAAAAAATGCAAAAATGCCCCATCCTCAAGGAAAGCCTTGAGAATTTAATTCTGAGAAGTCACAATTTGATTTTTTTATTGCTGCTTTTCTCAACCAGTTGATTGCAGCTCCAAAGGGTCGTGAATGGCAATTAGAAGACACGAGGCACTTTAAAATCCTATTACCTCCCAAAATAAAATAGAAAGTCCAACGTCTACTCCCCCACCCCACCTATGCCACAATCCCCCAAAGGCACACCCACAGCCTTCCCAAACACACCCAGCTGCAGCACAGAACTGGGAATTGTGGTCATAGATTGGAGGGGAGTTCATTTTACTGCAAAGGGAAGGGGGTCTTTAACAAATTATACAGGAAATAAAGTCCCATTTGACTGGAAAGAGTGAAAAATATTGGAGTAATCACTCAACAAATGGCAAATTATGCATTAATTTATCTCCCCTCCTGATCTCATTGGCTTGTCTCATCAAATAGCTAAAACACTGTGCTTCCAGACATTTATATCAAACCACAAATTGTTTTTTTTTTTTTAATAATATCCAATTCAGAAGAGCACTTTGGCACTTGCCTGAACCCCACTGTCTCCAACTAAGCGGGCATTAACTGTCCCAGCTGAGTTTCTGGAATAAAATCCACTGATCTGTGTCAGTCAGGATCTTGAAAACTGAAGACCTGAGGTTTCGAATCCCAATCTGATCATGTGCATTAAAATAAGCTGGAAGTCTTCACTGGACTTGGGCTCAAGCTCTGACAATCCCAACTCCAGCTAAAATTCATTCGAGTAAACCTGAAAATAAAACTGAAAATTTCCCTGGCAAGATAAAAAAATTAAGATTATGGTTACGGTATTATTGTTGTTATTTCCATTTATCATTAATACTGTTGTTATTATCATTGTTGATATTATTATGACATAATCCTTTCTGTTCAGTGGAATATCCCTCCTGCAGCAGCAGCTGGGGATTTCTATTTTACAACTCCAACACCAAAGGCAGTGAAATAGAGCTGGGGAGAGCTCAGGAAAATGATTCCGAGTTGGATGGATTCATTCAGGATGTTTTCCCTGTTTGCTGGCACATATGGAACACTGTAAGACAACATCAAGAATGGTCTAAAATTCACTGGGGCAAGCACCCCGAGGAGGGGAAGGATCCTTTTAGGGCTACAGGTAGGATAAATGGGATTAGAGAGGAAATGGGGTTGAATATTAAGAATTTTTTTTTCCCAGTAGAACAATCAACCAAACTGAAATTGTCCCCAGGGAAAGGAACAGAAATGGGGCCATTTGGTGTCTCTAATGCTGGAAACACTGTGTGGAGAACAATTTTACATCTGCATGGAGGTGTGAGGGCACCCTAAACCAATCTCACTGGATCCCTGGCCTTTGCAACTGACGGGGTTGTTTGCAAGGAGCATGGATCAGATCCCAAATTCCTACACTGTCGTACCTCTATTTGTATGTGGTAGATCACAGCAGGTGAATCACAGCAGAATTAATGACACACCATCACTAAATTTAAATTCATTTCTCTTTTCCAGATACAGAAAATTCCCACACACCAAGTGGGGTTAAAAAACCCAGAGTATATTTGTTAATGTTCCTCAAGAAATGCTTCTCCGTAGAGGCCAGAGTCATAATTAAAACTACTTCATCCAATCCCTTGAGATCTTTCCATACATGTTTCATGTCCCAAAGCAATTAGAAATATAAACTTCTTTAAAGTAAATCTGTCAGGAGGAAAACTGGACTGGTTTTCCTGCTCAGATCCCAGTGGGACAGGCTGAGCCTGGCTCCAGCTGTGTCAGCTCCACAGCACCAAGGAAAACAGGGATGAGGAGGAGAGCTTTGGTGTCACAGAGGTGGGTGAGCTGGAGGAGGAATCTCCCACTCTGGTGAGTTGTCCAGAGCCTAAGGAAGAGCAGAATTAAGTCTGGCCTTTATTAAATCCCCAGTCATGGCTTTTATTAGGATGAGCCTATGTCCTCGATTCCCGAAATCTGAATTCAGCCCTGACATTTTGTGTTGCTGTGCCCAGCCACAAACCCTGAGCCAAAGCCTTGCACCCCTTCTCCTGCCACTGCTGACAACTGAGATGACATTTCTGAGTGGCTGTAATGATGCAGCCCTCTCCAATTCCCTCGTTTGGGGCTGACTTCATTAGTGGCTTCCCAGAGCAGCGTTTTTCCGAGTCAATAATTACATTTCCATTTTAACAGCAGGACTGCAAGCCTTGACATTGGGCTGTGAGGAAAAGAGGCTTCAAAAATCCTAGGATATCTCACCACCTCAACCTGCACATCCAGGGGGAGAAGCAAAATGCAGCTGTTCTTCATGAACCAGGCACCAGCCTCTGTAGAAGCCCAGGGAGATGAAATTTAACTTGGTCATGACCCAACAAGATTGTTCTTATTATTACATTCTTCTCTTCTCTCTCATCCTTCTGCCTCTCCAGACAGACCAAAGTGTCCCCAGGACAGGAGCAACACAGAGGTGCAGGGAAGAGCAGGTGTGATTTGGCATGGCCACACTTCTCCTGAATTAAAGGAGAGCAGGAACAGTCTCAAATTCAGGTCAGATTAAGAAAAATCAGAGGCAGCAGAGACAAAAACTGTGGAGTAACAATAGGGTTTTTGCAAAGGAGATGCCCTCACCAGAGGCACAGCCACCAGCAGCCTTGAAGTTTTCCTGCTCAAATCAAAACTCCCACAATCTTCAAGTGAGGCCAAGGATAAAACGTCAGTCCCAGCAAATTACATTACTCCTGTTGTTATTAAATCTTAGGAAGTTTGAAATGTCTGAAGGCCCAATCCACACAGGTGTTTGTTTATAGGTATGAATAATAAATGCTAGATAATGTAAATTATGTATAGACCACCAATGCATCCCAGACAAAGTGAATTACTGAGCTTTGTACCAGCTTGGTACCAGCTCCTATCAGACCTGCTGATGTCAACACTGGCATTGTCCTTGCACTGGAGGACATTCCATGAGAATGGAGCTCCTCAGCTGGCCCAAAAGGATTGAAGGACAATGCATGGAGTAAAAAGAAACTTGAAAAAAAAAAAAAAAAAAGTGAAAAAGGCTGAAGATTTGCTGCAGTGCTGTATCCAAAGGAAAGTAAACACACATGGCTTCGTTACACAGCTCACTGCACCCAGCCAGGGAGATGCAATCCCTATTCCCTGGCCACATTCTCCATCTCATCAGCGCTTTCTGTCCAGGAAAGCCAATAAAATAAGAATGTGTGTTGCCAAGGTGAAGTTTCAAGAGTTACAATTTTAAATTTCCTATTAGGGATAAGGTAAGATTTGCAGGTGATATACTGATTTATAAATATGTTTAGACAGAGAGTATTTCTGGCTTTAGGCTGGAATCAGAAAGCTCAGTTTAAAGAAAGATTTTTAAAGGTTTTGTGGTACATAAAATAAATCCAACTTATACTTTCAAAGATCAGTCTGACTGTATAAAAGATGATGACAGCGTCAGTGGGAAAAAAATGCTTCTTATATCCACAATGCTCCATTATTTTCTCATTAACTTGAGTTTTAAAGGGAATCATATTAGTGCCTCCAGAGGACGAGCTATATAAACAAGAGCCACAAATTTATCTGTGCATTAAAACGAATGCTATGGTAACAGGTTTGATTGCTTTGGCTGCAGTTTCAAAACCTAAAGGGTGTATTATCCCCAGATAATCTCACCCTTGGGTCCTTCTATATATTAGATCTCCTACCTCTAATCCTGGGAGACACAGCCTGGCTAATGATGCTCCCCCTGCCTCTGGTTTGTCACAGCTGAAACCTGCCTCTTCCAACTTCAGATAACACATTGCCTAAGCCTTTTTATTTTCATGATTCAGAATCATTAGTTTACGGCTGGAGAAGGCGTAAAGATTTATTTCCTTGGACAGCAGGGAAGATTTCCCGCAGCTGGTGGAGCAGGGACAGTGCCAGCCTTGGAGGCCAGTGATGGATAATCAGGGCATTGGGTAGCCCAGGCTGGACTCGATGGCCTTCACAGGGGAGGTCTCAAGAGTTCAAGAGGCTCAGAATTCCCTGGATTGGAAGGGGCACACGAGGATCACCAAACCCAGCTCCTGGCTCTGCACGGCACCGCCCCGTGAACCCCAACACGGGACTGAGTTGTCCAAACACCTCCTGAAGGCCGAGCTGCAAACCACCCACAATATTCCTTGGCCACAGCCTGGCATTCCAAGCCTTGCTGAGGTCCCTCCCAACCCACCAGGGCATGGGCACGACCTAGGGCTGCTCAGGCTGCGCGGTGTTTCCAACCACCTGTGAGAAACCCGCGCGGGGCTGGCCTTCCCCTGGGAAGGTGTACTTTTAAATTTGGAGTCCTATGGCTGTAGATTTACTGGATGCAGGATGATTTTAGCCTACATCCACAATTTTCGGGTCATCACAGCAATCCCTTTGAGAATCCCACCGAAGCCTGAGCTGCAGGTGGTGAGGGATGCTCACTGGCTGTAGGTCTGTGCTGGACCAGAGTCTGGAGAGGTGCACGGGCATGAGGACGCAGGACCCAGTTCTGTGCACTGCAGGGGAGGTGGTGCCTGAAAGGCTCAGATCTCCACGAAACCAAAATCTGGGAAGCTGAAGGCATTATCCACTCTCCGGGCCTGAGCCTCCCAGCAGCCAAACCCCTCTCAGAAGAATCTCACACCTTACAAGAGCTGAAGGAAATCAACCTCTGAGCAAATCCCCTCCACCCTGAATTGGTCAACAGCTGCTTTTCCTGCTTTTTTCCACCCATCCACAGCCTCCCTCACCGTGTTTACTGCAACACCACCATTCCCTAGGAGTGATTTTCCTGGATGAGCTGCAGCCTGCTGGCACTGGGGAGTGATTTACAGGTGATACCTTATTAAAAGGAAACGTCGCTGCTTGTCAACCTCTACAACAAATCCTGAGGGTTAGCAAAGACCCCCCAAGGCCTCAGCCAGCTCGAATGACTTTTATATTCTCTTCCCAGGATAAATTGCTTCTGAGCATGCCTTCTACCTGTCACTTCTGCTGAGACACTTCTGAGTGTCACAAACTCCTACATCTTCCAGCCAGCTGTTGAGAGGATCCCTATTATTATCACGACGTTGTCAGCGACAATAACAACAGTTAATAAGTGATGATAGGGACATAAATGTCTGGTTCCTGTGTACAGCTTGTCATCTGCAGTCAAATCTAACACTGCTAAAGGAGTCTTTGGAGCGAGTGCTGAAAAAAGGGATCTCTTCTGGGAGAGGCTTCTGTTAAAAAGGCATCCATGTTTAATTCCACTTAATCTTTTCCAACTTGAATGCGCTCATAAAAAAGTCAGCCTGAGCCTGTACATGTGTGCATTAAGGATTTCTGAGTTTAAAAGGCCTGTCCTTGCTTTCAGCAGGGTGAGAATGGAGGCTTGGACACACCAACTTGGGCAGTGCCACCAAAATCTCGCTCGGGGACAGAATCAGGAGTTTTAACTCTCAATTCGGAGGCAAACGACACAAAAAAGGAGGTAATTTGTGCACATGGTGTCTCTGCTCTGAACACAAGATCACATTTTTGCAGGACTTTGCTGCATCGTGGTGAATTTGTTCTCTGTTTTGTACGGGTTAAAACCGGGGACTCGCTGATATTTGCCTCAGGAAATTGTTTATGGAGTGGTTTTTTGCACCTCTCATGCAGAAAAAAAGTTGAAAGTGGGCATGAAAAGGAATTGCTTGTCCCACCTGAGGGAGAGACATCCCTGAACTCTGCCTTTTCCTGTTCCTGGGCTTTACAGCTCTGTAAATATCTCTTGCAGGAAATCTCCCTCCCATACACACACTGTGTATATTCTGCCTCTTACAACATATTAAAGAGCCCATGCAAGAAAAGTGGATGAATTATTGATCCTGCACGGGGGAGAACAGGGGGAACAGAGAGAATATTCCATGGTGTGATGCAGCCAGCACACATTTCAGTGGGATGCCAGGTGGAGGGAACCTGGGGCACTTCAGGTGGATCTCAGGCACTTTCCTTCTCCCTGTGGTTACCTCACTCAGGTTTTGAGCCAAAGCTGGTAAAAAAAGCTTCTACAAATTATTTAAGGAAGTCCAGCTGTCCTTAAATGGAAACTGATACTCCTTCCTTGTAAATCCAAGCCACGGGGAGATGCAGGTTTCCTGCTTCATTTCCATCTTTTGTAGGACTCATTGACTGTTTTAATTTTTTCCTGTGAATTATTCCATTTGGCTGGGAGGGGAGTCCTTTGTCTTCCACATCAGTTTGGATTTTCCCACCTCAGATAATTTCATCAAAGCTCATTGCTGCATGACTCGAGGGCTTTGTACCTAACATTGCCTCCAACTGACCACAGGTAGATGATCAAGCAAGGCAAAAAAGTCAAGGAAAGCAATAATTTTGTCCACTTGGAGAAAAAAATGGCAACTGCAAGGTACGGCTCCTCCTCTTTTTGTATCTTTTTCTACTTTTTTGGAGTTCCTTTTTTTTTGTGTGTGTGTGGACGAAGGTCAAAGCCCATTTTGTCCAACAGCACAGACTTTTGTGCTTTGTTTTGTGTCAACTTCACGTTATCAGTTCTTTTCCTCTGACTGAAGGGGAACATCAAACTGCAAATCGCTCCTTCATCTCTCACACCGCGAGTCAGGGAGAAAAATCTTTACACTTTTTAGGAAATAATTGGGCAGTGCTGCAACAGGACCTCCTGAGAAAATCCTGGTAACAGCCTGTCATGGGCTTTGAGAGTAGAAAGGAGAAAATTGTTTCATGAAAGCCTTTAAACAGTTGTATCTGCAGCCTTCAGGTGAGCGAATTTCATGTGGGCAGCGAGGAATAAATCAAGCGCTTACATAATTTTTTCACTCTGTATTGTTCCTGTCCCGAGCTCTACAATTTTGCAGATCGTTTTGAGCGTTTCAAAACTTGAATGTTATTTTTAGCCCCTCAGAAGTCGCTTCTACATAAACAGTTGTTGCTAATGTATTATAAACTAGGATTAGCTTAATTAGGGACTTCACAGGAAAGTAATGACTATTTAAGGCCCCAAAACAAGCTAATTATTTTGTATCACATCGTGGCTAACGCTGTCCTCAGTTCTTCTCAAGGTGCCTGTTCAAAAAGATGTATGGCAGACATGCTAATTAACAGATTTCTTGCCATCATGTTACCAGTTTTTGTAATAGATTTAAAAATTCCTCTTTTATGTAACACTTCAGATATATCTTTATATATATACATTGCTGCTCAGGTTATTTGACAGCCCGAGTCAGTGCTTTTTTAAGGTTACATCACCATCAAAGTTGCTGCCAGAGCTGCACCAGATCCAACAGTGATTTCTCCCCCTGTGCTCTGCTGGAAAAGCCAGTATTTTCAGTATTTCTGCTACAAATTTTCATCAGTTCCTTCTGTTTGTGTTGCTTCATCACAATCCATTTACAAGTGTTAAATAAATCCAAATTAATAAGGAGAATTTGAGGATCTAAGCTTCCAAGGGGCAGGGCCCCTTTAACATCATCTGAAGCCCCTCTGGATCATCCCTTCCCAGGGATCCTTCTCCTGCCACTCCACCTGTTGGGGCTTATGTTAAATACCAGGAGTTAGGGACAGGAAGCCCGTGAAATCCACAGGTGTTATAGAATGCAATGAAATCTAATTTATGGCACCTTTCTGTAACCAGTGTTTGGAATAATATGGAACATCCAGCATTTAATTCGTATTGCTATTTCCCCTTTTCTTGCAGATGCTAGTTGTCTTTTTGTTAAAATCATCTTTTGCTTTTCGATTCCTCTGTTCACACCTTTCATGATGTGTATTCTTTTCACTGTGGCAGCCTCTGCACAGCCCATCCCTTCAACTTCCCATGCATTCCCACACATCATATCCATATTCCAAGATCCCACTGGTGGCTTTGCAATTAATGACTCAATTTATCCTGCCACACCAACGCTCACTAAGTGACAACAAAAGGATCCTGGTTAGAGCCCTGATTTCCATAAAAGAGCACTGGAACTGAGGCAGATGAATTCTCTGCTCTGCTTTTAACTGGCACTGGCTCCGGCTCATCCTAAATTTCCCATGGTGTTAGTCGGTGGAAATCCTGCCTTGGAAAGAGAATAAAATGGATAAATGCAGAGATGAACGCAAAGGTGGATGGTTTCAGTAAACACACATCTCCCTGTTTCAGAGGAATGCAAGCCCACAGACCCTGCAGCAGAGCAAGGGGCTGACAGGAAATGACCACACTCTGATCAGGTGTCCAGGCACTGACTGCTGTGAGGCCACAAAATCCAAATTATTGAGCTTCAGCACAGAGCTGGTGCCTTTCACAGGATCCCTGGGAATGAAGGCCCTTCACTGAGGACAGAACATTCCAGCTCTGCAGCATCCCTGCTCCAGCTTTTTCTCCATCTGAAACTTCCCGTGGTGTAATCTGATCTAATCGTGGCTTGGTAATGCTGGCTCCAGAAGAAATCTGCCATGCAAAATGAGAGTTCCTACATCTGGCTCCTGCTGGAAACCCTCAGGAATTACAGCCCCAGCCAGCACCAAGCAGCTCCAGCTCTGTGGAATTACAGCCCCAGCCCGCACCAAGCAGCTCCAGCTCTGTGGAAAGGCTCTGAAGGGAGAGAAATTCCATTTTTATTTTCATTTCCTATCGGGGGTGTCCTCAGGATTGTCCCAAGCACTTGAGGGAATATTAAAGGTAGCCAGGGATCACAAAGAAATCTTTTTTTCTTCCTTCTCAGAGCCCCAGCCAGGCAGCAATGACAGCTCCTGTGGCACAGTGAGCACAGGGACAGCCCTTCTTTTGTACCCTGAAGTCAATTCTTGAGGTAAATTTACCCCTGAGGTCAATTCTTGCAGGTGAGAGCCCCTGAGTAGCCCTTGCTGAAGCTCTCACATGCAGGACACTCCTATTTTCCACTGACATTCCCATCCACTGAGTGCCACTGTCATTTATTGTCATCATAACTGGAGGATTATTAATTTTATGCTCAATATTTTGATCCTAAAGCAGATCCCAGCCTTCATTCCTTACAAATATCATCCCCAGCTTCCTCCTAAAGGCAGCTCTGCACCCTGGGGAGCCCTGGCAGACAGCCTTGGCCATGGACCCTCCTCAGGTGCTTCTACTTGATGAACAATTCATTTTTTTAAGGTCTCTTGTTGACACTGTGATCCCAAGAGCACAGTGGGAGTTAAATATTTCCTTTTTATACCTGCACATTTCACATGCTGGAAGCAATTTCTGGATTATAGCCCTGTTACCATATCCTGCACCAGAACCAAAACTTCCTGATGGAAATTAATTACATTTTCAGTATGTCTGAATCACAGGCGATCAAAAAAAAAAAAAAACCCAAAACAGTTTAAATATGGGTTTTGGAGAAAAAAAATAAACGTGGTGCTATGATCTCTTTTGTAAAATAACTTTTCATGTCACCATAAAAGTTTGTTCGCTGCCTAAAAGTCCTGAATGGCAAAATCATGGCTACAGAATGTGGCCTTTCAAAGAGATGTTACATGAGATGAAAACTATCACATCAGCTTTCAGAAGAGAAATCTGAAAAGAACTTGGGAAAATAAAAGCATTTCCAAGTCAAATATTTGAGATGAAGTGTTACCCATGGGAGCTTTCTTCATAAATACATAAAAGCAGCTTTTGGGGAATGCCCATAATTGCTGCATTACATATTCCTGCACTTGGCAAACTGATGCTCGGGTTTGAAAATAAATCAATTTGGGCTTTTGCAAGTGAGAGGGAGAGGCAGAAAACATGTTTGTGTTGGGCTGCAGTAATTAATTGGGCTGCAACTTTGGGGGCTTTAATAAATTCACCGGGAAGGGCTCTTGTCCCCGAGCACCACTGCACCCCAAAAGCAGGACAAACAGGACAGAGGGAGGCAATTCCATGGCATGTGGATGTGCTGCTGAGCTCTGCCTTGCTCAGGGGTATTTATAGATCTCCAGGGGATGCTCACAAGGTGAGCCAGGAGTGGAACTGGAGCTGGACACTCAGCCTGGAGGGGACACGCAGAGCACGGCGCAGCCTTACGGGAGGGGCAGGAGAACAAAGGAACCACAGAGACAGAGGTCGGGTCCTGTGGCCCTGAGGAGGAGCAGGGGTGGGTTGGGCAGCACTGGAAGAGCAGCTGAATAAAGGACAGGGAGCACAGCAGGCTCAGAGCAGGAGTTACTTCAAAGGAAAAGCCTCTCCTCTCATCCTGAGCAAAGGCTCCGCGTGTGCAGCCCTGCAGAGGGAAGCGGTGGGAGCTGATGGATGGGGCCTGGAGCTGGGCAGGAGGTCCTGACCTGCCCCTGTCCTGCCCCTCCACATCTCCCTCCTGCTCCTGGAGCATGCACAGTGCTGCTCCTCACGCAGCTCACTCGGGCTGCCCCAATTCCACCCGGGAATCTCTCTGTTCCTGTATCTCTGTTCCTATTTGGCTGCTGACGAGGGCTGGGGTCGTGTCAACCCCTGGCACTGCTTCCCCTGAGGAGCCACCACTGATAGGAGTCATGGATGGGCAGGTTTTGGGGGCTTGTGAGCTAATCCTGGTGTCCTGGAAACATCCACTGGATTTACCAGAAGGATTCTGACCTGTCCTGTGAAAGGCTCTTGGAGCGCTCGGCATTTCCCCCCGTTGATCCTGCACGTCTGGTTTAAAGGTTTAAACAGGTTTAAACCCTTTAAACTGGTTTGCAGACACAATGAATTGATCTTGCTGCTGTTCCTTCACTGAGCCACTCGGGCAAATTCCAAACAGAAAGAAAAAAAGCAGTTCCCTCTTTTTATTGCAAGAGTTTCAAATCCAGTGGAATAGTTTGTTTCTTCTAAAATGATGCCCTGCCAGACTTTGTAATAGTTCTGCCCTCCTCCTCCTAAATCTCCCCAGTTTTGCTAATTCCCTTCCAGGCTGGTGTGGCTCATCCTGCTGCAGATGCAGGAGTCTCTGTCATGTGCAATGTTCAGGTTTCTTACTAAATCTTCCAAAAATTACAGGCAGAGTCATACCTTAGTGAGAATTCTCACTTAAGAGATTCTTAAGGGACTCTTAAGAAGAAATTTTAAAAGCTAATTAAAACAATAACTATTGACAACCAGCACAATGCACTGAATATTTGTTTCCAGTTTTATACATATATGTGAACTTTCAAACTCATTTATTGGCCTTAGTGACATGAATAACCAAGGGCATGATTTATAATGATTTGTCAGCTGGTATTAGATTATAAAAAATCTAATTAATTTTTCATTAGCCACAGTTAATGATAGGCTTGTTAAGCATCTTGAGGTGAAGCCAAGAGATATTAGCTGAATTAAGGACCGGTTTCAAGAAAATTACTGCTTTTATAATCCCCAAAATGAGTTATAATGTTATTTTCCCCCTTCAGAAAACTGGTTTAAGCAATACAGATATATTGAAATCTATACAGAAGACAAACTTTGAGGCAAACTGATCATGTAATAACAACTATTGACCAATTTTTCCACCAATGAAAATGAGATCAAACTTTCTGAGCATATCAAAAATCAGCACATTAATTTATCATGTAGCAAAGAACTGAACTAGAATGAGTGACTATTTGCAGGAATTCGCTGCCACAAGACTTCTGCTTATTGTCTCAACTGTTTATCTAACAAAAAGATAAATTGGGGTTTGAAAATTTATTTGAAAATGTAATTTGATTGAAAAATTCCTTTGTTCTGCTCTGGGGCCTGTGCTGGGTGGGAAGGCTGAGCATGGCAGGGGTTGTTGGGGAAGGATCCGTGACTCAGAGAACTTGCAGAAGAATAAGAGATACCTGTGAGTAATCAACGTGGAAAAATGGGGGTGGGGGAAATGGAAATTTAAATTATCCTCCTAGCAAGCTTTCTTTTGATTTCCAGAAAGAGGGAATACATTAAAAATGAAAGGAAAATCTTAAAAATAAGTGTCTAAACATAGAACGCTGCAAGGTGAATAGTCTTAAAGTTTATTTTAAACAGGTGGGAGGACCAGGCCTATGGAAATCACTGGGAAACGTGCACAGAAACCCCAAACCCTGTGGGTTTGAACAGGAGCTCAGAAACCTCAAATTTAGCCTCAATTTTAGCCACCCTTGACCATAATCTAATTGTGATAGGAATGTCTTTAACTGCTGTAAAGAGCTGTAGGAGGGTACTGGGCTATGGCTGGGGCTGCCCCAGCCCTGGAAATGTCCAAGGCCAGGGGGATGATTGGAGCACCCTGGGATGGTGAAAGGTGGATGATTGGATGGTGCCTCCCAATCCAAACCATCCTCTGATCCTGTTCTATGGTTCTGTGATATTTCCTGAGATTGGGAATCTCCCCTGCACAGATCTGTGCCAGTACCAGCACTGGAATTATTTTTATATTCTATATTATTATTTATATTATATATTTTATATATTATTCTATATTTATATTGTATATATTATTGTATATTTTAATATATTCATTTATATATTTATATCTATTATGAACATCTATTTATCAATATACATTTTATAAAACACGTTTATATATTTTAGATATTCATTTTTATATATATTTATATATTCATATATTCATATTATATTTATATTTATAGTAATGTTATATCTATATTTATATTGTATGGTTTTATATATTTTATGTGTTATTAATTATTTCCATATTATTAATTCCAGCGATGGAATTACTCATCGCCCGTGCCAGGGGGCTGGAATTGGATGGGCTTTAAGGTCCCTCCCAACCCAAGCCGTTCTGGGACTCTGTGACACAAGGCAGATAAGCAGCAGTACCTGGATGCTCGCTGATCTTCCCGAATCCCCGAATTTCCCGGGGTGAGGATGGCCGCAGGCAGCCCCCGGCAGGTGAGCTCAGCCCACAGCGCGGCCCTGCCCGGCTCCATCCCGCACAGAGCAAACAGGCGCTTCAAAAGCACCGAGACAAGTGTTAGACCCTCCAAATGTCTTGCCCGAGGCGATGTTTCCTTCCGCAGCTCCGCTCAGCACACGGGGCTGCTCTCGGCACTTGGCAGCGGCGCCGCTGGGTGAGGGCACCGTGCTCAGCCCAGAGCCCTGCACGGATCCCAGAGCTCTGGTGGATGAGGGCACCGTGCTCAGCCCAGAGCCCTGCACGGATCCCAGAGCTCTGGTGGATGAGGGCACCGTGCTCAGCCCAGAGCCCTGCACGGATCCCAGAGCTCTGGTGGATGAGGGCACCGTGCTCAGCCCAGAGCCCTGCACGGATCCCAGAGCTCTGGTGGATGAGGGCACCGTGCTCAGCCCAGAGCCCTGCACGGATCCCAGAGCTCTGGTGGATGAGGGCACCGTGCTCAGCCCAGAGCCCTGCACGGATCCCAGAGCTCTGGTGGATGAGGGACAGTGCTCAGCCCAGATCCGTGCAGGAATGCCGGAACCCCGGTGGCTGCTGCAGACCCATCCCAGCCGTTTCTCCTGCGTGTTCCAGCCTCTCCACCCTTCCGATGGGATCAGACACCCACCCTGAGATCTGCCAACCCCATCAGCATCACTGCCAACCCCCCCCCGAGCTCTGCCAGCCCCACCCTGAACTCTGCCAACCCCACTATGAACACTTTCAACCCCACCCGGAGATCCACCAGCCCCATCCTGAGACCTGCCAACCCCACACTGAGGTCTGCCAGTCCCACCCCGAGCTCTGCCAACCCCACCATGAACACTTCCAACCCCACCCCGAGCCCTGCTCAATGCTCAGTGCAGATCCTACACCTCTCCAGCACCTGTGTGACCAAACCCCACCCCAAAACTAAGGGCAGCAGGAACACCTGAGTCCCTGCAGAGGTAGATTTCGTGCTTGCAGGACCTTGGAATGCCAGGCACAGGGTCCCCTCCATGGCAGAGCATCCCTGTGCCTTGATATTTCCAGAAGTATTCCTTTCAGGATAAACCCTGCTTAGATTTGCTTCAGAAATAACCAACTTCCAATTATTCAGAAATGATTAAATGTATTTCTCCATCCTCCCTTTGATTTTCTTTTGAGCTAATAAAATCAATATATCTACGTTTGGCCAATACAAACATGTAATCAGTGTAAATTATAAGACACAAAGCATGTGAGTGGCAAATACAATTTGCTCCTCTTCAGCACAAAGGTACCTTGGCACATGTGAGTGGAAGGAGCAGAAGCTGAGGTGCACAAATTACCCTGACCCTGGCCTGTCTCACCATCTCTGTGCTCGATGACACAGCCTCAATAAACCCTCCTTTACCTCAGGGCTTTGCAGGAGTGGAGGTGTTGCTGAAACGCTGCAGGATTAGAGCAAAGTCTTGGTGACCTGTCTCATGAAAATTACAGGGTTTTATTGCTCCTGTTAGCAACAGTGGGTGTCTATCATTTGTTAATCAGTCTTTACTGAATACGACAGTGGAAAGAAAGAAATTGCAGATTTCACAGCTAAAAATAGGGGGAAATGTAGATGGAGCCTCCTGGGTCTGTCCTGAGCTCTCATGGACCTGGAAAGGGAATGTAGGACACACCACCTCTGCAAAAGCAGCAGGTCCTCACCCTCCATGCACCCTCTCCAGATTTCCCTGTACCTCTGCACCCCACAGCCTCTGTGGCCCAGCGGGGACTTTTTCTGGTGCAGACGAGTAAATTCTAACAAGCCTGGCTGCTGCAAAGAGAAACTGCCGAGGCTCTGGTGGAAACAAATTCCAGCTGGTTCTAATGAAGTGGTGCTCCATCCAACAAGGCTGGGCAGGAGCTGTGCCCGTGTGTCCATTCGGGGAACAGAAGGATGCTACACCACAGCTCAGGACTCACTGGATTGCACAGATGTCACACACAAACCAGTCCAATGTCCTCAGGGAGGGGGAAATCATTTTACGACCTATAAACCACAGAGAAGAGCAAACTCAGAGGCCATTGAGGATGAAGATGGAGCAAATGTGCACTGCTAAACTCCCAACCTAATGTGTCTGCATACTCCGAAGTGGAGGACTAAATCTAGCAGCCCTGCCAAAATGACAGCGAGGAGATTGGAAACACGTTCCCCAGAGCTGGGGATGTGTTTGGCACTGCCCCTCTCACAGGATCCATCAGCTGCTGTGCCCAGGGCCCCTGCTGGGGACAGGGCCATCGTGTGCCACGGCCAGCACTTCCCAGAACGTGTCAGGGCAGTGAGGGATGGGAGGAAAAATCCCAGGAGCAGCACCAGCACTGCTGTGGGAATTTGTCACGGTGACGCCGGCGGTACGGAGAGTCCTGCATGGTAATGATTGGTTTACAATAAAAATTACTTCAAATGCTGGATCAGAAAAAGGATGGTTCAGTCCATCAAATCGCTGTCAGCTGCAAATTAGGCTGCCCATCCCTAGGCAATGGAGAACATAATTGGCTTTGTCCATGGCTGGGTTTATTTTTATCTGTTCTGTTAAAGTCAGGCTCTTGCTCACTCGCACTGGCACAAACAGAGAAAAAAGGCCTTGGTGCAGAAAGGCTTTTTCGCTCCTTCCACCTGCAATAAATGGGGCAAGTTACCCTTGGATTGCTAAAATTAGCCAAGGATTCTTTGAGGAACTACTTTGTGTCAGAGCCAGGTTACCTGCATGGGAGGAAGTAGGAACAAATGGTATTTTGGTGAGAACGAATGGACTTCCACGAGCCTCAGACTGAAATCACCTTCCAAGACAAGCAGCCAGGGCTCTAATCCAGTCCTCAGGGTTACACAAGAGAGGCTGGAGGAGGTGGGAACCTTCCCCAGGCCTGTGAGAATCACAGTAACTCCAAAAGCTGCTATGATTTCCTGCAGGCAGGATGGAAATGCACACACCTCCCGCCTCCCTTCCTGGGACGGATCATCCCCACACCGCCAGGCATTCCTCCCAAAAGTGCCAACGTGAGACCAGGCTGGGACTGAAATAACCACCAGCACACTTCCCTGGGACTGGGTGAGGAGCCCAAACCCCTCACCGTTCCCAGAGTGCCAGGGATTATGGCTTGAGCTGCTTCCTGTGCCATGGCTGGGAGTGGAAGGAGTCTCCATCCCAGGCACCACTGCCAGACAGTCGAGACTTTCCAGCTCTCCCTCCAATTCCCATCTCTGTCTACAAACTCCAAACATCCCTCTCTGCTCCCCTCCCTGTGCACAAATTGAAGACCATGCCCTTCCCTGGGTGGCAGAGCTTTGTTAACACATTTCCCTGACACTGCAGGGTACAGAGAGACTTCGAAAGGGAGAAAATCCACTGAAGAAAAAATAAATAGAGCTGACTAAGTAGGAGGGGGAACAATGTCTGTCATCTTAACCTGTCTGTCATCCTAACCCAGAGAATTCTCTGCTCTACTTACTTGGCTCTGCCTTTATCCCCCTCCAATTTTAGGGCATTTGAGCAGCACCTGGGTACCTGGGAAATCCTCTGCTCTGCTAAAGGCTTGTCTGAGAAATAAGGCAGTGCAGGCAGAGGGAAGGTTTAGCTCAATTTCATGTTGCTCCAAGTACAAAAGATCTGTCTAGGAGTAACTCATAGGATTATGCTCATCAGCAAAGGCCAATAATTGAGAGTGACAACAAACTGGAGACCTCTACGAGGTACAAATGGCTGGAAAGAATTAATAATTATTTACTGCCCAACTACTCCTCTAGGTTTGTGTCCCTCCCAGTTTGACCACCCTTGGTTTGCTGCATGTGCATGGATGGCAGAAATTGTGGCACTGCCAGGAGCTGCTGCAACTTGAAGTACGAAGCAAAGAATAAAAAAAATGCTTAAGAAGATACATAAAATAATGATCAAGGCTTATGAGGAGCTACTGAAAGGCAACGTTGTTATTGTAATTATTGTTGTTGTAGCTGTTGTTCTTGGTGGTGGTGGTGATGATGATTGTTGTTATCACAATTATTATTATTAAGCAGGTGAAAATCACACAGAGTTAGGGGTTTGCACCTCATCCTGCTCTGGGAGGCAGCTCTGTCATTAACCTGGAGCCTCGATTCCTTCTCAAAATAATGGAAATAACTCTGGCACACCCAAAATCCAGCTGTAACCTCAGTCAGCCCAGCACCCTGAGGTACCCCAGGCCGGGGAGCTCTGTGCTCAGGGCTGCTGCAGATGGCCAAGGGCTGGCTTTGCCCTGATAAGGCTTCACGTGACGCCGCCTTTGGGTTGTCAGCGCAAGTCCTGCAGATTAGTGTCCCCTGGAATCTCCCTAAGCAGCTCTAATGCCCTCAAATGTGCTTGCTGTGGCTCCCTGGGCAGGCTGCACAAGACAAAACGTTAATTATTAGTGTAAAAATAGAATTTCCTTCTTTACGGCTCCAATCGGCGTGCGCCGCTCCGCTGGGGAGGCGCCGGTGAGAGCTTCGCTCATCCCTCCAAAGTCTGGAAAGAAATTCCGAACGTGACCCTGCTCAAAACTGCAAAATGAGAACCAGAAGCAAAAGATTTTTTACCTTTCTCTGCAACTGAATCCAGCTGGCCTCCTTCTACCCTGCCTTGCAGTCATTTGCAGATATGCGAACGCAGGGAAAGAAATGGTGCTGTTTGCATCTGCATTGCACACCAAAAAATCAGACACTGCTGTTTCTCTGTTCTCCCAGGTTTGCAGCAGTTTGGCCATTCTGCTGCTTTTCTTGACCCTGCTCAACAGTGCAACGTGTTTGAGTTGGATATTTAAAATAAAGGAGTCAGTTTCTACCTGGGCAATCCTGGTGTCCCTCTGACAACCTGAAAGCTTTAACATCTACAGGGTTTTCAGGATGCAGAAGAGCAAGGAGAGGTGGGAATGGAGCCCTGGCAGGGAGTTCCTGGGGGCCTCATCTCCCTTGTGTATTGAAGCCAGAAAATTGTTCAAGTTTGAGGGACTCCTCGATGGCCTTTACGTAAGGCTGGCCCCAAATGGCTCCATCAGGAAGGGATTCTCACCCAAAAAACCTACTGCTTAAATGGCAAAATAAAAGATTGCTTTTTAAGCAGAGCCATTTCACAACGATGCTTTTCTTAAATATTAAATAAGAAAAAAAGATTTTGCACTAAATCCCACCTAAAGTCCTGAAGAAGTTGCTGAAGCACGGAGCTGGTTTAGCAGATGGGGTACAACCCTAAAATCAGTTAGGGGATTATTTGGGGCAAATATCAAGCACCAAATATTGGATCTGCCTCTATGGCTTCTTCAGAAAAATAATGAAAATGGCCTGTTAAAATTAGTAACCTCTGGGAGAACTACACTAGGAATTGAGCTGGATTTATCAGGCCCTGGCATGGAGTTGTAGGTATGAATTGGGACAAGCACAGGTAGTTTCACACACTCTGGTCACTGGTTGGAAGCTTTTCTGTGTAAAGTTTTTGTTTCTCCAGTACTCTGCATAGAGGGAATCCTTGGCACTCCCACGGTGTAAATTATTATTATTGTTAATCCTTATGTTAGAATACTTCCACCTTCAGGATAACCTCTGTGGGAAAGTGCAGAGGCTTGCTGGGAGGTGAAAACAGCTGCTGTAAACCTGTTTGCATTGATTTTTTTTTTCTCCCTAAAAGAGTTAACGCAATAAAACACAATTAGCCTTGAATTATCCTGGATTTGTTGGATGTTTAGCTTGAAATATGAACATCACCTTGGCTGCACCCTTTGCAGTGGCACCATTTCACTTCAGCCTTTCACTTCACCCCTTGGTATCGCTCAGCAAGGAGGGAAGGACAAATCAGACAGCACCAGCTCAGAAATATGCTCAGAATTTAGCAGCCTGATTGCTGCTGACCACCCAGAGGACAGGTGTGACACGTATTTATGGGCTTGATTTTAAACCAATATCCGCTCATTTCATTTATGAGCCCATCACATGTTTTATTTTGACAGTTCCACCGCGGTGTTCCCGCAGTCTTCTGGCCATAAACTGCTCACAGTGGGATGTGGAGCTCATTATTTGGTGTGTAGGCACCGAGCACCTCACAAGCTGATGGACTATGGACAATTTATTCATTGGATTCTAAGCCCAGTTAAATCAACTCCTAAAAGGGAGCCTCGCTCACGCTCCCTGGAACCGCAAACATTCGGCACCATGGAAGTGGGGAGGAAATTGTAAGGGATTTTACATTCCAACATTACACTCAGGCCTAAGATTTTGTCTCTGTTCAGGAATCCCAATGCTCAGGGCTTGTTGTGGATCTGCTTATTTGAGATTTCCTTTTGTTTTTTTTCCCCAAAGTTGGGGTTTCTGGAAGGTGACTTCCCAAGGAGCTGGTATTTCCCAGCTATCCAGCCAGCCAGAGAGACATGGATGGTGCAGAAAGAGAGAAAATGAATGGAAAATCAAAACCCTAAACACAAGAACCTTGAAAAAATGAAGATGTGCACAAATGATCCAAGAATGCAGGTGTGCAGGCGTGTGGGTGTTTGTGTATCCATATATCCGTGTATATACTTCCAAGAAGATGATTTTAGCCAATTCCACAAATTCAGGGCCTGGATATAAAACACCCAGAACATGACTTAGCCATGTTGATCTAGAAACCTTCAATTCTTTCATGTTACATTTTTTATGTCATTGTTTCTATTGGAATCTGGTTGCAAATCTGCTTTTTACTGGATTTTCCTCCTGTGTTTATTGACAACATATTTATTTTAAGGAGTGTAGCATATGGGCACGAAAAATTTGTCCCCCAGCATGAACAGCCACAGGACTGTGGGGTTGTGACCTCCTTAGCCAGTCTCTGCCATCCTCTCCATCACAAACATCTTTCTAATATTTGATATCAATCTTTCTAGTTCCAAATTAAGACCAATTTCTTGTTCTCTCTCTGATGTTATTTGTAGAGAGCAAAGTGTTCCCTTTATTTTTCAAGGTGTTTTTGTATAATTCAAAAGTACTGTCATGTTCCTTCCACTCTTCCATTCAGAGCTAACCTAATTTACTCTTTTCTGGATGAGTCTGACTTCCTAGACCTCTGATTGTCTTTGTACATCCACATGTAATAACTCCCTGAATGCAGTGACCAAAGATGGCAGTTCTCAAAGTTCCTGGTGAAAGAAATCGGGTCTTTTGTAAAATTGCCAAAACCCTCGGAATTTGAAAAAGAAAACCAGCAATTTTCCTCTTCAACAAACTTAGAGAAGGAAACAGGGAGCTCCTGCATGTAAAGTAGCCATGATATTTGATTTCTGATGGCAATTTCCAGAAGGATTCCTGGCTGGTGGGAAAGAGGGAGAGCAGTTCTCTTCCAGAGGTCACTTAGAGCTGGAGGCTGAGGAGGACACTCAGGTACCTCAGCTCGTTCTGGCTCTCACCATTTCACAATTTTAGCACAAGAAAAATTATATCTTAAGTGCCTGCTAATGAGTTAATGCACCACGCACTGGAAACCCAAGTATTGCAGTGTTTGGTGTTAGGAGAGACCCACAAGCTCAGGCCCCAAATCTCTGGCCATTTTTACAGAGGTGCATTAGTCCACAACTTCCATTAGGGATAAGTGAAATGGGAGTGAGTCAGCTCATCTTGAGCTTCCCAGCTGAGCCAATTTCAGGTGAAAGATCACCTCTGGTTCCCAGCTTGGGGCTGCTGTAAAACTTCTGTCCTTGGGAGCAAAAACAAAACTGGGGCAAGGCTTGCAAGAGCAGAGCAGACATCATTGTCACCATCCCCTCCACAACTGGTGAAGTCCTTTTTCTATGAGATTAAAATCACTTCATCTCACTGCCTCTGAACAATGTCCTCCATGTCCTAACTGTCCTCAAAGAGGAATCATGGAATTCCAGGATGGTTTGGGTTGGAAGGGACCTTAAAGCCCATCCAGTGCCACCCCTGCCATGGGCAGGGACACCTTCCACTGTCCCAGGCTGCTCCAAGCCCTGTCCAGCCTGGCCTTGGGCACTGCCAGGGATCCAGGGGCAGCCACAGCTTCTCTGGGAATCTGTGCCAGGGCCTCACCTCCCTCACAGGGAGCAATTTCTTGCTGATATCCCATCTAACCCTACTCTGTGTCAGTGGGAAGCCATTCCCTGTGTCCTGGCCCTCTGTCCCTTGGAAATTGTCTCTCTCCATCTTTCCTGCAGCTCCTTCAGGCCCTGCAAGGCCACCCTGAGCTCATCCCAAAGCTTCTCCTCTCCATCTGAACAATCCCAGCCCTCCAGCCTTTCCTCCCAGCAGAGCTGCTCCAGCCCTCTGCTCATCCTGGTGCCTCCTCTGAACCATGCAAGGAGTGGTGCTGCCAGGGATCTCAGGAAAAGGAGGAGAGAGGGAAGTGGAGAAGTAACAGCAGTGAACTGAAAATTCTGGCACCACTGGACTGAACGGAAGTGGCACCATTGACATCACTAAAAGTAGGCTCAAGTCTGAGCTGAAAAGCAATTTAAAATATGAGCTTTTCTTTCCAAATGAGCAGTAAGTGCCTTCCTTCACCCAGAACTCAGTGCTTTCTATTACATTTTAAATTGATTGGCTGTATGGCCCAGTCCTGGGGAATTGCCCTAGCATGATCTCGTCTGGCTCGTGTTTCTAATTCTGGCAACTCTAAATCCAGATGCCCTGAAAATCCAGGCTGTTGCTTACAGCACATACTGGAGCCTAATCTCCATTTTTGTGCACTCAGGCAAAATCCAGGAATTGGGATGTACGGAAGATTAGCCCACAAGGTGAAATGGAAAGGAAGCCAAAGGAGAAATTGCAATAGAAAATGTCCACATGTAGAGCTTGGAGGTGTCAAAATAAACCACAACCATTATTCCACAGCAAGAATTCAAACAGTGTTTTTGCACTGCCTAAGATTTTTCTAATGGGGACAACGAAGTTGCCATCTGAAGGTGTGTCCTGCCACCAGGGTCTGTGGGCAATGGATGGAGATGCAGAAAACACAGTTCCAAGTCCATGCTCTTCCTTTGTGTGGTCCATGTTCAGCCTCATTTAGGACATTAAAAGCCCCACTTGGGCTGCCAGGTGACAAGAAGTCTCTCTACTGAATAAAAAGGGTTGAAAAGGATGCAGCTCATTGTCGTGATGCAGGAAAGGAGGTTGTGGACAGGTGGAGGTCGGACTCTTCTCCACGTACCAGGTGGTAGAACAAAAAAAAACAGCTTTTAGTTGTGCCAGGAGAGGTTTAGATGGGGTATTACGGAAGATTTCTTCACCAAAAGGGTTGTCAAGCAACAAGAAGAGGCTGCTCAGGGAAGTGGTGGCATCACCATTCCTGGAACTGATTTAAAAATGTCTTGATGTCCATCAGGGACATGGTTTAGCGCTGGGTTAATGGTTGGACCCCATGATCCTGGAGATCTTTTCCAAGCTAAGTGCTTCCATGATTCCGGGATGTGGCTGCAGGACTGCCTCTGTGAAGGATGGGAAGGGCTGGAGGAGCCCTCTCAGGGCTGGAGGGTGGCTCATAACTCTCACTTTGGGTGGGAACACATCACCCCGAGGGCATTCTTCTGCCTTGGATCCGTGCATGAAATTCCAGCTGCTGCCAGAGGAAGCTGTGCATGCCCACTCAGGGCTGTGAATCATCCCAGGAAAGGCCGAGGAGAAGCTCATATATAAGTGGAGTGTGGAGTTTTTTTGACACTGGCTATAATAAATATCAGCACATTTAGAAAAAAAAAAAAATTGTGGGCCTAAAGGGAGAAAAAAAGCTACAGCTGAGTGTGATTCACTAGGAGGAAATATCCAAGGCTGTTGAAACATTAGATAAAAAACTGATCTTGAAATGTCAGGAATCAGTGAGGATAACAACTGTCCATTTTGTCCAATAAAGCCTCCCTTTTATTTTGCCTGCTTTTCTCTTTTATTTTTAATAGCTATCCATTAAAAATGCTGCACTCACAGTTTGCTGGTGTTTGCTGTTCTGTTTTAATGCTGTCTATTAGGTCTTCCCTCCTTTCCTTTTAATATTTACACATATCATCAAATGCTGGGCAAAATTTCTCTGCTGGACAAAAAAAAACCCCATGAGTGTAAACCAATTACAAATAACTTGCTACAGAGGGCATGGCTGGGCTTTCTGTGCTCCTCCAGTGTCCCACTGAGTTTCAAGTAGCTGAGGACACTTTTATATTAGAAATTATCCATGTTAATATCATGTGGTGCATTGTTATTTCTTAACTTCACCAGAAAATAGCACAACTGTCCTAAAAAAAAGAAAAAAATCAAGTTATGCCTTAGTAAATGATAATGATAATGAGGTGGCTATGAAAAAATTGTGGCCAGGAGCATCAGTTTGGCATAAGCTTCTCCAGCCTGAAGGATTCCAGCTGGAAAAGCCCAGTTTAAAATTCTTACACTTCCTCCATTTCATGTGGACTCACCAGTGCTTATGCAGCTCAAATAAACTTTATATATGGCGTGGCAAATGCCAGCAGTGTATGGAAAACAGGATCCAGCCTTCAGCAGAGCAGCCAGAACGGGATGAAGGGACCTCAGCAGCACCTGAGCCTTGGGCTGAGCTCTCCCAGCACAAACAGGACCCTCCAGCAGTCAGGGAAACCTTTGCAGTGGCTTGAGGGGGTCAGGACAACCCCCTGCATCCAGTTTGGGACCCTTTGTGGTGAGGCTGAGCTGTGGATTCAACAGCAAGAGAGGTCGTGGTCCCTAAAACACCACTGGGACAATGGGACAGAGATTTAGCAGAAACAGTCTCTTCCAGAGAAGGGCTAGAGGTAAATTCCAGCTGATGATTATGTTTCTCGGTCCCTGTTTGATAAATTAATTAAGGAACAGAGAGGGAATAAGAAACGTGAAGCCTCATAAGCTGCTTCACTAACTGCTGCACAAAGACTCTCAATTCTGATTTTCCTCTATCAACAGTCTCAAAAACACTAACATTTCTTCTTCTTCTTAAATAATTTCTAATATAGAATCCAAGGAATATTTCAGCCTTTCAACTCCCTAAAAATAAAAGGGAAAGGGGAACCTCAGTATTGAATACAAAGACACCGTGGAATATAGAAATCTCATGGGGACAAGGAGAGGGGTCATCAGAAGGAGGTTAAGCTGAGCTTTGAGCCCAGACTAATGGCACGAGCAGACATCTGCCTGGGAGTGTTTCTGCCCAGGGCCACTCTGTGCATGCTGGAGAGTTCAGCTCTGTGTCCTGCACAGCCCAGCACTCTGGCCTTCCCTGAATTCCAGGATCTCCATGTTCCACTGCGGAGGCCCCCAAGTCAGGGAGGGCCATGGGATATTCCTTCCGAGCCCTGGGCCTTGCCCTGCTCCTGGAGCATCTCTCCCTGGAGCTCTGGGCTGGCAGCTCTGCCACCCAGGAGATGCCATCAGGGATCAATGAGCAGCACATCCCTCTGGGGCCTCCGTGCTCCCCCTGCCACCCTGGGCTTCCCCCAGCTCCTCCTGCCCCCAGAGCTGGCAGCTGGAGGCCATCCCTGACTGCCCAGCAGGGCTGGCCAGGCATTTTGGGCAGAAATGCAGCTGGAGCTGCATCCAAACCCTCCCAACACTGGCACCCAGCACCTCTGAACTACTCCCGACCTTAACAGAACACAGCGAGCCGGGAAGCAGCTCCCATTTGTAATAATTACAGCTGAGCTTCCCTCGCCCTTGCACTATTTATTGCTTTTGCCCTTGCCACGGATTGCTGGAGACAGAGAGACTATTAAAGCTCGGAATATTTCTTTCTGGCCAGGCAGGGCGAGCTTTGGGAGAAAACTCCCTTTTTTCTCTCCATCATTGCCACTTCTGCTGGGAAGGGAAAGGAAGGGAAAGGGATGGTTCCCACTGCAGGCTGCCTGGAGCACTCAGTGCCTGCTGAGCAGTGACTGCAGCAGGGGAAACGCTCTCCTCTGGTGGAAACAGAACCTTGTAAGGATATTTCTGCAAGGTACAATAATTGCCCAAGTATTCACCTCCAAGCTGGGTCTCCCTCCCCTGTTCTCACCAGGCTGTCAGAGGGGAAAGGTGCATTTCAGGGATGACAACTGATGCTGGCAAGAGGCAGCCGAAGGGCACCTGCCAGCTCCCACCCTGCTGACAGCACCCCCACAGCTCCAGGATGGGCTTTGGCAAGGAGATAGCTCACTTGCCAATAATAATAATTATCATTAATAACCGAGTGACGTCCTAATCTTGGTTACATCAGCCGTACCCTTCGCTGGAGCTGCTGCCAGTCACACTCACACTGCTCCTGTCCCCAGCAGGGCGTGTGGAGCAGAGACACAAGGGCCGGGAGCTGCTGTGGCTGGAGGGAGATGCCGCGGATGGCCCGCGGTGACTTTTGCCTCCTGGCTGAGGGGACAAGGGGACATGGCCTGGGCAAACCCTGGGAGAGCCACCTCTCTCTATCGATTCGAGTCTCCTCAGCCCTCTGGCAAACTGCGGGGGCATAAAGGATGGAAAGGGAGATGCGGGGCCATCCCCTTCCTCCTCCTCCCCCGGAGCATCCCGCGGGGCTGTCCCGTGTCACAGCCGGGCAGGGGGCACAGGGGTGTCCATGTGTCCTGGGGCCGGCTCTGCCGGCGGGGGGGACCCGGCGGGATGTCTGTCCGTCCGTCCGTCTGTCCCCGCAGCGCTCCCTGGCCCGCACTCCAGGGCCATCCCTCCCCAGCCCCCCTCTCCCTCCCCTCTGTCAGCCCCTCTGCACAACCCGACGGCAGGAGCTCTGGCAAGCGAAACGAGCGATATTCGGGGGCGTTCGGGAAAGTTGCAAGGTCAGGGCTCCCCCCGCGCACCCCGACCCTGCCCTACGGGCGGCACCCATGGGGAAGGCGGGGCCGCCCCCCAGTCCCAGGGGCTTTGCTCCCTTAGGTCGCTTTCCTGAGTTGCTGCCAAACGCCGCCGTGCGAGCTTGTTGCAAGAACAAACTGTTGTGATTCCCCCTTTCGCCCTCTTTCCCCGCCTCCCCCCCGTTCCGAACGGGGGGTGTCAGCGCACGGAGCCTGCCGTACCCCATGTCGCTCCCGCGTCAGAAAATGAATGATGCAGCAATTTAATTAGGAGGGAGCGGTGCGTCCATATTGCACCGGCGGAGGAGAGCTCGGCAGCGGGGGGAAGATGGTGCGTGTCCGCGGGCGCGGAGGCTGCGCCCCTGCCCGCGCAGAGCGGCCCCGGGGCGGCGGGACCCCGCGGAGCCCCCGGGACCTCCCGCCCGCACCCGCGGCTCTGCCCCTGAACTTTTTGCTGCCGAGCCGCGGTTCCAGTTAAGTCTCTCCCGGCCGAGCCACCGCGGGGTGCGGGAGGGGGATTCGCGTTCCGCGCGGAGCGGGCGGTGCGGGATGCCCCGGGAGGTGCGCGGAGATCCGCGCAGATGTGTGCGCGGGGCTGGGCGGGCGCGGTGTGCGCAGGGACGCGCAGGGATGTGCGCGGGTGCGGACAGCGGGGATGCGCGAAGCAGCGCGGGGCTCGCCTCCTGCCCTGCCCGCAGCCCTTCTCTCCCGGCTGGCTGAGCCCCCCGAACCCCCCGGCGCATCTCACCCACCAACTTCCACCCGCGGGCGGGCCCGCGCAGCCCTGCCGCTGCTGCCCTCTCCGCGGATCCGCCGCGCTCCGCGCAGCCCCGTTACCTGCGGCGGCTCCCGGGGCGGCGGGCACCGCGGGCGCGGCCCCTCCGCCTCCGCGCACACGCCGGGAGGATGCGGGAGGTGCCGGGTGTCTCCCCAAGGTGCTCGGCTCTGCGGGAAGCTGCGGGATCCCGGCGAGGCTCGGGGCGGGAGCGGCCCCGGGACGGGCGGGCAGCACCGAGCGGAGGAGGCGCTGGATGCGGGGGCAGCGGGAGCGGCCGGAGCGGGACCCCCGGGCTGCTCCCCGCCGCAGCCTTCGGCTGGCACTCGCAGTCAGAGCGGCTTTGATTTCCTCCAGACTTGGGCTTTTTGTTCCCTTTTTTTCCCTCCTTTTTTTTTTTTTTTTTTTTTAGGAAAGGGGGGGGGGGGGGGGGGGGGGGAATTTTTCCCCCCC